>OZ025256.1:10091319-10421820 GCA_964019135.1 Arenicola marina | reverse complement strand
TGACGAGGTGGCGAACACGGAACAGTTACTTGCGCTGCAGTCTGACGACTTACTTATACTGATCCGTAATCGTCAGCTGCAGGCTCGGAGTGAAGACATCGTCTTCAGTGTGGCTTTTGCATGGCTTCACCACAGTGACGATCGTCTGACTTATTTACATGATATCGTGAAATCACTCAGAGTTGGTTTGGTCAGTGCCGGGACAATGCGTAAAGCCCTGAATATCCAGATACTGTGCATCAACAGTGAATGTTGTGGATTCTTCTGGATTCGTCTGGATTCTTCTGGATGCTCTGGGAAGAACTTGGCTCTTGCCAAAACAGGGTAAGATGTCGGCAGTGAAGTTTTTTGCATACATTTGCTCTGTCGAACGCGCTTCTCCGTGACGCAATTGATAGGAATTTTACATTACCATAGGAATAACGTTCATGGAACTTATAAAGACAGGTGGGTGAATTATGACGCTCGCCCGCCGCAGCGACGTTCGCCCGCTGCAGGTACGCACGCCCATTGCAGTAAGGCTGGCTCACTACAGTGACAGTCGCCTACTGTAGCAACTCTTACCCATGCGCGTTTAAGCTATTTTTTACGCATACGCATACGCTGTATGTCCCAATGTCATACGAGGATGACTTACCGTCAGGTGCTCAAGGTGAGGCGCAGCCTTGTGTAGGAGTACATGGTGCGTCGAGTTCACTGAGTACAGATACCGAGACCGGGCCAAGTACCCGTGTCGAGGAAGACAGCGTCGATTGGAATTCAAAGGACCGGCTTCCTGTCCCCAAGAAACTGATATGCCCAAGCCCTGCTCAGGCGCACGACCAACACCAGGATGCTTCAGATATGAAGCGCGTATCACTTCAGCGTTGTATTGGATTGGATCTAGAGAGGGGAATGCAATGTGACGGCTAAGAACGTTTGTGGCGTCATAATATGTGCCCGATGACTACAGATGGACGGTGTGTTGTCGTTTGTGGAAAAGTACATCGATAGCTCCTTGAACGTTTCAGTCAGAGAAGAGATAATGACCGTGATGCACACAGCAAAGGAATATAACATAAAGGTTGTGTATGAGACCTGCGTTAACCAAATCGTCCACCATTTTGAAGAACTCCGTTGCAGTGAGGAGTTTATTCGGCTGCTGGTTGTTGAAACACCTGCAAGTTATCTCCTTTCTCAAACATGTCACTTTATCTGAATATCACTTGGCGTGCAAATTACGACTTTGATCGTTCGAGTTGATGCCCGAGTTTGTTCAGATTTCATGACTAAAACGTGCCGCTCGTTCCTAACTATCAGCCGATGTTGAGATCCTGAATGCTTATGGGCCTGGGCCTGAAACATTGATGAAATGCAAGTGTCATTGTGGCAAAAAAGAAAGTTTGAACGTGTTTTTCATGTGATTTGGGAAATTTGACTTTTGTTTCAATATTATGGTATTAGGTCTGATACTAGTTTGCTTTCTTACAGAATAGTACAGATCTTTTCCTTACAGAGTAGTAATATTCTTTTCCTTACAAAATAGCACCATTCTTTTCCTTACAGAATAGTACCAGTTAATAGTTTTGGGCTGATAAAGTTATGATAGCTAATAATTGAACAAGGTATATATAAGATGTTACATCATAACTTACTTCCTTAAGGCTCTAATTGCACTCAAGTTAAACTTACAGAGCAGAATACTAATGACAGAGGGATTGGCAACAGCGTTCAAAGGCACGGGTGGAGTGCTGCCATCTGCCGGACACAAGTGGTTGGGCGGCGTGTCATTGTCCACGTGGAAGTAACACCTGCAAGGTCAAGGCCGGATGACGGTTTAATACGTGTAAAAGGAATGGCAAACTTTTTTTTCGCCTAGCGTGGACGGTGTGCAATCTCAGAACATCGTGGCCTTTCGCTCTTTCTCTGGATATGATTTAAAGGGTGTCATCACACCCACACTTATCAATATGCAGGACCTAATGACCTTGATCTTGCATGATTGACGTCTTGTAGTGTCTGTGGTGATGTTACTGCCAAATATTCAAACATTATTTCCGCTAAAATATCACGATCCACACGGTGAAAGCAAAAAAACTATATTCACTCTTCCTCATAACTTCCAGTCTGTATGTTTGTAAATCTCTTACCCAAAAAGCACAACAGAGTCGGGATAAATAAAGTCGAGGCAATGCAAGCCAATGCAATAATTGAAAGCACAAAACGGCTGTTGTACTGACTTGTGCGAACCGAAGTCGTAGTCGATGCCGAAGCAGATCTGTTGAGCAATGTCGACCACCGAGGCCGGGACCCCCATGCCGGCAGTGGCGCACTTCTTGAGGCAGTCGCTCAGAGACTTAATTCCCTTCTGCTCGATGCCCTTGAAGATCTGGACCCCCAGCATGACACGGCCTTCGGGAGACTCGGGGAAGGCTGGGGGGGGGGGGGGATTAATAATACATGTTAAACATCGTGCACTACCATCAGGGAATTACACTTGTGTGAATCATAACTGTAAGTAACTTCTGTTGAATGCCCTTGAAGTTCTTAAACCCACAGCATGACAATCACTCGGGACACTCAACGACGGCCACCCATCCAAAGTGATGTGTCGAGCATTTCAAGCTAAATTTATAGTTTGTTATGAGTATAAGCTCGATTATTATTAATGTGCGTACCACAAATGCAGAAACTATAAGGAAAAGGTACTTTTTCTTATTTCTTGCATTGATTTAGGTCGTTGCCCCCAAGTTATTTTTGGCCATGATATATTGCGTGCATGACATACGATTCCTTCTTTATCGTATTTTACTCCCCGGTTGTGTGCTGTTATTTTGTGTTCATTGCTTCGTCACTTACTGCACGGGACTTTCTTGAAGTGGACAAGTTTCTTGTGTGCTCTGACGGTAGCGCAGGCCGTGAAGTTGCTGTGGATGTAGCATTTCTTCAGCCAGGGATTGTAGTCTCCGGCGAAGCAGTTCGGGGTTGCCGCGCACGCCTTCTCGCAGGACTTCAAGTTCTTGTATTTACCAAACAGCTGAGTGCCTCCCGGGATGTAGAAACCCTTCTGGATGGAGATGATCTTCACTGGAAGAAACAAACAAGAAATAAGGATAATTAAACCTATTCTACATGTAAAGTATCTAAATACGTTTAGATCTTACATGTTTAGTCTATTTTTAAGTGGGCGTATTGGGTTTTGATGACCACCATTTGTGGGCACCTAGGCTGAACAGGACCAACGAACTGCCTGGAATAATACTGGGAAGGAATGACACGGTCCCCGCCACGGATCTCGAACAAAGCGCTTCCCTAAGTTTGAGACCCCACTGGTCTGGTAGCCATAGATCGACATTTGTAATATTGCTTAATAAACACATAAAGTAATAATTTTCTCATAAATACATGAAAGCGATGTTTGGTTTGTTTTTGTGATAGACACGTGTAGGTCTACATAAAAGCAGCGTTTGTTTTCATAAATACAACAATTTTTTTTTCTTCGTAAATACATCTACGTATTAAAATATGCCATCAGGCTAAAATAAGCAATACGTTATCATGAACATAGATACAACAGTAATCTAATCATGCAACGATACCCATTTGATATCAAAATCACCGAGTTACGAGTTAAGAATATTTGTACATGACCAAGCGACACCTGCCCCACCCCCATGCCCCCCGACCCCCCCCTCCCTCCTTGGATGAGTGCCACTGAACATCCCACGGGACGCGCCGGCTGGAGTAGTGGGGGGGGGGGGCAGCAGGTTAGAGTGGGGGGGAGGGGCAGCAGGTTGTAGAAGGTTGAAGGGGGGGGGGGCGTTGCAGCAGGTTGGAGAGGCCTTACTTTTCTTCTTCTTCTTGCGCACCATCACCGGCACGTAAATCTTCTCCGGCACCTTCTTGATGATCACTTTGGGTTGTTCCTGACCGTAGCTGGGCGGTGGGTAGCTGGGCGGGTGGTAGCTGGGCTGAGGGTAGCTGGGCGGCTGGTAGCTGGGCTGAGGGTAGCTGGGCTGAGGGTAGCTGGGCTGCGGCTGGTAGCTTGGTGGGCTATTCGCCAAGTATAGAAAACATGTCTTGTTGGTCTCCTTTATCACCTTGTATATTGACCAGCCTTTGGGAAACTATGTTTGAATTTAGACGCTATTACTACAATATATAAGCACATGCGCCGCATAACCTAATCGCCGCATGAACCAATCGCCGCATGAACCAATCGCCGCACGAACCAATCGCCGCATGAACCAATCGCGGCATGAACCAATCGCCGCATGAACCAATCGCCGCATGAACCAATCGCCGCATGAACTAATCGCCGCATGAACCAATCGCCGTATGAACTAATCGCCGCATGAACTAATCGCCGCATGAACCAATCGCCGCATGAACTAATCGCCGCATGAACTACTTGCCGCATGAACCAATCGCCGTATGAACTAATCGCCGCATGAACCAATCGCCGTATGAACCAATCGCCGCATGAACTAATCGCCGCATGAACTGCTCGCCGCATGAACTACTCGCCGCATGAACCAATCGCCGCATGAACTAATCGCCGCATGAACCAATCGCCGCATGAACTAATCGCCGCATGAACCAATCGCCGCATGAACCAATCGCCGCATGAACTAATCGCCGCATGAACTAATCGCCGCATGAACCAATCGCCGCATGAACCAATCGCCGCATGAACTAATCGCCGCATGAACTAATCGCCGCATGAACCAATCGCCGCATGAACTACTCGCCGCATAAACCAATCGCCGCATGAACCAATCGCCGCATGAACTAATCGCCGCATGACCTAATCGCCGCATGAACCAATCGCCGCATGAACCAATCGCCGCATGAACCAATCGCCGCATGAACTACTCGCCGCATGAACTAATCGCCGCATGAACCAATCGCCGCATGAACTACTCGCCGCATGAACTAATCGCCGCATGAACTATTCGCCGTATGAAGCAATCGCCGCATGAACTAATCGCCGCATGAACCAATCGCTGCATGAACAAATCGCCGCATGAACTACTCGCCGCATGAACTAATCGCCGCATGAACTAATCGCCGCATGAACCAATCGCTGCATGAACTAATCGCCGCATGAACTACTCGCCGCATGAACTAATCGCCGCATGAACTATTCGCCGCATGAACTAATTGACGCTTGAACCAATCGCCGCATGAACTACTCGCCGCATGAACCAATCGCCGCATGAACTAATCGCCGCATGAACTACCCCCCGCATGAACTACTTGCCGCATGAACTACTCGCCGCATGAACTACTCGTCGCATGAACTAATCGCCGCATGAACTAATCGTCGCATGAACTACTCGCCGCATGAACTACTTGCCGCATGAACTAATCGCCGCATGAACTACTCGTCGCATGAACTAATCGCCGTATGAACTACTCGTCGCATGAACTAATCGCCGCATGAACTAATCGTCGCATGAACTACTTGCCGCATGAACCAATCGCCGCATGAACCAATCGCCGCATGAACCAATCGCCGCATGAACCAATCGCCGCATGAACCAATCGCCGCATGAACCAATCGCCGCATGAACCAATCGCCGCATGAACCAATCGCCGCATGAACTACTCGCCGCATGAACTACTTGCCGCATGAACTAATCGCCGCATGAACTACTCGCCGCATTTACGGACTGCGCTAGCCGAGACGATCGGTCCTTTAGCATCTTTAATATCCCCAAGCATATTAATACTAATCGTTGAGAACAATGCCTGGGTCATGACCATTTGTATTGATCAACATGAGTTTTTCTCATCCACATTTCTCACCACTAATGTTTGTATCGTGTAACAGAATGGTTAGTCTAATCTATCTCTTTGAAGGCGTGATAAGGACTATAAGGCTATATACGTTGGTGCTCACCTGTAGCTGAGGTCCTGATATGGATCATAGCTAGGCTGGGGCATGGGCATATACCCTGGAAACAGAGAGTGTATATTTAACATCAAACAGCTGTGTGCTTAGTAAGTGCTAGGGCAACGCTTGGTGTGCTTTGGCTAAATTATATAAATCAATTGTAACGGGGAAAATGCAAAGTAAAATCCTGTCATAATTAACCAGAAATGTTCTACGCGCTCTCCACCATACATAGGTTGCCAGTACACAGCCCATATTCGATGGCCACATAATGGCCTATATAGCTCGCCACCTAATGACCCAGATAGGTGGTCTCTTGATGACCGATATAGGTCGCCACCTTATGACCTATATTGGTCGCCACTTAATGACCCAGATAGGTCGCCACTTAATGACCAGATAGGTGGTCTCTTGATGACCCAGATAGGTCGCCACTTCATGACCTATATTGGTTGCCACTTAATTACCCAGATAGGTCGCCACTTGATGACCCAGATAGGTCGCCACTTAATGACCCAGATAGGTCGCCACTTGATGACCCATATAGGTCGCCACTTCATGACCTATATTGGTTGCCACTTCGTGACCTATATTGGTTGCCACTTCATGACCCAGATAAGTCGCCACTTAATGACCCAGATAGGTCGCCACTTAATGACACAGATAGGTCGCTATTTCATGACCTATATTGGTTGCCACTTCATGACCCACATAGGCCGCCATTTAATGACCTAGATTGGTCGCCACTTAATGACAGATAGGTTGCACACTTGGTGACACAGATAGGTCGCCACTTGATGACCTATATAGGTCGACACTTGTTGCACATAGTAGTGTGCCTTACAGTTAAATTTCATAGTGAGGTAGAATAAGATACTCTTTATCCGGGGACATATGCGTGACAAACACATGTGTATTACAGAAGTTAGAAAGTTAGAACACCAAATCGAGGGGTCAACGGGGAGGTCATGAATAGCAGTTGCAGGTGTGGACTCACCGTAACTAGGCTGTTGGACCGGCTCCTGGTAGCCGTAACCGTACCCACTCTTGCCGGGAGAGGGCGCCATCGGCAGACCTACAAAACAGCACACGGCGCTAGTACAATCACGTATGCGGCCACCGAATTACGGATCTTCACGAATCTTCAATAAATATTAAGTGTTTTTTAAGCTTTCATCATGGACATTCTCTTCACCTTATCGCGATTACATTCCACGCGTGCGACCCATTGTTGAGCCACTGGCAATTAAAATGTCATGCTTCAACTTTGATTCATATAATAACCTATAACATGATAACTACCTATGACAACTGATTCGTACCCTTTTGGCGCTGAATTCCATTGAGGACACTAAATGTACTCAAATAAACAGCATACATTTTATTTAAGTCTTTATTCCATGTTAGGGTATACTTCGCTCTCGTCCCCGGCTGCGGGTAGGATACCGGACGAAATCACTCGATTTTGATTAATTAGAAGCAATGTTTTCGAGTTCGGCGTAACGCGTGAAGCGTGAAGCGCTTTAAACTTTGACCTTTGTGTTATTTTGAAATATTTTTTCGCTTCATTTGTGATCGCATGGCAAATAAATGTCATTTGTTCCAAAAAAAGAAGAATGAAGTTCTGCATGAAAAATACAAACTTAAACCTACACAACGCCGCAAAGCCATTCGTGATCCCAGCACCTTTCAGGTCAACCTCGAGGTTGCCATGGCGGGTACGTGGGGCAGAGGTGACGTGAGGAACGAGCGCCCTCTGTTAGTAGAGTGGGTGAACCCGTAACTTACCGAAAAGAGCTAACAAAGGGTCATATCCACCCTGGGCTTGTCCTGATGGTAACCATGCCAACAGCAGGCTAACCACTACAGGGCTCCACATGTTGAGACCCTGTTTGTTGGTGGTCGGGGCTTCGTGTGTTCAAACCCAGTCCGATATCCCACAATCCTGTGGGTCGTCGAATTGTATTCGCCTCGAACCTAAGTGTTCCGCGCTGTATAGTATAGCTACCAGCTCGTTTGGTCCCTTGGCACCATATGCGAGCTTCGGCGTTTGCGAGATGGACTGTGCTCAAAGATAAGATGGATTGAATTTTTATACGAGTATCGGTCACGTGACCCCTTAATGTTCGGTTACTTTCTTAGGATATCTGCATATAGAGGACGCTCGCGCAGCAGCCTCGCGGCATCTCGGGGGTCCGTCTCAAATCTCGCGGCTTGTGTCACGCCATTTGTGACAGACCTTAGATGGTACTTCCGCTGTGTGTGTGTGGGGGGGGGGGGGGCGGCAATGAATCGCGAATTCCCAATAATTGGGGAGAGCAATATCGAATCTCCAAGATGAGGACATTTTAAAGCTGGGCGCGAAAACAAACACCTTAAAGGTGATATCGCGAATATCGAGTAATTCGCAGACAGATATAACGGATCGCGGTAAATAGGCAAAGGGTTAAACCAGGAATTGCACGGATAACGATCCCCCAAACTTTCTAACGCGAATCTCCAAGAATTCCTGGATGCCAATCACGGAGATGAGAAAAGGTATCCCCCCCCTCCACTTCATCCTTTCATCTTTAGTAATATGTGGATCTAGTCGACAGGACCATGGAGAGGTGTTTTTGCCCATTATGTAACACATCACACACTCTGCATCGATGGGTCAATTACGAATCTCCCGGAACAATAAAACTACGTTGGTTGAAAATGTCCCCATGATGCAGAGCGCGCACCCATGGCATGTTGATCTGTAGCTCAGCCTGCTCACCAAGAGGCTTACAGAGGCTCCACGTGCATTAACATGACACCCCTTGTCAAATGTTATGCCCAGCGTTTGGCGAGCTTTTGTTTTTATTCCAATATATAATTCTATATGTCTGCATGCATAACGGGAAATACCACCAATTGGAGTTAGTGTTGGGTAGAGAAATGTATTCTTCCGTTTTCACAGCGGTTCTTTTTGAGGTGATTAAATTTTCAAGGTTATAATAAACTAAAACATAACTAAAAATAAAGGTTTTCAATGTGAAAAATAGGCCAAAAACGCAGGGCTAGCTAAATAGAATTAATGACAATATATACTCACAACAAAAGTTCCTGAATAACATTACATGTATTTTGATATGGTCCCTTATCTTCGGTCCCACTTAATTCCTGAATATTCATTCTTACTACATAGACGAGATTGAGACAGAGGTATATATTCATCTACAGCGAATGCACGCAATTGGTTAGAGGGGAGCGCTGGTTGGGGAGGGTGGTGCATTGCTTAATTAAAGCCATGACTCCTAATGACTCCAGAACATCTTTTAGCATAAATTCTTTCAATAATGGCATTCAAGGCGCAGTGAGGTCGTATGGTCAACACACTTGCGCAGATCTAGCACACAAGGTGTTTTTCGGTGTTTCTTTGCTTGTGGTTAGCAAGGGATGGCGTGAATTAGGTTACTTCTTGTAGCCACTCCTTGGTTCAAGCCTCAGGCCTTCTCGCGGCCTGTATCTCCGCTATTAAGCACCTGTCAATCAACCAATCACAAGCCACCAGTGCAGTTCATTGTCCGGAGTCGTTCCTCGTAGAGATACTTTGCATATATATGTATATAAATATATATATGTCGATAGAGGTAATTTATCGTTGTTAAACTAATGAGGAGGTTGACTCAATATTGATAAAGAGTCTGGAGTATATACACGGAGGAATGCGACAACACACTGCTCCCTGACTGTGATTGACGACGCGACGTGATCAAAATGTAATAAGATTGTCAAGATATATAGTCTGCACAGCTCGGCCCACTGTATTTACTGTACGGCGGCAAGCTGGGGGTGAGGGAGTGTGCGCGCGATCGTGCGTGTGTGTGTGTGGGGGGGGGGAGGGCGGGAGGATTTTCTTCGATGGTCTTGTTTTTATCTTTCTTGCATTTTAAAGGCGCTGTAAAATGTTACTGCCCACTAAACTGATTAAACCGCAGTGGCTATCGTTGGCCGGTCCGGGAAGACGGAAACCTTTTGCTTTCTTAGATTCATTGGCAGACAACCACTTGAGTTCCGGCTGACCTTCTTCTTTTTATGAAGTCGGGCCTACCAAATGTTATGAAGTCGGGCCTACCCAATGTTATGAAGTCAGACCTACCCAATGTTATGAAGTCGGGCCTACCCAATGTTATGAAGTCGGGCCTACCCAATGTTATGAAGTCGGGCCTACCCAATGTTATGAAGTCGGGCCTACCCAATGTTATGAAGTCGGGCCTACCCAATGTTATGAAGTCAGACCTACCCAATGTTATGAAGTCGGGCCTACCCAATGTCATGAAGTCGGGCCTACCCAATGTTATGAAGTCGGGCCTACCCAATGTTATGAAGTCGGGCCTACCCAATGTTATGAAGTCAGACCTACCCAATGTTATGAAGTCAGACCTACCCAATGTTATGAAGTCAGACCTACCCAATGTCATGAAGTCGGGCCTACCAAATGTTATGAAGTCAGACCTACCCAATGTTATGAAGTCAGACCAACCAAACATTATGAAGTCAGACACAAAGAATGTTATGCAGTCTCGCCTACCCAAAGTTATGACGTCAGTCCTGTCCAATCTAACGAAGTCGGGCCTACCCAATGTTATGAAGTCAGACCTACCCAATGTTATGAAGTCGGACCTACCAACTGTTATGAAGTCAGACCTACCCAATGTTATGAAGTCAAACCTACCCAATGTTATAAAGTCGGGGGAAAGCAATGTTATGAAGTCGGGCCTACCCAATGTTAGGAAGTCAGACCTACCCAATGATTTGATCTCGGGCCTACCCAATGTTATGAAGTCAAACCTACCCAATGTTATGAAGTCGGGCCTACCCAATGTTATGAAGTCAGACTTACCCAATGTTTTGAAGTCGGGCCTACCCAATGTTATGAAGTCAGACCTAATCAATGACATGAAGTCAGACATACCCAATGCTATGAAGTCAGACCTACCCAATGTTATGAAGTCAGAAATACCCAATGTTATGAAGTCAGACCTACCCAATGTTATGAAGTCGGGCCAACCCAATGTTATGAAGTCGGGCCTACCCAATGTTATGAAGTCGGGCCTACCCAATGTTATGAAGTCGGGCCTACCCAATGTTGTGAAGTCGGGCCTACCCAATGTTATAAAGTCAGACCTAACCAATGTTATGAAGTCAGACCTACTCAATGACATGAAGTCAGACATACCCAATGCTATGAAGTCAGACCTACCCAATGTTATGAAGTCGGGCCTACCCAATGTTATGAAGTCGGGCTTACCCAATGTTGTGAAGCCGGGCCTAACCAATGTTAAGAAGTCGGGCCTACCCAATGTTATGAAGTCGGGCCTACCCAATGTTATAAAGTCGGGCCTACCCAATGTTATGAAGTCGGGCCTACCCAATGTTATGAAGTCGGGCCTACCCAATGTTATGGAGTCAGACCTATCCAATGTTATGAAGTCGGGCCTACCCAATGTTAAGAAGTCGGGCCTACCCAATGTTATGAAGTCGGGCCTACCCAATGTTATGAAGTCAGACCTACCCAATGTTATGAAGTCGAGCCTACCCAATGTTATGAAATCGGGCCTACCCAATTTTATGAAGTCGGGCCTACCCAATGTTATGAAGTCGGGCCTATCCAATGTTATGAAGTCGGGCCTACCCAATGTTATGAAGTCAGACCTACCCAATGTTATGAAGTCGGGCCTACCCAATGTTATGAAGTCGGGCCTACCCAATGTTATGAAGTCAGACCTGCCCAATGTTATGAAGTGGAGCCTACCCAATGTTATGAGGACAAACCTACCCAGTGTTATGAGGTCAGACCTACCCAATGTTATGAAGTCGGGCCTACCCAACGTTATGAAGTCAGCCTACCCAATGTTATGAACTCAGGCCTACCCAATGTTATGAAGTCGGGCCTACCCAATGTTATGAAGTCGGGCCTACCCAATGTTATGAAGTCAGACCTGCCCAATGTTATAAAGTGGAGCCTACCCAATGTTATGAGGACAAACCTACCCAGTGTTATGAGGTCAGACCTACCCAATGTTATGAAGTCGGGCCTACCCAACGTTATGAAGTCAGCCTACCCAATGTTATGAACTCAGGCCTACCCAATGTTATGAAGTCGGGCCTACCCAATGTTATGAAGTCGGGCCTACCCAATGTTATGAAGTCGGGCCTACCCAATGTTATGAAGTCAGACCTACCCTATGTTATGAAGTCAGACCTATCCAATGTTATGAAGTCAGACCTACCCTATGTTATGAACTCAGGCCTACCCAATGTTATGAAGTCGGGCCTACCCAATGTTATGAAGTCCGCCTACCCAATGTTATGAAGTGGAGCCTACCCAATGTTATGAAGTGGAGCCTACCCAATGTTATGAGGACAAACCTACCCAGTGTTATGAGGTCAGACCTACCCAATGTTATAAAGTCGGGCCTACCCAACGTTATGAAGTCAGCCTACCCAATGTTAAGAACTCAGGCCTACCCAATGTTATGAAGTCGGGCCTACCCAATGTTATGAAGTCGGGCCTACCCAATGTTATGAAGTCGGGCCTACCCAATGTTATGAAGTCAGACCTACCCTATGTTATGAAGTCAGACCTATCCAATGTTATGAAGTCAGACCTACCCTATGTTATGAACTCAGGCCTACCCAATGTTATGAAGTCGGGCCTACCCAATGTTATGAAGTCGGACCTACCCAATGTTATGAAGTCAGACCTACACAATGTTATGAAGTCAGACGTACCCAATGTTATGAAGTGGAGCCTACCCAATGTTATGAAGTGGAGCCTACCCAATGTTATGAAGTCAGACCTACCCAATGTTATGAAGTCGGGCCTACCCAATGTTATGAAGTCGGGCCTACCCAATGTTATGAAGTCGGACCTACCCAATGTTATGAACTCAGGCCTACCCAATGTTATGAAGTCGGGCCTACCCAATGTTATGAAGTCGGACCTACCCAATGTTATGAAGTCAGACCTACACAATGTTATGAAGTCAGACGTACCCAATGTTATGAAGTGGAGCCTACCCAATGTTATGAAGTCAGACCTACCCAATGTTATGAAGTCAGACCTACCCTATGTTAGGAAGTCCGCCTACCCAATGTTATGAACTCAGGCCTACCCAATGTTGTGAACTCGGACCTACCCAATGTTAGGAAGTCAGCCTACCCAATGTTATGAACTCAGGCCTACCCAATCTTATGAAATCGGCCCCACCCAATGTTATGAAGACTGCCCTACCCAATGTTAAGAAGTCGGGCCTACTCAATGTTATGTAGTCGGGCCTACCTAATGTTATGAAGTCGGGCCTATCCAATGTTATAAAATCTGACCTTCCCTATGTTATGAAGTCGGGAATACCCAATGTTATGAAGTCAGGCCTACCCAATGTTATGAAGTCAGGCCTGCCCAATGTTATGAAGTCAGACCTACCCAATGTTATGAAGTCAGACCTACCCAATGTTATGAAGTCGGGCCTACCCGGTGTCATGAAGTCGGCCTACCCAATGTTATGAAGTCGGGCCTACCCAATGTTATGAAGTCAGACCTACCCAATGTTATGAAGTCGGGCCTACCCAATGTTATGAAGTCGGGCCTACCCAATGTTATGAAGTCAGACCTACCCAATGTTATGAAGTCAGACCTACCCAATGTTACGAGGTCAGAATGTTCCTACCGACAATGTAACCCTGGATTGACATAACCGCAGAGATTACCATCTCCTGTCCATTCGTCGAGCCTCTTTGGTATCATCTGTGTTCATGCCGTATCCTGGTTGGAAATATTTAGCATGACAGACACACATATATATATATATATGGAACTAACATCAGATAAGATCGGGAACGAAATCACCGTAGCTGGGAAGTTAGATAGATTCAAATGCAGCCTTCCGTCACATAATATTACACACACTATACAATACCGTTATTTCACCATATTGTAAGACTATGGGATACTAGCATAGGGGTCTATAGCGGGGGGAGGGGGTCAAGGTGGGGGGGGGAGGGGGGGGGCATGGATGGGGGGCAAGGGGCGGGGGTAAAAGGTGGGGGCATGGATGGGGGGCAAGGGGCGGGGGTAAAAGGTGGGGGCGGCAAGGGTGGGGGGGGGGGGGGGGCAAGGGGTTCATGTTACCAAATCACGAAGAATAAGTTTCTTTACTCCCAGGTCACGATGAATTAAAAAAAATTCCCAGCATACAGAGAAAGGGTGGATACATGATATAAATTAGCGTTTTCCCGATACACGGTTCTTTAATATTAGAATTCCCAGTTCACGATTAATGAAAGTTCTTGATCTCGGCTGCGGGGTAATATCCCATGCAGCCCATTGTGACACCAGACGTGGGATAAACCAATCACGAACGGAAAAATGCATATGACATGGCCACGTGCGAGACTACAAATCTACTGTCCAATCCTGGCCTAAAGGTTCTGACAAGATATCAGTGTTGATAAACAACCCATCTCGCCCTCGATCCAATGCTACATAATGCATATATATTGCGTCTCCCAGTCGTTCATGGGCTCACAACACGATAAGGCACGAATGTCTAATTTTCTGATTTGGACATCTTCATGTAAAATTCGTTAATTAAACATTTAAAACCATTTTAAACAAAGTATGCACGCAAACACGGCCCGGATTTACAAGATATATTTTGCAAAAAGCAAAGTCATCAAGAAAATGGCAATAAATAACATCGCATTTCACCGTCATATTGTTATATATGCCTCAGATAATTCCTCTATATCGAAGTTGTTAAAAGTTATAGGTTACCATTCAAAAAGGGAATAGATTACCATTCAAAAAGGGGATAGGTTACCATTCAAAAAGGGGATAGGTTACCGTTCGAAAAGGGGATAGATTATCATTCAAAAAGAGGATAGGTTACCATACGAAAAGGGGATAGGTTACCATTAGAAGAGGTATAGGTTACCATTTAAAAAGGGAACAGGTTACCATTCGAGAAGGGGAGAGATTACCGTTTAGAAAGGGGAGAGATCACAGTTCAAAAAGTGGACAGGTTACCGTTTGAAAAGGGGACAGATTACCGTTTGAAAAGGGGACAGATTGCCGTATTAAAAGGGACAGGTTACCGTTTGAAATGGGGACAGATTACCGTTCGAAAAGGGGATAGCTTACCATTCAAAAAGGGGATAGATTACCATTCAAAAAGGGGATAGGTTACCATTCAAAAAGGGGATAGGTTACCATTAGAACAGGTATAGGTTACCATTTAAAAAAGGAATAGGTTACCATTCGAAAAGGGGATAGGTTACCATTACAAAAAGAGGATAGGTTACCATTCGAAAAGGGGATAGATTACCATTAGAAGAGGGTATAGGTTACCATTCAAAAAGGGAATGGGTTACCATTTGCAAAGAGGAGAGATTACCATTCGAAAACGGGTTAGGTTACCATTCGAAAAAAGGAGAGATTATCGTTTGAAAAGGGGACAGATTGCCGTATTAAAAGGGAACAGGTTACCGTTTGAAAAGGGGACAGGTTACCGTTCAAAACAGCGATAGGTTACCGTTAGAAAAGAGGATAGGTTACCGTTTGAAAAGGGCACAGATTACCGTTTGAAAAGGGGACAGATTAACGTTTGAAAAGGGGACAGGTTACCTTTCAAAACGGGGATATGTTACCATTTGAAAAGGGGAGAGATTACCATTCGAAAACGTGTTAGGTTACCATTCGAGAAGGGGGGAGATTACCGTTTGAAAAGGGGAGAGATTACCGTTCAAAAAGCGGACAGGTTAGCGTTTGAAAAGGGGACAGATTACCGTTTTAAAAGAAGAAAGATTGCCGTATTAAAACGGGACAGGTTATCGTTTGAAAAGGGGATAGGTTACTGTTTGAAAAGGGGACAGGTTACCTGTCAAAACAAGGATAGGTTACCATTCGAAAAGGGGACAGATTATCGTTTGAAAAGGGGACAGATTACCGTTAGAAAAGAGTATAGCTTCCCATTCGAAAAGGGGATAGGTTACCATTCTAAAAGGGAATAGATTACCATTCAAAAAGGGGATAGGTTACCATTCGAATAGAGGATAGGTTACCATTAGAAGAGAGTGTAGGTTACCGTTGACAAGGGGAATAGGTTACCATTCGAATAGGGTATAGATTACCATTACAAAAGGGGAATAGGTTACCATTCAAAAAGAGGATAGGTTACCGTTTGAAAAGTAGATAGATTACCATTCAAAAAGGAGATAGGTTACCATTCGAAAAGGGGATAGGCTACCATTAGAAGAGGGTATAGGTTACCATTCAAAAAGGAAATAGGTTACCATTTGAAAAGGGGAGAGATTACCATTCGAAAACGGGTTAGATTACCATTCGAAAAGGGGAGAGACTACCGTTTGAAAAGGGAGAGATTACCGTTCATAAAGCGGACAGGTTACCGTTTGAAAGGGGACAGATTACCGGTTGAAAAGGGGACAGATTGCCGTATTAAAAGGGGACAGGTTACCGTTTGAAAAGGGAGCAGGTTACCGTTTGAAAGGGGGACAGATACGTTGGAAAAGGGGACAGGTTACCTTTCAAAAAGGGAATATGTTACCAGACGAAAAAGGGATAGGTTACCATTCAAAAAGGGAATAGGTTACCATTCGAAAAGGGGATAGGTTACCATTCGAAAAGGGGATATGTTACCATCCAAAAGGTGGATAGGTTATCGCTCGAACAGGTTACGGTATTGATTAGGAAACAGGTTATCGTAAGGAAGAATAATATGTTATCGAACAGAAAGGGAATAGGTTATCGAACAGAAAGGGAATAGGTTATCGAACAGAAAGGGAATAGATTATCGTAAGAAAAGGTTACGGCTTTGATTAGGGAACAGGTTGTCGCACGGGAAAATAATATGTTATCGAGCAGAAAGGGAATATGTGATCAAACAGAAAGGGAATAAGTTAGCGTAAAGAAAAGGGAACATGTTACCGTACGAAATAGAACAGGCTACCTTGCCAAAAGGGGACCAGGTACCATACGGAAAAGGATTAGGTTACAGAGAGAGACCGGGTTATTTTACGAATGAGGAATGAGGTTATCGTAACGAAAGATAATAGATGACCGTGCACGATGCAAACTGCACGGTTACTGCACAAATGGGCAGCAGGTTATCTTACGTTAAGAAAAAAGCTTAGCGTACGGAAAGCGAACAAGTTATCGAACAGAAAGAAAACTGGTTACCATTTGTGGATGCAATAGGTTACTGAAAAGTAAAGATAACATATATGTGGATGATACATGAACATCTTGTGTCATTATATGACATGCTTTTCTGGCGAAAACATAAGAGGCTATATGTCATTATTCATCGTTTGAAAACAAAGCCAAGCGCGTTCCTGCTAATTAGCATTCTTGACGGTTTGCACGAAGGCAAATTTGCATTTTCTTCACGTTTTGCAAGACGTGGGAAAAATACCGTAATTATGCGTGTAAGTGACCTGCGCATACTTGCCTCCGAGGCATTTAAAACAAGCGAGAGGTGGATGGTAGATTGTCTTACACAAGCGACAGGAAACACCATGGTCATGTCAAGAAATGACGGCCCCCATAAATTAATTATACTCTTGTTCTTCTTCTTGAACGGTTTATTTGCCTCGTTTTACGACTTCTAGTTTTTATGACTTTGGCGTCGCAGGGGACAGGTACGAATATTGAATAAACGTTGTTAGAATGCAGAATGTAGAAAAAGGAGGCAAGTAGGAATGCGTCGATAACAACCGTGATGTTATATTGTTATTTGTTACACATCAGCGGCACTCTGTCTGGTGGAGCGTGCCGTTAATGGGCATTCTGAATCACGTCCTTCACAATGCGATGCATACTTTTCACAATAATTTTCAGGTGCAAAATAGGATTACAATAACAAGGGAAAACAAACGAGACACAAGCGAATTTACTTGGGCGGGGTGGGGGGTACCTCTGCCCCCCCCCCCCAACAATCCATCTTTTTCCACTTCTTTAGGTAAACATTTCGCTCCAGTACTGAGTACTGGGATGATGACCCTTGTGTTGTGATCCCATTCGTTGTTGTAAACGTGTGTCGTATGTGTTTGGTGAGGTCAGTTCTAGGGGCGGGGAGCATTATCACGCATATCTGGTGGTGGGGGAGGGGGGTGGGGGGATGCCAGTGATGCTTGATGAAAAGATACCCATATAGAACGAACATTTGTGATGAAGAAGATAGCACTGATATTCTAACATTTGCTACCGGAGGGAGCGGGGTGGGGGACACTCGGGGAAATTCGTGCGTGCCGCTAAACTCGGAAGAACTGAACCCCAGTCTAAATGAAGTCTCCATCTCCCGACGGTAATGGTTAATAGCTGATGAGTGTTGCCATCTAGTGCACCAATTGGTCACAATATTTTGGTTGCGTGTGGTGCAAAGCGACGCCTCTCGATATACACAGTCATGCTATGAAATCTTGTTTCGCTTGGCAGCCACTGGAAAACAAACTTGGCCCGCAAAAATTGAAAAGCTTTTGTGTAAATACGGCTTTGGGCACGTGTGGCTAAACCAGAGCGTAGGCGATGTAAATATGTTTATCAGTGAGTTTAAACAACGAGTCGCTGATATTGCAATGCAAGAATGGGGTGAGCGAGTTAAACTTACATCCAAACTATCTTCTTATAGTAAATTCAAGTCACTGTTAGAACCAGAGCAATATCTCACATCTGTTACGATTCCAAAGCACCGTATGGCATTAACTAAATTTCGATGTTCTGCCCATTCGTTACGTATTGAAAGGATGAGAGGGCAAACTCACAGAAGTCTCCGCCTATGCAACTATTGCCTGTCTAAAGATAACGAGGTTGTTGAAGATGAGTACCATTTTTTAATTCAATGTCCGCTGTACGAAGAACTCAGAAAACAGTACATTCCGTATCATGTAAAGTCCCAGCATGGGTTTACTTCATTATTATCCACCCTAAATAAGACTCACCATGTTAATCTAGCTGCATTTGTTTACCACGCCTTCATACTGCACGACAACCTCAGCGAGTAATATGTATATTGATAGGCAATGTCATTACAGGTGTTTTTTTGTTAATTATAATTATTGTTTAGTATATGTACTATGGGCCGATGGCCTTTCAGTATAATAAAGTTCCTACAATATAGTAACGGTGCGGCTGGAAGATACGGTCTATTCTCGCTTCTAAACCGGCGACGTACAGTTAACATCGCGACCAGAAAGACCGTTAAACACACTGCTACGTCGATATGGGAAGTCAGAAGTAGAGTAAATTGCATATTGAACACTCGCCATCCCCACGCCCAAACGTTTCTTGGAACCACAAATCTGGGCCTGTTAAAACACAACTACACTACAAGGGCGGACCCAGGAATTTGAAAAGTGGGGTTCCATTGAAACTTGCGAAACAAAATTGCGATAGGGAGGTCCACCGATTTTTTTGACGACCGGGGGGGAGGGTCTATTGAAAACGTGTGACCGGTGGGAGGGGGGGGGGGGGGGAGTCATGCCGCCTCAGAGAAAAGCGTATTCCTCACAGAAAAAAAGGGATGGGGTTCCACGCCTCAGATGGCCTAATTTTTGCATTGAAAAACGGCATCACAAAGGGTGGGCGGGGGGGGGGGGTGTTGGAGAACGGGACCCATATGCCACCCCCCTGGATCCGCCCTTGACACTACCTTGGTACGTGGCTAGAAAATGAAGACATGTTGACATCAGCGCCACCTTTTTGTGCGCATGAAGGTTAGCCACGGACAAGAACCCTCCGGAACAAGGAAATGGGATTGTATTAAACATGCGAGATGTAGGTGCCAGGGTGCAGCCTAGTTACCCACTGAGCCGTGGAGGCACCTTCAGAACGTCATACATCACACGGTAGAGAAACGTTCATAACGTCATATATTACACGGTAGAGAGAACGTTCATAACATCACACACTACACACCACATTACAGAAAAAGCTTTCATAACGTCACACACTACACACCACGTTACAGAGAAAGCTTTCATAACGTCAGACACCACATTACAGCGAAGGCTTTCATAACGTCACACACTACACACCACATTACAGAGAAAGCTTTCATAACGTCACACACTACACACCACGTTACAGAGAAAGCTTTCATAACGTCATACACCACATTACAGCGAAGGCTTTCATAACGTCACACACTACACACCACGTTACAGACAATGCTTTCATTACGCCGCATTCCACTGCTAGAGAGTGAACACACAAGAGATCATTTCTACGAAACAATATGAAATTCACAGCAACAGTTATTGTGTGAGTAACTATATAGATATACATTAACAATTTTATACCTACATTTTCTTCCTCATGCAAAAATATGTATTAATGGCTTATTATGCAGGCGTTTGCGGCCACGATTGTAAGTTGATTAAAGTCAAAAGCTCAAGTGTACATAACGGTCTTCAGTTCATGTCAAACCCTTCTACTTACGATGCTATGACCAATGGCAAGCATCCAAACCAGAGGGGCGGCTTGGACTAATATTCCGATTAGTGGTAGAATCACTGATAATGATCCATGATTTTTCTTTAAAAAGCTCAAGGCGAGACCATGACGAGGCTTTCTGAGAAACTATTAAAAAATCTGTGAAATTAGGGTTAAATGCACAACCCTGCGACAAAAAGTCCGATGCTCTACCGACTTACTAAGCTAATCGGTTGTGTTTGAATGCGCCTCCCCTGGACGAAACCCGTCCCCGCTTATTTTCTTATAATATTACACTTTTAACTTCTTACCTTTTCTTCAGGATTCTATCGTCACCCGTTCATTTAGGACTGACACCAAATGTTCACCATTTTCATTTTGATTTCGTCGTTTTCGTCTCATTGTCGCTTCGTCTTCGTTTTAGCGTTATTTGTCCCTCCATACCTCCCTGCCATGCCACACGCTGTGGAGGTAGAATCTGGAGGAATGTCACGTGACACATGCTGCGCCTTCACCTGATTTTCAAGAAACTGACCAGGACAACCTACAGGTTGGGGCTGCATTCCGCTTAGGAATACTCCATTAACATGCCGAGCCATGCTCTTTTAATTGTTGAATAATCATGCGTGAGTAGAATAGACTGTTATCATTTAATATATGTCTTAATAGAATTCAGGAAATTGTAGTTTCCAGATATGCATATATGATTTACCACATAAAAGGAGAGAAACGCCGCGGGGTACGATGACCCAATGACACGACGTGCTTCTACGGTAACCATTCAAGAAAGTGGTGACTTTAACGACTTGAATAGCACCGGGGATTGTTTTCGAGAATTTATTACCGCCGAAACGCAATACTACCGCATCGAGAAACAAATCGCCCGAGGGAATAAGGTACTGGTGGTGTCCTGACGTACAGGGCCGTCTGCAGCAGCCGTTTAGGAAAGAGGTGACCTCAACGCCATTGGCAGCATGGAACATCTAGCCAGAGAATCGACATGATTACCATAACATCGCCTTTAATTTGACTATGACTCGCCACACTAACGCCGATGTATAATAGCTGGAAGTGAAATTATATATTTTCATACCGTGGTATTCATGGCATGTGTATTCTTCCCATAAATGCGTAAGCCCTTCAATGTATTTACCAATTCAGCGTTAGGAAATCGTATGTAATATTAGTATTCCACATAGGAGCGAAAAGCATAATTGATGTTTCTTTACTCACTTGTTATATGAATAAAACATGTGATTCTTTGACCCTGAGCAATATAAAGCCCCGCCGGGTTGCGGAGGTCCGGCTTTGAGTGAAAGAGCATACCTGCAGGTGGCCGGGCATTCACAGAACAGGAAGAGAACCCTCAGAGATATGACAGTCACCAAATGGCTGTGGTTCTTTGGCATCGTGCACTTGGCTCGGGCTATAGTTGAACCATACCTGGACCCGAACATGATGACTCTTCCCTTCCTCCGTGAGTATAAAGCACGAAACGCCCAATATTCGAATTTTTGATATATTCTCTATATATTTGTATCTAATTAGTTTGGTGTATATATTTTTTTTATTTTTTTTGTTCAATTAGTTTTGTACAATGTATATATTCTCTATCTCTATTTCATTGTAATAATTTAGTTTCCTATATATTCCTTATTTATTTATTGAGTATAGCGTGCATTATCTGCTTAATTAAATTAGTTTAGTATATATTTTATATTTCTTTCTATTTATTTAGCTTAGCATTGTTTATTTGTTTAGTTTCGCCTTGTTTATTTTTTAGCTTAGTACAGTTTACTTGTTTTTATCCATTTAGCTTTAATATATATTCCCTATTTACTTTCGCTTTGTCAAAATTTCTGGAACCTTCCCGAAGAGAATAGTTTGTTTGCCGATTAGGAACTGCAGAAATTATAACATTGAAGAAACTATTAACTTCTGCTTGATTGATTCGCCCATTAAAACAGTTATTATAACACGTTGTTCCAGAGAACCTGGAGTCCAGCTTGTGGGACCCCTACCAAGGGGCAGCGAAGAGTGGTGTTAGCGACCTATATGGGTATGGCTACAGCTATGCACCTAGCTATGCTCCTCCCAGCTATCCAGCACCCAGCTATCCAGCACCCAGCTATCCAGCACCCAGCTATCCAACACCCAGCTATGAACCAAGTTATCCAGCACCCAGCTACGAACCAAGTTATCCAGCACCCAGCTATGAACCAAGTTATCAACCGAGCTACCCGCCGCCCAGCTATCCGATGCACAGCTATGCGCCAAGCTATGCACCTAGCTATGTTCCGCATACTCACCGTAAAGAAAAGAAAGAGAAAATCTATGTGCCTGTCATGGTCAGACGCAAGAAAAAGAAAAGTGAGTGACAGAGCAATATAAGTGCAATTAAATATTTTTTCTGCTTTACTGTTATTTAATTAATTGAAGTCCACATATACCTTGTTCTAATGTGGCAAAGTTGTCATGTGAGAAATAGTAACAGCTAATGTTATAGAGGTTTCCAATTTATTAAATAGGGAATATGAACACTACATTTTACACATTCTTGCCGTTCCGCAGATATATTCAAGTTTCACAATCTCTGTTCCGTTTCGCAGATATATTTAAGTTTCACAATCATTTTATAGCAAAAATATCAATATTGCTTGCTTAAAAATGCTTTAATAAAAATGCCTTAAATTCCAGTGAAGATCATCTCCATCCAGAAGGGTTTCTACATCCCGGGAGGCACTCAGCTGTTTGGTAAATACAAGAGCTTGAAGTCCTGCGAGAAGGCATGCGCGGCAACCCCGAACTGCTTCGCTGGAGACTACAATCCCTGGCTGAAGAAATGCTACATCCACAGCAACTTCACGGCCTGCGCCACCGTCAGAGCACACAAGAAGATCATTCATTTCAAGAAAGTCCCGTGCAGTAAGTAGTTCCTCATTACATGTCTCAGCCTTAGTTGTTAAGAATTTTTTTATCCTAAAAGAAATTCATTATTGGCTGAAACCAGCGCTTGACATTTATCTATATATTGTGTATGTGACCTTTCCGACATCTGTGGCGATTCCGACATAGGCGACCTTATTGAGATAGAAGACCGTTTTGACACAGGTAACCTTTTGAGATATGAGACCCTTTTGACATAAGTGACCTTTTTGAGATAGATGACCCTTTTGGTATATGTAACCTTATTGAGATAGATGACCCTTTTGAAACAGGTGACCTTATTGAGATAGAAGACCCTTTTGATATAAGGTGACCTTTTTGAGACAGATGACCTTTTTGATATTAGGTGACCTTTTTGAGATAGATGACCCTTCTAACATAAGGTGACTTTATTGAGATAGAAGATCCTTTTGCCACAGTTGACCTTTTAGAGATAGATGACCCTTTTGACAAAGGTGACCTTCTTGAGATAGAAGACCCTCTTGACATAGGTGGTCTTTTTGAGATAGATGACCCTTTTGACATCGGTGAAATTTTTGAGGTTAAAGACCCTTTTGCATAGGTGACCTTATTGAGCTAGAAGACCTTTTTAACACAGCTCATCTTTTTTAGGTAGATGACTCTTTTGACATAAGGTGACCTTATTGAGATATAAGACCCCTTTGACACAGGGGACCTTATTGAGATAGATGACCCTTTTGACACAGGTGACTTTTTGAGGTAGATGACCCTTCTGATATAAGGTGACCTTTTTGAGATAGATGACCCTTTTGACCTCGGTGGCCTTTTTGAAATAAATGACCCTTTTGACTTCGGTGGCCTTTTTTAGATTGATGCTCATTTTGACGTAGGTGACATTTTCGAAAAATTCGACCATTCTCAAGTAAGACATTGCAGGGTTGACTTGTTGATGAAAGTGACCTATTGATGGGGTGAGTTGACCTTTCTCCCGCTGGCGATCTCCTAGCACTAATGGCGAGAATTCTTTCCATTACATCTTATTATGCCTCGCACACTTCCATTACCATGACGACGACCTGTTTATATTACATAGTTTATGTAAATGAAGTTTCTGTGAAAAATGTCCGGCCTATCTATGTCAAATATCAATTGTCCACCCATGAATGATTCATGCAACATTTCCATATAATTACGCAGCTAATTTGCACTAATGCACCAATGCCGTTAAAATATGTAAATTTAATTGGCGGTGTTGTAAAATACGCAGCTATACCAAAGGCATAACATAGTTATACCAATGACATGGCACAGTTATACCAATGGCATGACATAGCTATACCAATGACATGACACAATTATACCAATGACATGGCACAGCTATACCAATGACAGGACACAGCTATACCAATGACATGATACAGTTATACCAATGACATGACAGCTATACCAATGACATGACGCAGCTATACCAATGACATGACGCAGCTAATCCAATGACATAACACAGCTATACCATTGACATGACACAGCTATACCAATGACATGACACAGATATACCAATGATATGATACAGTTATACCAATGACATGACACAGCTATACCAATGACATGACACAGCTATACCAACGACATGACGCAGCTAATCCAATGACATAACACAGCTATACCAATGACATGACATAGCTATACCAATAACATGACTCAGCTATACCAATAACATGACTGAGCTATATCAATGACATGGCACAGCTATACCAATGACATGACACAACTATACCAATGACACAGCTATACCAATGACATGACACCGCTATAAAAATGACATAACACAGATATACCAAAGACATGACACATATATACCAATGACATGACACAGCTATACCAATGACATGACAGCTATACCCATGACATGACAGAGATATACCAATGACATGACACAGACATACCAATGAGATGACACAGCTATGCCAATGACATGACACAGCTATACCAATGACATGACACATATGTACCAATGACATGACACAGCTGTGCCAATGACATGACACAGCTATACCAATGACATGACACAGCTATACCAATGACATGACACAGACATACCAATGAGATGACACAGCTATGCCAATGACATGACACAGCTATACCAATGACATGACACATATGTACCAATGACATGACACAGCTATGCCAATGACATGACACAGCTATACCAATGACCTGACACAGCTATACCAATGACATGACACAGCTATACCAATGACATGACACAACTATACCAATGACATGACAATGCTATGGCAATGACATGACACAGCTATACCAATGACATGACACAGCTATACCAATGACATGACACAGCTATACCAATGACATGACACAGCTATACCAATGACATGACACAGCTATACCAATGACGTGGCACAGATATACCAATGACATGACACAGCTATACCAATGACACAGCTATACCAATGACATGACACTGCTATACCAATGACATGACACAGCTATACCAATGACGTGACACAGCTATACCAATGACATGACACAGCTATACCAATGACATGACACAACTATACCAATGACATGACAATGCTATGGCAATGACATGACACAGATATACCAATGAAATGACACAGCTTTACCAATGACACAGCTATACCAATGACATGACACAGCTATACCAATGACATGACACAACTATACCAATGACATGACACAGCTATACCAATGACATGACACAGCTATACCAATGAAATGACACAGCTATGCCAATGACGTGACACAGCTATACCAATGACATGATACAGCTATACCAATGACATGGCACAGCTATACCAATGACACGATACATTTATACCAATGACATGGCACAGCCATACCAATAACAGGACACAGCTATACCAATGACATGACACAGCTATACCAATGACACGATACATTTATACCAATGACATGGCACAGCCATACCAATAACAGGACACAGCTATACCAATGACATGACACAGCTATACCAATGAAATGACACAGCTATACCAATGACATGACACAGCTATACCAGTGACATGACGCAGCTATACCAATGACATGACACAGCTATACCAATGAAATGACACAGCTATACCAATGACACGACACAGCTATACCAATGACATGATACAGCTATACCAATGACATGACAGCTATACCAATGACATGACACAGCTATACCAATGACATGACAGCTATACCAATGACATGATACAGCTATACCAATGACATGATACAGCTATACCAATGACATGACACAGCTATACCAATGACATGACACAGCTATACCAATGACATGACAGCTATACCAATGACATGACACAGCTTTACCAATTACATGATACAGCTATACCAATGACATGACCCAGCTATACCAATGACACGACACAGCTATACCAATGACATGACACAGCTATACCAATGACATGACACAGCTATACCAATGACATGACAGCTATACCAATGACATGACACAGCTATACCAATGACATGACACAGCTATATCAATGACATGATACAGCTATACCAATGACATGGCACAGCTATACCAATGAAATGACACAGCTATACCAATGATATGATACAGCTATACCAATGACATGATACAGCTATACCAATGACATGGCACAGCTATACCAATGACATGATACAGCTATACCAATGACATGGCACAGCTATACCAATGACATGATACAGCTATACCAATGACATGATACAGCTATACCAATGACATGGCACAGCTATACCAATGACATGACACAGCTATACCAATGACATGACACAGCTATACCAATGAAATGACACAGCTATACCAATGATATGATACAGCTATACCAATGACATGGCACAGCTATACCAGTGACATGACACAGCTTTGCAATGACATGACACAGCTATACCAATGATATGATACAGCTATACCAATGACATGGCAAAGCTATACCAGTGACATGACACAGCTTTGCCAATGACATGACACAGCTATACCAATGACATGATACAGCTATACCAATGACATGATACAGCTATACCAATGACATGATACAGCTATACCAATGACATGACAGCTATACCAATGACATGACACAGCTATACCAATGACATGACACAGCTATACCAATGAAATGACACAGCTATACCAATGACACGACACAGCTATACCAATGAAATGACACAGCTATACCAATGACATGACACAGCTATACCAATGACCTGACACAGCTATACCAATGACATGATACAGCTATACCAATGACATGACACAGCTATACCAATGACATGACACAGCTATACCAATGACATGATACAGCTATACCAATGACATGACACAGCTATACCAATGACATGACACAGCTATACCAATGAAATGACACAGCTATACCAATGACATGATACAGCTATACCAATGACATGACACAGCTATACCAATGACATGATACAGCTATACCAATGACATGATACAGCTATACCAATGACATGGCACAGCTATACCAATGACATGACACAGCTATACCAATGAAATGACACAGCTATACCAATGACACGACACAGCTATACCAATGAAATGACACAGCTATACCAATGACATGACACAGCTATACCAATGACATGACACAGATATACCAATGACATGATACAGCTATACCAATGACATGACACAGCTATACCAATGACATGATACAGCTATACCAATGACATGACACAGCTATACCAATGACACGACACAGCTATACCAATGAAATGACACAGCTATACCAATGACATGACACAGCTATACCAATGACATGACACAGCTATACCAATGACATGATACAGCTATACCAATGACATGGCACAGCTATACCAATGACATGACACAGCTATACCAATGAAATGACACAGCTATACCAATGACACGACACAGCTGTACCAATGAAATGACACAGCTATACCAATGACATGACACAGCTATACCAATGACATGACACAGCTATACCAATGAAATGACACAGCTATACCAATGACATGATACAGCTATACCAATGACATGGCACAGCTATACCAATGACATGATACAGCTATACCAATGACATGATACAGCTATACCAATGACGTGACACAGCTATACCAATGACATGACACAGCTATACCAATGAAATGACACAGCTATACCAATGACATGATACAGCTATACCAATGACATGGCACAGCTATACCAATGACATGACACAGCTATACCAATGACATGATACAGCTATACCAATGACATGACACAGCTATACCAATGACATGACACAGCTATACCAATGACATGATACAGCTATACCAATGACATGATACAGCTATACCAATGACATGGCACAGCTATACCAATGACATGACACAGCTATACCAATGAAATGACACAGCTATACCAATGACACGACACAGCTATACCAATGAAATGACACAGCTATACCAATGACATGACACAGCTATACCAATGACATGACACAGCTATACCAATGACATGACAGCTATACCAATGACATGACACAGCTTTACCAATGACATGACACAGCTATACCAATGAAATGACACAGCTATACCAATGACATGATACAGCTATACCAATGACATGGCACAGCTATACCAATGACATGACACAGCTATACCAATGACATGACACAGCTATACCAATGAAATAACACAGCTATACCAATGACATGATACAGCTATACCAATGACATGACGCAGCTATACCAATGACATGATACAGCTATACCAATGACATGATACAGCTATACCAATGACATGACACAGCTATACCAATGACATGACACAGCTATACCAATGACATGATACAGCTATACCAATGACATGATACAGCTATACCAGTGACATGACACAGCTATACCAATGACATGACACAGCTATACCAATGACACGACACAGCTGTACCAATGACACGACACAGCTATACCAATGACGTGGCACAGATATACCAATGACATGATACAGCTATACCAGTGACATGACACAGCTATACCAATGACATGACACAGCTATACCAATGACACGACACAGCTATACCAATGACATGATACAGCTAAACCAATGACATAACACAGCTATACCAATGACATGACAGCTATACCAATGACATGATACAGCTATACCAATGACATGACACAGCTATACCAATGACATGATACAGCTATACCAATGACATGGCACAGCTATACCAATGACATGACACAGATATACCAATGAAATGACACAGCTATACCAATGACACGACACAGCTATACCAATGAAATGACACAGCTATACCAATGACATGACACAGCTATACCAATGACATGACACAGCTATACCAATGACATGACAGCTATACCAATGAAATGACACAGCTTTACCAATGACATGACACAGCTATACCAATGACATGACACAGCTATACCAATGACATGACACAACTATACCAATGGCATGACAGCTATACCAATTACATGATACAGCTATACCAATGACATGACACAGCTATACCAATGACATGACAGCTATACCAATGACATGACACAGCTTTACCAATTACATGATACAGCTATACCAATGACATGACACAGCTATACCAATGACATGACAGCTATACCAATTACATGATACAGCTATACCAATGACATGACACAGCTATACCAATGACATGACAGCTATACCAATGACATGACACAGCTTTACCAATTACATGATACAGCTATACCAATGACATGACACAGCTATACCAATGACATGACAGCTATACCAATGACATGACACAGCTATACCAATGACATGACACAGCTATACCAATGACATGACACAGCTATACCAATGACATGATACAGCTATACCAATGACATGGCACAGCTATACCAATGACATGACACAGCTATACCAATGAAATGACACAGCTATACCAATGACACGACACAGCTATACCAATGAAATGACACAGCTATACCAATGACATGACACAGCTATACCAATGACATGACACAGCTATACCAATGAGATGACAGCTATACCAATGACATGACACAGCTTTACCAATGACATGACACAGCTATACCAATGACATGACACAGCTATACCAACGACATGACACAACTATACAAATGGCATGACAGCTATACCAATTACATGATACAGCTATACCAATGACATGACACAGCTATACCAATGACATGACACAGCTATACCAATGACATGATACAGTTATACCAATGACATGACACAGCTATACCAATGACATGACAGCTATGTCAATGACATGGCACAGCTATACCAATGACACAGCTATTGCAATGACCTGACACAGCCATACCAATAACAGGACACAGCTATACCAATGACATGACACAGCTATACCAATGACATGATACAGTTATACTAATGACATGACACAGCTAAACCAATGACATGACACAGCTATACCAATGAAATGACACAGCTATAACAATGACATGACACAGCTATACCAATGACATGATACAGCTATACCAATGACATGATACAGCTATACCAATGACATGACACAACTATACCAATGGCATGACAGCTATACCAATTACATGATACAGCTATACCAATGACATGACACAGCTATACCAATGACATGACAGCTATACCAATGACATCACACAGCTTTACCAATTACATGATACAGCTGTACCAATGACATGACACAGCTATACCAATGACATGACAGCTACACCAATTACATGATACAGCTATACCAATGACATGACACAGCTATACCAATGACATGACAGCTATACCAATGACATGACACAGCTTTACCAATTACATGATACAGCTATACCAATGACATGACACAGCTATACCAATGACATGACAGCTATGCCAATGACATGACACAGCTATACCAATGACATGACACAGCTATACCAATGACATGACACAGCTATACCAATGACATGACACAGCTATACCAATGAAATGACACAGCTATGCCAATGACGTGACACAGCTATACCAATGACATGACACAGCTATACCAATGACATGACACAGCTATACCAATGAAATGACACAGCTATGCCAATGACGTGACACAGCTATACCAATGACATGACACAGCTATACCAATGACACGATACATTTATACCAATGACATGACACAGCCATACCAATGACATGACACAGCTATACCAATGACATGACACAGCTATACCAATGACATGACACAGCTATACCAATGACATGACACAGCTATACCAATGACATGACACAGCTATACCGATGACATGACAGCTATGCCAATGACATGACACAGCTATACCAATGACATGGCACAGCTATACCAATGACATGACAGCTATACCAATGACATGATACGGCTATACCAATGACATGGCACAGCTATACCAATGACATGACACAGCTATACCAATGACATGACACAGCTATACCAATGAAATAACACAGCTATACCAATGACATGATACAGCTATACCAATGACATGACGCAGCTATACCAATGACATGATACAGCTATACCAATGACATGATACAGCTATACCAATGACATGACACAGCTATACCAATGACATGACACAGCTATACCAATGACATGATACAGCTATACCAATGACATGATACAGCTATACCAGTGACATGACACAGCTATACCAATGACATGACACAGCTATACCAATGACACGACACAGCTGTACCAATGACACGACACAGCTATACCAATGACGTGGCACAGATATACCAATGACATGATACAGCTATACCAGTGACATGACACAGCTATACCAATGACATGACACAGCTATACCAATGACACGACACAGCTATACCAATGACATGATACAGCTAAACCAATGACATGACACAGCTATACCAATGACATGACAGCTATACCAATGACATGATACAGCTATACCAATGACATGACACAGCTATACCAATGACATGATACAGCTATACCAATGACATGGCACAGCTATACCAATGACATGACACAGATATACCAATGAAATGACACAGCTATACCAATGACACGACACAGCTATACCAATGAAATGACACAGCTATACCAATGACATGACACAGCTATACCAATGACATGACACAGCTATACCAATGACATGACAGCTATACCAATGAAATGACACAGCTTTACCAATGACATGACACAGCTATACCAATGACATGACACAGCTATACTAATGACATGACACAACTATACCAATGGCATGACAGCTATACCAATTACATGATACAGCTATACCAATGACATGACACAGCTATACCAATGACATGACAGCTATACCAATGACATGACACAGCTTTACCAATTACATGATACAGCTATACCAATGACATGACACAGCTATACCAATGACATGACAGCTATACCAATTACATGATACAGCTATACCAATGACATGACACAGCTATACCAATGACATGACAGCTATACCAATGACATGACACAGCTTTACCAATTACATGATACAGCTATACCAATGACATGACACAGCTATACCAATGACATGACAGCTATACCAATGACATGACACAGCTATACCAATGACATGACACAGCTATACCAATGACATGACACAGCTATACCAATGACATGATACAGCTATACCAATGACATGGCACAGCTATACCAATGACATGACACAGCTATACCAATGAAATGACACAGCTATACCAATGACACGACACAGCTATACCAATGAAATGACACAGCTATACCAATGACATGACACAGCTATACCAATGACATGACACAGCTATACCAATGAGATGACAGCTATACCAATGACATGACACAGCTTTACCAATGACATGACACAGCTATACCAATGACATGACACAGCTATACCAACGACATGACACAACTATACAAATGGCATGACAGCTATACCAATTACATGATACAGCTATACCAATGACATGACACAGCTATACCAATGACATGACACAGCTATACCAATGACATGATACAGTTATACCAATGACATGACACAGCTATACCAATGACATGACAGCTATGTCAATGACATGGCACAGCTATACCAATGACACAGCTATTGCAATGACCTGACACAGCCATACCAATAACAGGACACAGCTATACCAATGACATGACACAGCTATACCAATGACATGATACAGTTATACTAATGACATGACACAGCTAAACCAATGACATGACACAGCTATACCAATGAAATGACACAGCTATAACAATGACATGACACAGCTATACCAATGACATGATACAGCTATACCAATGACATGATACAGCTATACCAATGACATGACACAACTATACCAATGGCATGACAGCTATACCAATTACATGATACAGCTATACCAATGACATGACACAGCTATACCAATGACATGACAGCTATACCAATGACATCACACAGCTTTACCAATTACATGATACAGCTGTACCAATGACATGACACAGCTATACCAATGACATGACAGCTACACCAATTACATGATACAGCTATACCAATGACATGACACAGCTATACCAATGACATGACAGCTATACCAATGACATGACACAGCTTTACCAATTACATGATACAGCTATACCAATGACATGACACAGCTATACCAATGACATGACAGCTATACCAATGACATGACACAGCTATACCAATGACATGACACAGCTATACCAATGACATGACACAGCTATACCAATGACATGACACAGCTATACCAATGAAATGACACAGCTATGCCAATGACGTGACACAGCTATACCAATGACATGACACAGCTATACCAATGACATGACACAGCTATACCAATGAAATGACACAGCTATGCCAATGACGTGACACAGCTATACCAATGACATGACACAGCTATACCAATGACACGATACATTTATACCAATGACATGACACAGCCATACCAATGACATGACACAGCTATACCAATGACATGACACAGCTATACCAATGACATGACACAGCTATACCAATGACATGACACAGCTATACCAATGACATGACACAGCTATACCGATGACATGACAGCTATGCCAATGACATGACACAGCTATACCAATGACATGGCACAGCTATACCAATGACATGACAGCTATACCAATGACATGATACGGCTATACCAATGACATGGCACAGCTATACCAATGACATGACACAGCTATACCAATGACATGACACAGCTATACCAATGAAATAACACAGCTATACCAATGACATGATACAGCTATACCAATGACATGACGCAGCTATACCAATGACATGATACAGCTATACCAATGACATGATACAGCTATACCAATGACATGACACAGCTATACCAATGACATGACACAGCTATACCAATGACATGATACAGCTATACCAATGACATGATACAGCTATACCAGTGACATGACACAGCTATACCAATGACATGACACAGCTATACCAATGACACGACACAGCTGTACCAATGACACGACACAGCTATACCAATGACGTGGCACAGATATACCAATGACATGATACAGCTATACCAGTGACATGACACAGCTATACCAATGACATGACACAGCTATACCAATGACACGACACAGCTATACCAATGACATGATACAGCTAAACCAATGACATGACACAGCTATACCAATGACATGACAGCTATACCAATGACATGATACAGCTATACCAATGACATGACACAGCTATACCAATGACATGATACAGCTATACCAATGACATGGCACAGCTATACCAATGACATGACACAGATATACCAATGAAATGACACAGCTATACCAATGACACGACACAGCTATACCAATGAAATGACACAGCTATACCAATGACATGACACAGCTATACCAATGACATGACACAGCTATACCAATGACATGACAGCTATACCAATGAAATGACACAGCTTTACCAATGACATGACACAGCTATACCAATGACATGACACAGCTATACCAATGACATGACACAACTATACCAATGGCATGACAGCTATACCAATTACATGATACAGCTATACCAATGACATGACACAGCTATACCAATGACATGACAGCTATACCAATGACATGACACAGCTTTACCAATTACATGATACAGCTATACCAATGACATGACACAGCTATACCAATGACATGACAGCTATACCAATTACATGATACAGCTATACCAATAACATGACACAGCTATACCAATGACATGACAGCTATACCAATGACATGACACAGCTTTACCAATTACATGATACAGCTATACCAATGACATGACACAGCTATACCAATGACATGACAGCTATACCAATGACATGACACAGCTATACCAATGACATGACACAGCTATACCAATGACATGACACAGCTATACCAATGACATGATACAGCTATACCAATGACATGGCACAGCTATACCAATGACATGACACAGCTATACCAATGAAATGACACAGCTATACCAATGACACGACACAGCTATACCAATGAAATGACACAGCTATACCAATGACATGACACAGCTATACCAATGACATGACACAGCTATACCAATGAGATGACAGCTATACCAATGACATGACACAGCTTTACCAATGACATGACACAGCTATACCAATGACATGACACAGCTATACCAACGACATGACACAACTATACAAATGGCATGACAGCTATACCAATTACATGATACAGCTATACCAATGACATGACACAGCTATACCAATGACATGACACAGCTATACCAATGACATGATACAGTTATACCAATGACATGACACAGCTATACCAATGACATGACAGCTATGTCAATGACATGGCACAGCTATACCAATGACACAGCTATTGCAATGACCTGACACAGCCATACCAATAACAGGACACAGCTATACCAATGACATGACACAGCTATACCAATGACATGATACAGTTATACTAATGACATGACACAGCTAAACCAATGACATGACACAGCTATACCAATGAAATGACACAGCTATAACAATGACATGACACAGCTATACCAATGACATGATACAGCTATACCAATGACATGATACAGCTATACCAATGACATGACACAACTATACCAATGGCATGACAGCTATACCAATTACATGATACAGCTATACCAATGACATGACACAGCTATACCAATGACATGACAGCTATACCAATGACATCACACAGCTTTACCAATTACATGATACAGCTGTACCAATGACATGACACAGCTATACCAATGACATGACAGCTACACCAATAACATGATACAGCTATACCAATGACATGACACAGCTATACCAATGACATGACAGCTATACCAATGACATGACACAGCTTTACCAATTACATGATACAGCTATACCAATGACATGACACAGCTATACCAATGACATGACAGCTATACCAATGACATGACACAGCTATACCAATGACATGACACAGCTATACCAATGACATGACACAGCTATACCAATGACATGACACAGCTATACCAATGAAATGACACAGCTATGCCAATGACGTGACACAGCTATACCAATGACATGACACAGCTATACCAATGACATGACACAGCTATACCAATGAAATGACACAGCTATGCCAATGACGTGACACAGCTATACCAATGACATGACACAGCTATACCAATGACACGATACATTTATACCAATGACATGACACAGCCATACCAATGACATGACACAGCTATACCAATGACATGACACAGCTATACCAATGACATGACACAGCTATACCAATGACATGACACAGCTATACCAATGACATGACACAGCTATACCGATGACATGACAGCTATGCCAATGACATGACACAGCTATACCAATGACATGGCACAGCTATACCAACGACATGACACAGCTATACCAATGACATGACACAGCTATACCAATGACATGATACAGCTATACCAATGATATGACACGGCTATACCAATGACATGACACAGCTATACCAACGACATGACACAGCTATACCAATGACATGACACAGCTATACCAATGACATGATACAGCTATACCAATGATATGACACGGCTATACCAATGACATAACACAGCTATACCAATGATATGACAGCTATACCAATGACATGACACAGCTATACCAATGACATGACACGGCTATACCAATGACATGACACAGCTATACCAATGAAATGACACAGCTATACCAATGACACGACACAGCTATACCAATGAAATGACACAGCTATACCAATGACATGACACAGCTATACCAATGACATGACACAGCTATACCAATGAAATGATACAGCTATACCAATGACACGACACAGCTATACCAATGAAATGACACAGCTATACCAATGACATGACACAGCTATACCAATGACATGACACAGCTATACCAATGAAATGACACAGCTATACCAATGACATGGGACAGCTATACCAATGACATGACACAGCTATACCAATGAAATGACACAGCTATACCAATGACACGACACAGCTCTACCAATGAAATGACACAGCTATACCAATGACATCACACAGCTATACCAATGACATGACACAGCTATACCAATGACATGACAGCTATACCAATGACATGACACAGCTATACCAATGACATGACACAGCTATACCAATGACATGACACAGCTATACCAATGACATGATACAGCTATACCAATGACATGACACAGCTATACCAATGACATGACACAGCTATACCAAATACATGATACAGCTATACCAATGACATGACACAGCTATACCAATGACATGACAGCTATACCAATGACATGACACAGCTTTACCAATTACATGATACAGCTATACCAATGACATGACACAGCTATACCAATGACATGACAGCTATACCAATGACATGACACAGCTATACCAATGACATGACACAACTATACCAATGGCATGACAGCTATACCAATTACATGATACAGCTATACCAATGACATGACACAGCTATACCAATGACATGACAGCTATACCAATGACATGACACAGCTTTACCAATTACATGATACAGCTATACCAATGACATGACACAGCTATACCAATGACATGACACAGCTATACCAATGACATGACAGCTATACCAATTACATGATACAGCTATACCAATGACATGACACAGCTATACCAATGACATGACAGCTATACCAATGACATGACACAGCTATACCAATTACATGATACAGCTATACCAATGACATGACACAGCTATACCAATGACATGACAGCTATACCAATGGCATGACACAGCTATACCAATGACATGACACAGCTATACCAATGACATGACACAGCTATACCAATGACATGACACAGCTATACCAATACAATGACACAGCTATGCCAATGACGTGACACAGCTATACCAATGACATGACACAGCTATACCAATTACATGACACAGCTATACCAATGAAATGACACAGCTATGCCAATGACGTGACACAGCTATACCAATGACATGACACAGCTATACCAATGACATGGCACAGCTATACCAATGACACGATACATTTATACCAATGACATGACACAGCCATACCAATGACATGACACAGCTATACCAATGACATGACACAGCTATACCAATGACATGACACAGCTATACCAATGACATGACACAGCTATACCAATGACATGACACAGCTATACCAATGACATGACAGCTATGCCAATGACATGACACAGCTATACCAATGACATGGCACAGCTATACCAATGACATGACACAGCTATGCCAATGACATGACACAGCTATACCAATGACATGGCACAGCTATACCAATGACATGACACAGCCATACCAATGACATGACACAGCTATACCAATGACATGACACAGCTATACCAATGACATGACACAGCTATACCAATGACATGACACAGCTATACCAATGACATGACACAGCTATACCAATGACATGACAGCTATGCCAATGACATGACACAGCTATACCAATGACATGGCACAGCTATACCAATGACATGACACAACTATACCAATGGCATGACAGCTATACCAATGGCATGACACAGCTATACCAATGACATGGCACAGCTATACCAACGACATGACACAGCTATGCCAATGATATGACACAGCTATACCAATGACACGATACATGTATGCCAATGACATGGCACAGTCATACCAATAACAGGACACAGCTATACCAATGACATGACACAGCTATACCAATGACATGATACAGTTATACCAATGACATGACACAGCTATACCAATGACATGACAGCTATGTCAATGACATGGCACAGCTATACCAATGACACAGCTATTGCAATGACATGACACAGCCATACCAATAACAGGACACAGCTATACCAATGACATGACACAGCTATACCAATGACATGATACAGTTATACTAATGACATGACACAGCTAAACCAATGACATGACACAGCTATACCAATGAAATGACACAGCTATAACAATGACATGACACAGCTATACCAATGACAGGACACAACTATACCAATGACACAGCTATACCAATGACATTACCTGACGTCACTATTCGTGCCGCGGGCGTGTGTAATAGGGGTCTGGAAGGGGTAAATGACGACACGCGATACAGGCCTATTTATTAAGACTCGACATTCGACATTGACCCCCAAATTCCGACACTGACTATCTGCAAAAGCGACATCGACACAGATTTGTGAAAAATGGAGACTGAACTTCGTGAAAAATCGACAATGGACACCGATAATTTTGTAAAAATCGATACTGGACGCTGGACCCCATCTTCCAGACCCCTTGCAATGCCTATGGCACAGACCTATACGCCTCCCTGTCTGAGACGGACCCCTTGTCTCCGCCACAGGCACGCTGGAGGCGCCCCAGGGCCTCATCATGCTCGGGGTACAGATCACGAAGGGCATCGAGCAGAAGGGGATCAAGTCGCTGACGGACTGCATTAAGAAGTGCGCCACAGCCGGGTCAGGCATTCCCGCCACCGTCGATGACATCGCCGACCAACTCTGCTTCGGCATCGACTACGACTTCGGCTCCCACAAGTTAGTATGCTCATCAGTTGTATTTACCTTGTATGTTCGGACTCGTGACTAGATAGAGACGTCAGGCAAGCCCACGAGGCTGACAGACTGGGGGTGGCTGGTAGATAAAAGGTGCGTACGGTAGCACGATCAACACAAAACTACCGCTTTGGTTGGTTGTATATTCAGGACGCTTTTAGTCACTGTTGGTCATATAGGGCTATAAAGTCTCGTTCGATTAGACTTCCGGTTTACTCATTTCGGGGACAAACAAACGAAGCACGTGTTCGGAACGAGTTTAGAATCTCTGCGCACACTGGTATCCTGACTATCTGTGACGTAGGTGTGACGTGTATGTACGCAAAGAGAGAGACTGGGAACCAGACTACCTGCGCGAAAGCCAAGCGCCGAGGGGTGGGTCCATTGCGGAAGGCCTAGCGCTATGATTAAGAATATTTAAGAAATATAGCTTCACAAAACGAATAGATGACATATTTTGTATTCGTTTGCGCCATCACAATAACGAATATTTGTTACGACGGGACAATACGACTGAGAAAATAAAATGTTTTTTGCATTTCCTACGAAAACGAGGCATTATGATGTCACACGGATTCTCCCAGGTGACAACGTTAGTGCAACGCTTCAAACAGAAAACTCACAAAAAATGAAGAAACTTGGTCTTTTCGTGATCCAAAAGTGATACGAAAACATCCAACTGGTCTTATTTTATCTTTACCATGTGGTTTAATGACGCACCCGTGTGTTGTTACTCCATGCACTGCACATTTTGACAGCGGAATGGTTAAGTCGATCACTTGCTCTCGCCATTTTTGTTACCGCGGAGGCACGCGAAACTCTGTGACGTCACTCTCTGCTTGGTGATCTTGCCAAAGCCCGGGTGCAGGGCTAAATTTAGAACGTTATTTTTAGCTTTCGAGTGTTTTGAAGACGGAATTTTCCTTGTATATTCCCAAAGTTCTGCGCTTCATCGCCTCCAAATATTTTAACGTATATCTCCCATAGCCATGTTTAGTGAAATGGTACTCATAGTCTTTAGAATAAACCTGCGACCACACAGCCATGGCCACAGTGGGGCCTGAACCATCGCTCCACGCGTCGTTAGGCTCTCAGGTGGCCAGAGCGCTCAATGCGAACGCTCAACCCACTGAGCTAGCGGGGCGGCCTCTCGATCGCTTTGGATGGCGATACCGTATGACGTGCACTTGACGGAATGGTCAAGGACGCAAGAGCAGTTGAGGCTGATACATACGAGACGAGCCAAGGCTGATACATACGAGACGAGCCAAGGCTGATACATACGAGACGAGCCAAGGCTGATACATACGAGACGAGCCGAGGCTGATACATACGAGACGAGCCAAGGCTGATACATACGAGACGAGCCAAGGCTGATACATACGAGACGAGCCAAGGCTGATACATACGAGACGAGCCCAGGCTGATACATACGAGACGAGCCAAGGCTGATACATACGAGACGAGCCAAGGCTGATACATACGAGACGAGCCCAGGCTGATACATACGAGACGAGCCGAAGCTGATACATACGAGACGAGCCAAGACTGATACATACGAGACGAGCCAAGGCTGATACATACGAGACGAGCCAAGGCTGATACATACGAGACGAGCCAAGGCTGATACATACGAGACGAGCCAAGGCTGATACATACGAGACGAGCCCAGGCTGATACATACGAGACGAGCCGAAGCTGATACATACGAGACGAGCCAAGACTGATACATACGAGACGAGCCAAGGCTGATACATACGAGACGAGCCAAGGCTGATACATACGAGACGAGCCAAGGCTGATACATACGAGACGAGCCGAAGCTGATACATACGAGACGAGCCGAGGCTGATACATACGAGACGAGCCAAGGCTGATACATATGAGACGAACCAAGGCTGATACATACGAGACGAGACAAGGCTGATACATACGGGACGAGCCGAGGCTGATACATACGAGACGAGCCGAGGCTGATACATACGAGACGAGCCGAGGCTGATACATACGAGACGAGCCAAGGCTGATACATACGAGACGAGCCGAGGCTGATACATACGAGACGAGCCGAGGCTGATACATACGAGACGAGCCAAGGCTGATACATACCAGACGAGCCAAGGCTGATACATACGAGACGAGCCGAGGCTGATACATACGAGACGAGCCAAGGCTGATACATACGAGACGAGCCGAGGCTGACACATACGAGACGAGCCGAGGCTGATACATACGAGACGAGCCGAGGCTGATACATACGAGACGAGCCAAGGTTGATACATACGAGACGAGCCGAGGCTGATACATACGAGACGAACCAAGGCTGATACATACGAGACGAGCCGAGGCTGATACATACGAGGTTGCACGATCGCTTTGGTTGGTTGTATATTCAGGACGCTTTAACCACTTTCGCTCATATCGCGTCAATGAGACAAGGAAAAGAGAGTGGAACCATGTCCCGGGGGTAACTCTTTGCGAAGAAGACATGGGATCTTTATCCTGCGACCACACAGACATAGCCACGGCGGGGCTCGAACCACCGACCCACGTGCCGTTAGGCTCTCAGGTGACCAGAGCGCTCTAGCCCACTGAGCTATCGGGGCGGCCCCTCGATCGCTTTGGATCGCCATACCATATGACGGAATGGTCAAGGACACAAACCATTGTGAACGGGAAGTGGGGTATAGTTGGCCGCAAGCGAGACCAGGGCCGGATCCAGAAAATCTTGACAGGGGGGGGGGGGCGGTTTCAGGATCGCATCCAGATATGCTGGATAGGGGGACCAGTTTCGGTTTTCATATGGCAAATGGTGTAAATTTCGGGGGCCTGGGCCGGGTCGCCCCCTCCCCCCCTGGATCCGCCCCTGAGAGCAATCCCGTATTATTATATTAAACTCTGGACGACGATTGTTATGGAGTAAGTGGGGATACCGGTAACCCGATAAGTACCGCTGCGCAATAATTATTCCTTTGTTGTCAATATTTCACACTACTTGTCCCATATTAAGTACCGCTGCGCAATAATTATTCCTTTGTTGTCAATATTTTACACTACTTGTCCCGTATTAATTACCGCTGCGCAATAATTATTCTTTTGTTGTCAATATTTCACACTACTTTTCCCATATTAAGTACCGCGGGGCAATAATTATTCCTTTGTTGTCAATATTTCACACTACTTGTCCCGTATTAAGTACCGCTGCGCAATAATTATTCCTTTGTTGTCAATATTTTACACTACTTGTCCCGAATTAAGTACCGCTACGCAATAATTATTCCTTTGTTGTCAATATTTTACACTACTTGTCCCGTATGAAGTACCGCTGCGCAAAAATTATTCCTTTGTTGTCAATATTCACACTACTTGTCCCATATTAAGTACCGCTGCGCAATAATTATTCCTTTGTTGTCAATATTGTACACTACTTGTCCCGTATTAAGTACCGCTGCGCAATAATTACTCCTTTGTTGTCAATATTTTACACTACTTGTCCCGTATTAAGTACCGCTGCCCAATAATTACTCCTTTGTTGTCAATATTTTACACTACTTGTCCCGTATTAAGTACCGCTGCGCAATAATTATTCCTTTGTTGTCAATATTCACACTACTTGTCCCGTATTAAGTACCGCTGCGCAATAATTACTCCTTTGTTGTCAATATTTTACACTACTTGTCCCGTATTAAGTACCGCTGCCCAATAATTACTCCTTTGTTGTCAATATTTTACACTACTTGTCCCGTATTAAGTACCGCTGCGCAATAATTACTCCTTTGTTGTCAATATTTTACACTACTTGTCCCGTATTAAGTACCGCTGCCCAATAATTACTCCTTTGTTGTCAATATTTTACACTACTTGTCCCGTATTAAGTACCGCTGCGCAATAATTATTCCTTTGTTGTCAATATTTTACACTACTTGTACTTCGATTGTGCTACTGTAGTATGATAACTTGTCGGGTGTGATAAAGTGTCCGGCTGACGTGTGCGCATGCGCAGCGAAGGGGGTAAAATGCGCATGTATGTTAGGGTTAGGTTAGGCTTAGGTTAGGTTAGGGTTAGGTAAGGTTAGGGTTAGGGTTATGGTTCTGTTAGGTTTAGGGTTAGGGTTAGGATTAGGTTAGGGTTAGGGTTAGTGGCATGAGCTACGCGTGATCGGACAGGTTATCACGGATGGACAGGTTATTATGTTACACCACTGTTTCGAAATTGTATGTAATTATTTAGTAGGTACGCCATTGACAAATGTCCTGCTGCATTGTGGGAAGAAAAATAGTTTGCGCTGACCACTGTCGTTCATTGTGTCGTGCACAGGTCACGGCCGACGTTCGCTGGTTCCCAAGGTTTCCTACTGACTGGGGTGGGGGGGGGGGGGGGCAAGGGGCCCCCCAGTTATCGCTTTGCTAATGTTAATATTTTGACACTTTGTTTATGAGATGCACGAAATATGTGTTCTGAATATGGCCTTCATTTGCTGCATTGATCTAAATGTTAAAAAGAATATCGAAATATGTTTCACGTTTGATAAATCCGCGTTGCCGCATCAAGCCGACAGGATGTATATCATTGTCATGAATGGCGGGTCTGCTCGAGAAGTAATACCGGGGTATTTTGTTTGACAATTGAATAGTGTGCTTGGCTACTACATGTGTAACTGTGTAGGGGATCTATGCATTCATACGTATTGACCGGACAAACAGCGTCTGCATTTTTGATCTGACTGAATCCTTTACTCTCCAATAGGCGGGCTTTCTTGTGAACGACGTCATCCAAATTCCAAAAATGATTACCAATTATCAAAATAAATTTCATCATCAAAAAAGTTATTACCTTTGAAAAGAGGTTTAAATGGCAAGCTCGATTATCCACATAACTTGTCATCTCATGATGGGTCCATCTCTACGTTGCGTATACACCAAGATAATACCAATAATGCAATAGCACTTGCAGTGGTGCCTCACCTTGGAACAATCTGCTAAACATAGGCCACTTTCCTATTCATTTACTTCAGCTATATGACTCATAGATCAAGGTGTGATTGCTTATCAAAAGAAATATGGGAGAGGATCTTTTATCATACATCACGGAACTGACTCGTACCGTGTCGGCAACCCAGATATCAAGACATAAGTGATAAGGACACAAAATTGAATTATTATTATGTCTTCGACACCACAATACCCGAGCCTTTTATTTCTCCGTTTACTAAACATATATTCTCTAAACAAATGCGGTCCTCCGGACGGTCGTCAGTGTAAGACAAACATCCTCCATCTTATTCTGTAACTCTGGAACTAATCAGTACATCAGTGCATGCTGCCCATATAACATTTTACCAGTGTTAATGTACTTTGTCACAGGTGCTACTTCCACGTGGTTAATACACCACCAGATCGTGAAGGTCGTCTGTGCCTGACTAACGGCGATCCACCTAATGTGCCAATGGACACGTTGCCAAATCCAAGCGTCATCAGCATCACCCTGTGTGAGTATTACTATCACCCTGTGTGAGTATTACTATCACCCTGTGTGAGTATTAATATGACCCTGTGTGAGTATTACTATCACCCTGTGTGAGTATTACTATCACCCTGTGTGAGTATTACTATCAATCTGTGTGAGTATTACTATCAGCCTGTGTGAGTATTACTATCACCCTGTGTGAGTATTAATATGAACCTGTGTGAGTATTACTATCACCCTGTGTGAGTATTACTATCACCCTGTGTGAGTATTGCTATCACCCTGTGTGGGTATTACTATCACCCTGTGTGAGTATTACTATCACCCTGTGTGAGTATTACTATCACCCTGTGTGAGTATTGCTATCACCCTGTGTGAGTATTAATATGACCCTGTGTGAGTATTACTATCACCCTGTGTGAGTATTACTATCACCCTGTGTGAGTATTGCTATCACCCTGTGTGGGTATTACTATCACCCTGTGTGAGTATTACTATCACCCTGTGTGAGTATTACTATCACCCTGTGTGAGTATTACTATCACCCTGTGTGAGTATTAATATGACCCGGTGTGAGTATTACTATCACCCTGTGTGAGTATTACTATCACCCTGTGTGAGTATTACTATCACCCTGTGTGAGTATTACTATCACCCTGTGTGAGTATTACTATCACCCTGTGTGAGTATTAATATGACCCTGTGTGAGTATTACTATCACCCTGTGTGAGTATTAATATCACCCTGTGTGAGTATTACTATCACCCTGTGTGAGTATTACTATCACCCTGTGTGAGTATTAATATGACCCTGTGTGAGTATTACTATCACCCTGTGTGAGTATTACTATCACCCTGTGTGAGTATTACTATCACCCTGTGTGAGTATTACTATCACCCTGTGTGAGTATTACTATCACCCTGTGTGAGTATTACTATCACCCTGTGTGAGTATTAATATGACCCTGTGTGAGTATTACTATCACCCTGTGTGAGTATTACTATCACCCTGTGTGAGTATTACTATCACCCTGTGTGAGTATTACTATCACCCTGTGTGAGTATTACTATCACCCTGTGTGAGTATTACTATCACCCTGTGTGAGTATTAATATGACCCTGTGTGAGTATTACTATCACCCTGTGTGAGTATTACTATCACCCTGTGTGAGTATTGCTATCACCCTGTGTGGGTATTACTATCACCCTGTGTGAGTATTACTATCACCCTGTGTGAGTATTACTATCACCCTGTGTGAGTATTACTATCACCCTGTGTGAGTATTAATATGACCCTGTGTGAGTATTACTATCACCCTGTGTGAGTATTACTATCACCCTGTGTGAGTATTGCTATCACCCTGTGTGAGTATTACTATCACCCTGTGTGAGTATTACTATCACCCTGTGTGAGTATTACTATCACCCTGTGTGAGTATTACTATCACCCTGTGTGAGTATTACTATCACCCTGTGTGAGTATTACTATCACCCTGTGTGAGTATTAATATGACCCTGTGTGAGTATTACTATCACCCTGTGTGAGTATTACTATCACCCTGTGTGAGTATTACTATCACCCTGTGTGAGTATTACTATCACCCTGTGTGAGTATTAATATGACCCTGTGTGAGTATTACTATCACCCTGTGTGAGTATTACTATCACCCTGTGTGAGTATTGCTATCACCCTGTGTGGGTATTACTATCACCCTGTGTGAGTATTACTATCACCCTGTGTGAGTATTACTATCACCCTGTGTGAGTATTACTATCACCCTGTGTGAGTATTAATATGACCCTGTGTGAGTATTACTATCACCCTGTGTGAGTATTACTATCACCCTGTGTGAGTATTACTATCACCCTGTGTGAGTATTAATATGACCCTGTGTGAGTATTACTATCACCCTGTGTGAGTATTACTATCACCCTGTGTGAGTATTACTATCACCCTGTGTGAGTATTACTATCACCCTGTGTGAGTATTACTATAGTATTGTCGCTATCACCTTGTTTTTTTGTCAGTATGACCCTGTTTTATATCACTGTTTCAATGTCACCATCTTCCTGTTTCACTGTCACCAACACCCTGCTTTATTGTCACTATCACTTTGTCTCAGTACCACCATCACCTTGTTTTAGTGTCACTATATCTCTGTTTTATTGTCACTATCACCCTGTTTCCCTGTCACTATCTTCCTGTTTCAATGTCACCATCTCCCTGTTTTAGTGTCACTATCTTCCTGTTTCAGTTTTTCACTATGGCCCTGTTTTATTGTCAGTATCACTGTCTCTGTCTCACTCTAACTCAGTATCACCCTGTTTTAGTGTCACTATCTCTTTCATTGCCACTATCACTCTGTTTTAGTGTCACTAACTCTCTGTCTCACTATCACTATCACCCTGTTTCGTGGTCGCCATCACCCTGTCTCAGTACCAGTATCACCCTGTTTTATTGTCCCATCACTATATATCTGCATCACTATCACCTTGTGTCGGCATCACTAGCACATTCTGTCAGCATCACTATCACCTTGTGTCAGTATCACTATCACCTTGTGTCAGCATCACTATCACCTTGTGTCAGCATCACTATCGCCTTGTGTCAGTATCACTATCACCTTGTGTCAGCATCACTATCACCTTGTGTCAGCATCACTATCGCCTTGTGTCAGTATCACTATCACCTTGTGTCAGCATCACTATCACCTTGTGTCAGTATCACTATCACCTTGTGTCAGCATCACTATCACCTTGTGTCAGCATCACTATCACCTTGTGTCAGCATCACTATCACCTTGTGTCAGCAACACTATCACCTTGTGTCAGTATCACCATCACCTTGTGTCAGTATCACTATCACCTTGTGTCAGTATCACTATCATCCTGTGTCAGCATCACTATCAGCTTGTGTCAGCATCACCAGCACCTTGTGTCAGCATCACTATCAGCTTGTGTCAACATCACTATCACCTTGTGTCAGCATCACTATCACCTTGTGTCAGCATCACTATCACCTTGTGTCAGCATCACTAGCACCGTGTGTCAGTATCACTATCACCTTGTGTCAGTATCACTATCACCTTGTGTCAGCATCACTATCACCTTGTGTTAGCATCACTATCACCTTGTGTCAGCATCACTATCACCTTGTGTCAGCAACACTATCACCTTGTGTCAGTATCACCATCACCTTGTGTCAGTATCACTATCACCTTGTGTCAGTATCACTATCATCCTGTGTCAGCATCACTATCAGCTTGTGTCAGCATCACCAGCACCTTGTGTCAGCATCACTATCAGCTTGTGTCAACATCACTATCACCTTGTGTCAGCATCACTATCACCTTGTGTCAGCATCACTATCACCTTGTGTCAGCATCACTAGCACCGTGTGTCAGCATCACTAGCACCGTGTGTCAGTATCACTATCACCTTGTGTCAGCATCACTATCACCTTGTGTTAGCATCACTATCATCTTGTGTCAGCATCACTGTCACCTTGTGTCAGCATCAATATCACCTTGTTTCGGTATCACTATCATCCTGTCTCCGCAGCAGTTAATCTTCGACTATAAATAGGCTTTTGTTTTTAAATGATATCCCTAACTGACTATTCGCGTGATAATTGCATATGTCGTTTTTACGTCACGTCAAATTTTTTTTTACTGTTTGATATGATCATGGCGTGTGTTCATCTCCTTTCAGGTCCTGGCCCACCTTAACGGTAGCCGTGGTCGATGGCTCTTGTTTCGTGCCAGAACCTACAAACCAAGTCCAGTTTACAAATAAATACCTGCTACTCGGGGACCAATCACAAACAACTCGGTCTGATTACTTCGTGTGTAACATCGTTTGTAGATTCACATATGTGTATGTATTGGCGGGTTGGTTGGTTATTCAGGACGCTTTAACCACTTTTGGTCATATCGCGCCATTTGGGAGAAGGAAGGCAGAGTGGAGCCATGTCCCCGGGGGTAACCCCAGTAAAGACATGGGATCTTTATCCTGCAACCACACAGACATGGCCAAAGCAGAGCTCAAACCACCGACCCATGTGCCGTTAGACTCTCAGGTGACCAGAGCACGCAATGCGACCGCTCCAGCCCACTGAGCTGTCGCGCCGGCCTTTTTCAGTGCATGAAATAAAGGGCATTCAGTTGATGATGCAAAAATAGGCCAACACTCAAATTAAGTGTAAATAAGCCTATATTCATATAATAACCCCACCTACAGACACTCCACGAAGAAATAAACACGTCACAACTTTGCTTAAGGTAGTACGCGGGATCACCGTGGCGCCACCTAGCGAATACTACTTATTTGTGACCGTTCCTACGACCTTGCGAGCATTTTTTCTTTTCTATATCTCAAAGTTAATTCAATGTACATAATAGCAAATAACATATAATAAAAATATCATAGCCTTAATTTAGCCAATTTTTGTCACTTTTTTTTAAACCCAGAAATTCCGTAAATGACAATGCAATTCCGACAATTTCCATGTTCACAGTTATTTTGCGAAAAAAGTAGGCAGAACGTCTGTATATTTCTTCTTCTTATTTGTACATTCAATGAGCAAGCTCGTTACAAAAAACAATTGTGTTAATTTTGTCTGAGCCGTTTTTTTGTTATTGATGTAACGGCGGGGGCCGGGTTGGTCTCCAGCGGGAGTCGAACTCACGATCTCCCGATCTCAACTCAACCAATCTACCTCTTCGGCTAAAGGTGTGATCCCTCTAGCCGAGGCTAGTAGGAATGGTTTGACTCACTGCTACACATTCCCCCCTCATTCCGAGAGGGCTGTCCTCAGACCGCTGTCCTCAGACCAGGACTACTCAGTGTCAGAACCACCGTGGGTTCTACCTGTGTCGGGCTCCATTGTAACGGCGGGGGCCGGGTTGGTCCCCAGCGGGAGTCGAACTCACGATCTCCCGATCTCAACTCAACCAATCTACCTCTTCGGCTAAAGGGGTGATCCCTCTAGCCGAGGCTAGTAGGAATGGTTTGACTCACTGCTACACATTCCCCCCTCATTCCTAGAGGGCTGTCCTCAGACCGCTGTCCTCAGACCAGGACTACTCAGTGTCAGAACCACCGTGGGTTCTACCTGTGTCGGGCTCCATTGTAACGGCGGGGGCCGGGTTGGTCTCCAGCGGGAGTCGAACTCACGATCTCCCGATCTCAAGTCAACCAATCTACCTTTTCGGCTAAAGGGGTGATCCCTCTAGCCGAGGCTAGTAGGAATGGTTTGACTCACTGCTACACATTCCCCCCTCATTCCGAGAGGGCTGTCCTCAGACCGCTGTCCTCAGACCAGGACTACTCAGTGTCAGAACCACCGTGGGTTCTACCTGTATCGGGCTCCATTGTAACGGCGGGGGCCGGGTTGGTCTCCAGCGGGAGTCGAACTCACAATCTCCCGATCTCAAGTCAATCACTCTACCTCTTCGGCTAAAGGGGTGATCCCTCTAGCCGAGGCTAGTAGGAATGGTTTGACTCACTGCTACATTAAATATTTCGTATCGAATATTCGAAAATCTCCATTGACAGCCATTATAAAATCAGATGTGATCCCTTACCTATCTAACGTCATTTTGACAGAAAAGTAGGCAGAAGACATATAATTTTTATACTATTTTATCATTTCGGATACACATTACTACAAGTTGAAAAAAATTGAAGAAGTTTGTCTGAAAAAATTGTAACCGATGCATCTCCCTTGAGGCGTCAGTCTGCCCGAACTATAGTAACACATTATGTGCTCAGCACGACCTCACTAAGATTGGCTCTTTTGTATATTCAGGACGAAACCAATTCACTTAAATGCTAATTTTATTACTTACTTAAATTAAAGGCCAGCTTCTGGGTCAATTAATTCGTAAAATTTACATAATATACCCACAGGAGAGTAAATATTGAAACAATCTAGGTGGTTTTGCAATTATGTGGCTCATTGTTTGGTAAGTGTGGCACGTTTTAATCACAAAACATGTACAAACTGGGACATCACCGATCAAAGCCGTAATTTGGGACGCAAATGGTTTAATTGCAAACTTAATTTTTTAATACAGCCAGGTGAAGGGTTTTATGCTAATATATTTAGATGAATTGGTATTTTTGAGAAAGGAGATAACCAGTAGGTTTCGGATGTGTCAACTTCATGATATCTGAAATAGCGTTTGAACCTACGATGCTTTGCAACGGAGTTACTCAGAAACAAGATGGTATAACTGCCCCCCCGCATGCGTACAGCGCACCAGCTCTTCAAATGGGAACCTACATTTACGTCACGAAACGTCGAATGATCGCCTCTGACTATCTTAACGCTTCATATGGGATATTAGAGAGTTATTCACATTATTCACGCCATATTGACGCCAAAACGAGGCTGTGCCTGCAAACACAAGCTGCGTGACTTCAACGCGAAATAGATCACGGGTGCTTTCAGTAATGAAATGACCGATTTTCAAGCAGAAGAGACGGATGTGGGTGTTCTGGAGCAAGTACATTTGAAAAAAAGGGTCTTTTTTACATGTACTTGCTCCAGAACGCACACACCCTTTTGATCTGCCTAAATATCGGTCATTGTATTACTGAAATCACCCGGGAGCTATTTCGCAGCGAACCCGCAGCGGTGCTGCCCATGCAAACGACAATCGTTGCCATAGCGACATTGCATAGAACAATGCAGCATGACGTCACGCACAAAAGAATATGACAATAGCGCGAGTTTGCGGGGCGTTAGGCACATTTTATTGGCCCGACATCAAGCTGTAGCAGCCCGCCAATTTTCATTATCGGCCCGAGGCCTCTAGGCCGAGGGCGAATAATGAAAATGAAAGGCTGCTACAGCTTGATGAAGGGCCAATAAAATGCCTAACGCCATGCAAAACTCGTGCTATTACTATTATTACGAGTTGAAATTTAAGGCGTTTACTTGTCTCTGCTTCTATGGTTTAATTTCCGTTGCAATGATCAAAGTAAAGGATTGTCCGCAGACTGTCTGCAAATCGCAAGCCTTTCCACAGTCCAGTCGCCTTTTTGATACCATATATCCGGCGTTGCCAAGAAACATGGCACATGCTATAACTACAATTATTACGAGTTGGTGGTCATGTTAACTAGTACAATAGCATTACATCTGAAGACCGCTAAAATGCTGTATTCTGACCCGAACCGCCCTGCTGCCCATGCAAACGACAATCGTTGCCATAGCGACACTGCATAGAACAATGAAACATGACGTCACGCACAAAAGAATTGTAGTTATAGCTTTAAATGGCCCGCATACCTACCTAGTTGCCTAGTTGCACGTGCCACGTTTCTTGGCAACGATATATATGGTATGAAAAGGCGACTGGCCAACTGTATGTGGAAAGGCTTGCGATTTGCGGACAGTCAGTCCCAAAATGCTTTACCTTGGTTGTTGCATGCGGCAATCAAACCAAAGAAGCAGAGACAAGTCAACACCTTAAGTTTAGATTCAACTCGTAATAATAGTAATAGCGCGAGTTTTGCATGGCGTTAGGCATTTTATTGGCCCTTCATTAAGCTGTAGCAGCCCTTCATTTTCATTATCCGCTCTCGGCCTCTACGCCTTGATGTCGGGCCAATCACATTGCCTAACGCCCCGCTAACTCGCGCTATTGTTATATTAACGTTTTATTGTCGTTCAATTTCCAATATATAGATCAACATATTGACCTTAATTATCATCAACTAAGCAGATAAGCTCGGTTGAAGGGATAGCGTCCCAGTACTGGTCGGGGATATCCCCCTAGATGGAGGTGGTTACCCGTGTCGTGGGATATGCTTGATATGGTGGAAGCGCGTTCGACTATTGTCGAATGTCCTTGAAATGGGTTCAAATTGTTATTTATTGTTAACTAATTAAAGCAATGATGACCAGATAGACTTAATAGTGACCACTGACGGCAGGAGGGAAAGGCTCTTGTGCCATAGACCAGGACCAAACTCCAGGGCCACACACCATATGTACTTACCGTTCACGCGCAATTTTGCAGGTATAGCTTCGTTTTCTTACGGAAATTCCCAACTTGTGCATAAGGCCAATTGCACTAGATCTACGTTTCCGCGCCACTGATACGCATCCCGATCCGTCAGCGCGGATACGTTTACGTTTCGGGTTTTCACTCTCGTGCGGCGCACAAATAAGTTATTGCAGTCGCTGTTCAGTCAACAACAGCAAAGCGACGGCCGGCGTTCTTGACAATGAAGGCGATCACAACAGAAACAGAATAGAATACGACCGCGAATACAACAGAGAGTTTAAACAGGGGGTGGGGGGTGGAGGGGTCGAGAGTCCAGTGTTGATTTTTCAAAATACTCAGTGTCGAATGTCGAATTTTCACCACATTCCGTGTCACTTTTTAAGATCCTCAGTGTCGGCATTTGACGAAAAACGTCGAATGTCGATTTTTTAAAGACGCCTGTGGCACGCGTCGCCATTTACCCCTTCCAGACCCGTTCAGACCATTACTTTTCATATACGTTTTGAACACTAATCTGGATCTGGCCAGGCCAATAATAGTTCTAAATGTATTCTAGCGGTGAACTACCACTACACCTGACTAAATGACGGGCGGATCTAGGAATTTGCCAAGGGGGGGATCTAGGGGGGGGGGGGGTTGCTCTGTGCTCTGAAAACTTGCGACCGGGGGGCGGGGCTGCTCTGAAGACTTGTGATAACCGGGGGGGGGGGGCTACCCAATGTTATAAAATCAGACCTACCCAATGTTATGAGGTCAGACCTGCCCCATATTATGAAGTCGGGCCTACACAATGTTATGAATTCGGGCCTACCCAATGTTACGAAATCAGACCTACCCAATGTTATGACATCAGACTTAAACAATGTTATGAAGTCAGACCTACCCAATGTTATGAAGTCAGGCCTACCCAATGTTATGAAGTCAGTCCTACCCAGTGTTATGAAATCGGACCTGCCCAATGTTATGAAGTCGGCCCTACCCAATGTTATGAAGTCGGGCCTATCCAATATTATGAAGTCGGGCCTACCCAATGTTATGAAGTCGGGCCTACCCAATGTTATGAAGTCAGACCTACCCAATGTTATCAAGTCGGGCCTACCCAATGTTATGAAGTCAGACCTGCCCCATGTTATGAAGTCGGGCCTACACAAATGGTACGAATTCGGACCTACTCCATGTTATGAAGTCAGACCTACCCAATGTTATGAGGTCAGACTTACCCCATGTTATGAAGTCGGGCCTACCCAATGTTATGAAGTCAGACCTACCCAATGTTATGAAGTAAGACCTACCCATTGTTATGAAGTCAGACCTACACCATGTTATGAAGTCGGACCTACACCATGTTATGAAGTCAGACCTACGCAATGTCATGAAGTCAGACCTACCCAATATCATGAAATCAGACCTACCAGATGTTATCAAGTCAGACCTACCCAATGTCATGAAATCCGACCTACCCAATGTTATCAAGTCAGACCTACCCAATGTTATCAAGTCAGACCTACCCAATGTCATTAAGTCAGACCTACCCAATATCATGAAATCAGACCTACCCAATGTTATCAAGTCAGACCTACCCAATGTCATGAAGTCAGACCTACCCAATGTCATGAAGTCAGACTTACCCAATATCATGAAATCAGACCTACCCGATGTTATCAAGTCAGACCTACCCAATGTCATGAAATCAGACCTACCCAATGTTATCAAGTCAGACCTACACAATGTTATGAAGTCAGACCTACCCAATGTCATGAAATCAGACCTACCGAATGTTATCAAGTCAGACCTACCCAATGTTATCAAGTCAGACCTACACAATGTTATGAAGTCAGACCTACCCAATGTTATCAAGTCAGACCTACCCAGTGTTATGAAGTCAGACCTACACAATGTTATGAAATCAGACCTACCCAATGTTATCAAGTCAGACCTACCCAATGTTATGAAGTCAGACCTACCCAATGTTATGAAGTCAGACCTACACAATGTTATGAAGTCAGACCTACCCAATGCTATGAAGTCAGACCTACACAATGTTATGAAGTCAGACCTACCCAATGTCCTGAAATCAGACCTACCCAATGTTATGAAGTCAGACCTACACAATGTTATGAAGTCAGACCTACCCAATGTTATGAAGTCAGATCTACACAATGTTATGAAGTCAGACCTACCCAATGTTATGAATTCAGACCTACACAATGTTATGAAGTCAGACCTACCCAATGTCATGAAATCAGACCTACCCAATGTCATGACGTCAGACCTACACAATGTTATGAAGTCAGACCTACACAAGCCTCTTTGGTATCACCTGTGTTCATGCCGTATCCTGGTTGGAAATATTTAGCATGACAAACATATATATATATATATATATGGAACTAACATCAGATAAGATCGGGAACGAAATCAGTGTAAATGAGAAGTTACTAATAGATAGATTCAAATGCAGCCTTCCGTCACATAATATTACACACACTATACAATACCGTTATTTCACCATATTGTAAGATTATGGGATGCTAGCATAGGGGCCTATAGCGGGGGGAGGGGGCAAGGGGCGGGGGCAAGGGAGGGGGGTGGTGGCCGCAAGGGGGGTGGGTTGGTGGGCAAGGGGTTCATGTTACCAAAAATCACGAAGAATAAGTTTCTTTATTCCTAGGTCACGATGAATTAAAAAGAATAAATCCCAGCATACATAGAAAAGACGGATACATAATATAAATTAGCGTTTTCCGGATACACGGTTCTTTAATATTAGAATTCCCAGTTCACGATTAATGAAAGTTCTTGATCTCGGCTGCGGGCTAATATCCCATGCAGCCCATTGTGACACCAGACGTGGGATAAACCAATCACGAACGGAAAAATGCATATGACATGGCCACGTGCGAGACTACAAATCTACTGTCCAATCCTGGCCTAAAGGTTCTGACATGATATCAGTGTTGAGAAACAACCCATCTCGCCCTCGATCTAATGCTACATAATGCATATATACTGCGTATCCCAGTTGTTCATGGGCTCACAACAGGATAAGGCACGAATGTCTTATTTTCTAATTTGGACATCTTCATGTAAAATTCGTTAATTAAACATTTGAAACCATTCTAAACAAAGAATGCACGGAAACACGGCCCGGATTTACAAGACATATTTTGCAAAAAGCAAAGTCATCAAGAAAATGGCAATAAATAACATCGCATTTCACCGTCATACTGTTACATATGCCTCAGATAATTCCTCTATATCGAAGTTGAAAAGTTGAAGTAAGGGAACAGGTTACCGCACGCAAATGGATTGAATTACCGTACAGAAAAACAACTGATTACCGTTCGAAAAGGGGACAGATTATCGTTTGAAAAGGGGACAGATTACCGTTCAAAAAGGGGACAGATAACCATTCAAAAAGGGGCTTGGTTACCATTCGAAAAGGGGATAGGTTACCATTGGAAGAAGGTATAGGTTACCATTCAAAAAAAAGAATAGGTTACTATTCGAAAAGGGGATAGATTACCATTACAAAAACGGGATAGATTACCATTCAAAAAGGGGATAGGTTACCGTTCGAAAAGGGGATAGATTACCATTCAAAAAGAGCATAGGTTACCATTCGAAAAGGGGATAGGTTACCATTCGAAAACGGGTTAGGTTACCATTCGAGAAAGGGAGAGATTACCGTTTGAAAAGGGGAGAGATTACCATTCAAAAAGCGGACAGGTCACCGTTTGAATGGGGACAGATTGCCGTATTAAAAGGGGACAGGTTACCGTTTGAAAACGGGACAGGTTACCGTTCAAAACAGGGATAGGTTACCATTCAAAAAGGGGATAGGTTACCGTCCAAATAGGGGATAGATTACCATTCAAAAAGGGGATAGGTTACCATTCGAAAAGGGGATAGGTTACCATTAGATAAGGTATAGGTTACCATTCAGAAAGCGAATAGGTTACCATTGAAAAAGGGTATAGGTTACGATGCGAAAACGGGTTAGGTTACCATTCGAGAAGGGGAGATTTTACCGTTTGAAAAGGGGATAGGTTACAGTTTGAAAAGGGGACAACTTACCGTTCAAAACAGGGATAGGTTACCATTCGAAAAGGGGACAGATTATCGTTTGAAAAGGGGACAGATTACCGTTTGAAAATGGAATAGCTTATCATTCAAAAAGGGGATAGATTACCATTCAAAAAGTAGATAGGTTACCATTCAAAAAGGGGATAGACTACCGTTCAAAAAGGGGATAGGTTACTATTCGAAAAGAGGATAGGCTACCATTAGAAGAGTTTATAGCTTACCATTCAAAAAAGGAATAGGTTACCATTCGAAAAGGGGATAGATTATCATTACAAAAAGGAGATAGGTTATCATTTAAGAAGGAGATATGTTACCGTTTGAAAAGGGGATAGATTACCATTCAAATAGGAGATAGGTTACCATTCGAAAAGGGGATAGGTTACCATTCGAAAAGGGTATAGATTACCATTCGAAAACGGGCTAGTTTAACATTCGAAAAAGGTAGAGATTACCGCACGAAAAGGGGTGAGCTTACCATTCAAAACGGGGATAGATTACCATTCAAACAAGGGGTTTGGTTACCATTCGAAAAGGGGATAGGTTACCATTAGAAGAAGGTATATATTACCATTCAAAGGGGGAATAGGTTACCATTTAAAAAGGGGATACATTACCGTTCGAAAAGAGGATAGATTATCATTCAAAAAGAGGATAGGTTACCATTCGAAAAGGGGATAGGTTACCATTAGAAGAGGTATAGGTGACCATTTAAAAAAGGAATAGGTTACCATTCGAAAATGGTATAGGTTACCATTCGAAAACGGGTTAGGTTACTATTCGAGAAAGGGAGAGATTACTGTTTGAAATGGTGAGAGATTACCGTTCAAAAAGCGGACAGGTTACCGTTTGAAAAGAGGACAGATTACCGTTTGAAAAGGGGGAACAGATTGCCGTATTAAAGGGGACAGGTTACCGTTTGAAAAGGGGATAGGTTACCGTGTTAAAAGGGGATAGATTACCATTCAAAAAGGGGATAGGTTACCATTCGAAAAGGGGATAGTTTACCATTAGAAGAGGGTATTGGTTACCATTCAAAAAGGGAATAGGTTACCATTTGTAAAGGGGAGAGATTACCATTCGAAAACCGGTTAGGTTACCATTCGAAAAGATCCGATGCTCTACCGACTTACTAAGCTAATCGGCTGTGTTTGAATGCGCCTCCCCTGTACGAAAGCCGTCCCCGCTTATTATCTTATAATATTAAACTATTAACTTCTTACCTTCTCTTCAGTATTCTATCGTCACCCGTTCATTTAGGACTGACACCAAATGTTCACCATTTTCATTTTGCTTTCGTCGTTTTCGTCTCATTGTCGCTTCATTGTCGTTGTAACGTTGTTTGGCCCTCCATACCTCCCTGCCATGCCACACGCTGTGGAGAATCTGGAGGAAGCGCGCTCGCTGCCACGTGACACATGCTGCGCCTTTACGCGTAAACTAAAAATTCCCTTTTAATATATGCCTTAATAAAATTCAAGAAATTTTTGACTTTAACGCCTTTGTCGAGGTTTTGTTCGAGAATCACCGCCGATACGCAATACTACCGCATCGAAAAACACATCGCCCGAGGGAATAAGACACTGGTGGTGTCCTGACGTCCAGGGTCGTCTACAGCAGCCGTTTAGGAATGTGGTGACCTCAACGTCATTGGGAGCATGGGACATCTACCTTAGAATCGCTATGATTAACGGGACATCGCCTTTAAATTGACCATTACAGGAAGTAAAACTATATATTTCCATACCGTGCTATGCATGGCATATGTATTCTTCCCATAAAAGCGTAAGCCCTTCAATGTATTTACCAATTCAGCGTTAGGAAATCGTATGTAATATTAGTATTCCACATAGGAGCGAAATGCATAATTGATGTTTCTTTACTCACTCGTTAAATGCATAAAATACGGGATTCTTTGACCCAGAGCAATATAAAGCCCCGCTGGGTTGCGGAGGTCCGGCTTTGAGTGAAAGAGCATACCTGCAGCAGGTGGCCGGGCATTCACAGAACAGGAAGAGAACCATCAGAGACATGACAATCACCAAATGGCTGTGGTTCTTGGGCATATTGCACTGGACTCGCGCTATAGTTGAACCATACCTGGACCCGAATATGATGACTCTTCCCTTCCTCCGTAAGTACGCACAAAATGCCCAATAATCGAATTTCGATATTATATTAGTTTGGTGTATATTTTTCTGTACATTCTCTATTGATTTATTGAGTATAGCATGCATTATCTGTTTAATTTAATTTAAATAGTTTAGTATATACATGTATTCCCTATTTCATTACATTTATTTAGCTTAACATTGTTTATTTGTTTTAATAATATTTAGTTTAGCATTGCATTGCTAATTTTTTTATTTATTTAGTTTAATATATATTCTCTATTTACTTTTATTTTGTTGACTTACTATTATAAATGATGGCAAAAGTACTGTTGTAACTACGATGTTATTTTTACTTTGGGACGTGTGGACAACCGCAACTGTAATCCTTCAGACCTAATGTAATCAAAATGTGGTCTGAAACCTTCCCGAAGAGAATAGTTTGTTTGCCGATCAAGAACTGCAGAAATGATAAAATTGAAGATAAAATGAACCTCTTCTTTATTGATTCGCCCATTAAAACAGTTATTATAACACGTTGTTCCAGAGAACCTGGAGTCGAGCTTGTGGAACCCCTACCAAGGGACAGATAAAAGTGGTGTTAGCGACCTATATGGGTATGGCTACAGCTATGCACCTAGCTATGCTCCTTCCAGCTATCCAGCACCGAGCTACGAACCAGCACCCAGCTATGAGCCAAGTTATCCAGCACCCAGCTATGAACCAAGTTATTCAGCACCCAGCTATAGACCAAGTTATCCAGCACCCAGCTATGAACCAAGTTATCCAGCACCCAGCTATGAACCAAGTTATCCAGCCCCCAGCTATGAACCAAATTATCAACCGAACTACCCGCCGCCCAGCTATCCGATGCAGAGCTATGCGCCAAGCTATGCACCTAGCTATGTTCCGCATACTCACCGTAAAGAAAAGAAAGAGAAAATCTATGTGCCTGTCATGGTCAGACGCAAGAAAAAGAAAAGTGAGTGACAGAGCAGTATAAGTGCAATTAAATCCTTTCATGTTTTTTTTCTTCTGTTTTACTGTTATTTAATTAATTGAAGTCCACATATACCTTGTTATAATGTGGCAAAGTTGTCATGTGAGAAATAGTAACAGCTAATGTTATAGAGGTTTCCAATTTATTAAATAGGGAATATGAACACTACATTTTGCACATTCTTGCCGTTCCGCAGATATATTCAAGTTTCACAATCTCTGTTCCGTTTCGCAGATATATTTAAGTTTCACAATCATTTTATAGCAAAAATATCAATATTGCTTGCTTAAAAAAATGCTTTAATAAAAATGCCTTAAATTCCAGTGAAGATCATCTCCATCCAGAAGGGTTTCTACATCCCGGGAGGCACTCAGCTGTTTGGTAAATACAAGAGCTTGAAGTCCTGTCAGAAGGCTTGCGCGGCAACCCCGAACTGCTTCGCTGGAGACTACAATCCCTGGCTGAAGAAATGCTACATCCACAGCAACTTCACCGCCTGCGCCACCATCAGAGCACACAAGAAGATCATTCACTTCAAGAAAGTCCCGTGCAGTAAGTAGTTCCTCATTAAATTTCTCAGCCTTAGTTGTTAAGATGTTTTTATCCTAAAAGAAATTCATTATTGGCTGAAACCAGCGCTTGACATTTCGGTCATATATCTACATATTGTGTATGTGACTTTTCCAACATCTGTGGCGATTCCGACATAGGCGACCTTATTGAGATAGAAGACCATTTTGACACAGGTAACCTTTTGAGATATGAGACCCTTTTGACATATGTGACCCTTTTGACATAGGTGAACTTTTGAGGGAAATGACCCTTTTGGCATATGTAACCTTATTGAGATAGATGACGCTTTTGAAACAGGTGACCTTATTGAGATAGAAGACCCTTTTGATATAAGGTGACTTTTTGAGACAGATGACCCTTTGGATATTAGGTGACCTTGTTGAGATAGATTACCCTTCTAACATAAGGTGACCTTATTGAGATAAAAGGCCCTTTTGCCACAGGTGACCTTTTAGAGATAGATGACCCTTTTGACAAAGGTGACCTTTTTGAGATAGAAGACCCTCTTGACATAGGTGGTCTTTTTGAGACAGATGACCCTTTTGATATCAGTGACATTTTTGAGGTCAAAGACCCAGATAGAAGACCCTTTTAACACAGGTCTTCTTTTTTAGGTAGATGACACTTTTGACATAAGGTGACCTTTTTGAGATAGATGGCCCTTTTAACCCCGGTGGCCTTTTTGAGATAGATGACCCTTTTAACCTCGGTGGCCTTTTTGAGATAGATGACCCTTTTGACTTCGGTGGCCTTTTTTAGATTGATGCTCATTTTGACCTAGGTGACATTTTCGAAATATTCGACCATTCTGAAGTAAGACATTACAGGGTTGACTTGTTGATGAAAGTGACCTATTGATGGGGTGAGTTGACCTTTCTCCCGCTGGCGATCTCCTAGCACTAATGGCGAGAATTCTTTCCATTACATCTTATTATGCCTCGCACACTTCCATTACCATGACGACGACCTGTTTATATTACATAGTTTATGTAAATGAAGTTTCTGTGAAAAATGTTCGGCCTATCTATGTCAAATATCAATTGTCCACCCATGAATGATTCATGCAACATTTCCATATAATTACGCAGCTAATTTGCACTAATGCACCAACGCCGTTAAAATATGTAAATTTAATTGGCGGTGTTCTAAAATACGCGGCTATACCAATGACATAACAGAGTTATACCAATGACATGACACAGCTATACCAATGACCCAGCTATACCAATGACATGACACAGCTATACCAATGACATGACAGCTATACCAATGACATGACACAGCTATACCAATGACATGACACAGCTATACCAATGATATGACAGCAATACCAATGACATGACACAGCTATACCAATGACATGACAGCTATACCAATGACATGACACAGCTATACCAATGACATGACACAGCTATACCAAAGACATGATACAGATATACCAATGACATGACACAGCTAAACCAATGACATGACACAGCTATAGCAATGACATGACACAGCTATACCAATGACATGACACAGCTATACCAATGACATGACAGCTATACCAATGACATCAAACAGCTATACCAATGACATGACACAGATATATCATTGACATGACACAGCTATACCAACGACATGACACAACAATACCAATGACGCAGCTATACCAATGGCATGACGCAGCTATACCAATGACATGGCACAGCTATACCAATGACATGACACAGCTATACCAATGACATGACACGGCTGTACCAATGACATGACACAACTATACCAATGACATGACAAAGCTATGGCAATGACCTGACACATATATACCAATGATATGACACAGCTATACCAATGACACAGCTATACCAATGACATGACACAGCTATACCAATGACATGACCTCTATACCAATGAAATGACACAGCTATACCAATGACATGACACAGCTATACCATTGACATGACGCAGCTATACAAATGACATGGCACAGCTATACCAATGACATGACACAGCTATACCAATGACATGACACGGCTATACCAATGACATGACAATGCTATGGCAATGACCTGATACAGATATACCAATGATATGACACAGCTATACCAATGACATGACAGCTATACCAATGACATGACACAGCTATACCAATGACATGACACAGCTATACCAATGACATGACAGCTATACCAATGACATGACACAGCTATACCAATGACATGACACAGATATACCAATGACATGACACAGCTAAACCAATGACATGACACAGCTATACCAATGACATGACACAGCTATACCAATGACATGACACAGCTATACCAATGACATGACAGCTATACCAATGACAGCAAGCACCTATACCAATGACATGACACAGATATATCAATGACATGATACAGCTATACCAATGACATGACACAGCTATACCAATGACATGACACAGCTATACCAATGACATGACACAGATATACCAATGACATGACACAGCTAAACCAATGACATGACACAGCTATAGCAATGACATGACACAGCTATACCAATGACATGACAGCTATACCAATGACATGACAGCTATACCAATGACATCAAACAGCTATACCAATGACATGACACAGATATATCAATGACATGACACAGCTATACCAATGACATGACACAACTATACCAATGACGCAGCTATACCAATGACATGACGCAGCTATACCAATGACATGACACAGCTATACCAATGACATGACACAGCTATACCAATGACATGACACGGCTATACCAATGACATGACACAACTATACCAATGACATGACAATGCTATGGCAATGACCTGACACAGATATACCAATGATATGACACAGCTATACCAATGACCCAGTTATGCCAATGACGTGACACAGCTATACCAATGACATGACAGCTATACCAATGGCATGACACAGCTATACCAATGACATGACACAGCTATACCAATGACATGGCACAGCTATAGCAATGACATGGCACAGCTATACCAATGACATGACACAGCTATACCAATGACATGACACGGCTATACCAATGACATGACACAACTATACCAATGACATGACACAACTATACCAATGACGCAGCTATACCAATGACATGACGCAGCTATACCAATGACATGGCACAGCTATACCAATGACCCAGTTATGCCAATGACGTGACACAGCTATACCAATGACATGACAGCTATACCAATGACATGGCACAGCTATACCAATGACATGACACAGCTATACCAATAACATGACACAGCTAGACCAATGACATGACACAGCTTGACCAATGACATGACACAACTACACCAATGAAATAACACAACTATATCAATGATATGACACAGCTATACGAATGACATGACACAACTATACCAATGACATGACAATGCTACGGCAATGACCTGACACAGATATACCAATAACATGACACAGCTATACCAATGACCCAAGTATGCCAATGACATGGCACAGCTATACCAATGACATGACAGCTATACCAATGACATGACACCGCTATACCAATGACATGACACAGCTATACCAATGACATGACACAGATATACCAATGACATGACACAGCTATACCAATGACATGACACAGCTATACCAATGACATGACCCAGATATACCAATGACATGACACAGCTATACCAGTGACATGCCACAGCTATACTAATGACATGACACAGCTATACCAATGACATGACACAGCTATACCAATGACATGACAGCTAAACCAATGACATCAAACAGTTTTCCAATGACATGACACAGATATATCAATGACATGACACAGCTATACCAATGACATGACACAGCTATACCAATGACACAGCTATACCAATGGCATGACACAGCTATACCAATGACATGACACAGCTATCCCAATGACATGACACAGCTATACCAATGACATGACACAACTATACCAATGACATGGCAATGCTATTGCAATGACCTGACACAGATAAACCAATGACATGACACAGCTATACCAATGACACATCTATACCAATGACATGACACAGCTATACCAATGATATGACACAATTATACCAATGACATGACAATGCTATGGCAATGACCTGACACAGATATACCAATGACATGACACAGCTATGCCAATGACCCAGCTATTCCAATGACATGACACAGCTACACCAAGGACATGACAGCTATACCAAAGACATGACACAGCTATACCAATGACATGACACAGCTATACCAATGACATGACACAGCTATACCAATGACATGACACAGCTATACCAATGACCCAGCTATACAAATGACATGACACAGATATACCAATGACATGACACAGCTATACCAATGACATGACACAGGTATACCAATGACATGACACAGCTATACCAATGACATGACACAGATATACCAATGAAATGACACAGCTATACCAATGACATGACACAGCTAAACCAATGACATGACACAGCAATACCAATGACATGACACAGCTATACCAATGACATGACAGCTATACCAATGACATGACACGGCCATACCAATGACATGACACAGATATATCAATGACGTGACACAGCTATACCAATGACATAACACAGCTATACCAATGACACAGCTATACCAATGACATGACACAGATATACCAATGGCATGACACAGCTATGCAAATGACATGGCGCAGCTATACCAATGACATGACACAGCTATACCAATGACATGGCACAGCTATACCAATGACATGACACAGCTATACCAATGACATGACACGGCTATACCAATGACATGACACAGCTTTACCAATGACATGACACAACTATACCAATGACATGACAATGCTATGGCAATGACCTGACACAGATATACCAATGATATGACACAACTATACCAATGACCCAGCTATACCAATGACATGACATAGCTATACCAATGACATGACAGCTCTACCAATGACATGACACAGATATACCAATGACATGACACAGCGAAACCAATGACATGACACAACTATAGCAATGACATGACACAGCTATACCAATGACACGACACAGCTATACAAATGACATGACAGCTAAACCAATGACATGACACAGCTATACCAATGACAGGACACAGCTAAACCAATGACATGACAAAGATATATCAATGACATGACACAGCTATACCAATGACATGACACAACTATACAAGTGACGCAGCTATACCAATGACATGACACAGCTATACCAATGACATTGCACAGCTATGCCAATGACATGACACAGCTATACCAATGACATGACACGGCTATACCAATGACATGACACAACTATACCAATGACATGACAATGCTATGGCAATGACCTGACACAGATATACCAATGACATGACACAGCTATGCCAATGACCCAGCTATACCAATGACATGACACAGCTATACCAATGGCATGACAGCTATACCAATGACATGACACGGCCATACCAATGACATGACACAGATATATCAATGACGTGACACAGCTATACCAATGACATAACACAGCTATACCAATGACACAGCTATACCAATGACATGACACAGATATACCAATGGCATGACACAGCTATGCAAATGACATGGCGCAGCTATACCAATGACATGACACAGCTATACCAATGACATGGCACAGCTATACCAATGACATGACACAGCTATACCAATGACATGACACGGCTATACCAATGACATGACACAGCTTTACCAATGACATGACACAACTATACCAATGACATGACAATGCTATGGCAATGACCTGACACAGATATACCAATGATATGACACAACTATACCAATGACCCAGCTATACCAATGACATGACATAGCTATACCAATGACATGACAGCTCTACCAATGACATGACACAGATATACCAATGACATGACACAGCGAAACCAATGACATGACACAACTATAGCAATGACATGACACAGCTATACCAATGACACGACACAGCTATACAAATGACATGACAGCTAAACCAATGACATGACACAGCTATACCAATGACAGGACACAGCTAAACCAATGACATGACAAAGATATATCAATGACATGACACAGCTATACCAATGACATGACACAACTATACAAGTGACGCAGCTATACCAATGACATGACACAGCTATACCAATGACATTGCACAGCTATGCCAATGACATGACACAGCTATACCAATGACATGACACGGCTATACCAATGACATGACACAACTATACCAATGACATGACAATGCTATGGCAATGACCTGACACAGATATACCAATGACATGACACAGCTATGCCAATGACCCAGCTATACCAATGACATGACACAGCTATACCAATGGCATGACAGCTATACCAATGACATGACACAGCTATACCAATGACATGACACAGATATGCCAATGACATGACACAGCTAAACCAATGACATGACACAGCTATACCAATGACATGACACAGCTATACCAATGACATGACAGCTATACCAATGACATGACAGCTATACCAATGACATGACCCAGCTATACCAATGACATGACACAGCTATACCAATGACATGAGAGCTATGCCAATGACATGACACAGCTATACCAATGACATGACACAGCTATACCAATGACATGACGCAGCTATACCAATGACATGGCACAGCTATACCAATGACATGACAGCTATACCAATGACATGACACAGCTATACCAATGACATGACACAGATATGCCAATGACATGACACAGCTATACCAATGACATGACACAGCTATACCAATGACATGACACAGCTATACCAATGACATGACACAGCTATACCAATGACATGACAGCTCTACCAATGACAGCAAACAGCTATACCAATGACATGACACAGATATATCAATGACATCATACAGCTATACCGATGACATGACACAACTATACCAATGACGCAGCTATACCAATGACATGACGCAGCTGTGCCAATGACATGACACAGCTATACCAATGACATGACACAGCTATACCAATGACATGACACAGCTATACCAATGACATGACACAGATATACCAATGAAATGACACAGCTATACCAATGACATGACACAACTATACCATTGACATGACACAGCTATACCAATGACATGACACAGATCACAGGCACAGTAAATCAGTGGAGGGGGGAGGCCGGGGGGGGGGGTAGGGGGCCCCACAACGCATACTAAACACACAAGGTGTCCAACTCCCGCTGGAACTGAGCGACAGGCACCCGCTTCAACCCCCAATATCGCACCTTTATCGCGCTTGACGGGCCCCGTAAATGCCTAAGTCCGATTTCTAAGTAATTTATTTATTTCATCAAAAAGTAAATGAGATCTGTACTGCCGTCTAGCCGCGACAAATAAAGAATTAGGCAACGACAACAACCAACTCCGGAACAGATTGAGCAAAAATGGCTGACATCGCGAGAATTCGCCTGCGAGATCTCAGGCACAGTGCACGATATGACGATTGGTCAGCTTTCACATGACGCTCATGTGGGGAGGTACTCCTAAAATCTGTCATTTTGATTAATCACATCATAGGGAGATGCTATGCTAATGTTCGTCCCGATTCAACAAATTTTGAAGTTGCATCCCCTGTGTCACGTGACACATTTTTCGACTGCCAACCAATCAGATTCATCTCGCTGACTGATGTCAGCCATTTTTGCTCAATCTGTTCCGGAGTTGGTTGTTGTCGTTGCATAATTCTTTATTTGTCGCGACTACACGGCAGTACAGGTCTCGTTTACTTACTGATGAAATAAATAATTTACTTAGATATCGGACTTAGGCATCTATGGGGCCCGTCAAGCGCGGTAAAGGTGCGATATTGGGATTTGAAGCGGGTGCCTGTCGCTCAGTTCCAGCGGGAGTTGGACACCTTGTGTGTTTAGTATGCGTTGTGGGGCCCCCTACCCCCCCCCCCCCGGCCTCCCCCCTCCACTGATTTACTGTGCCTGTGACACAGATATACCAATGACAAGACACAGCTAAACCAATGACATGACAGCTCTACCAATGAAAGCAAACAGCTATACCAATGACATGACACAGATATATCAATGACATGATACAGCTATACCAATGACATGACACAACTATACCAATGACATGACACAGCTATACCAATGACATGACAGCTCTACCAATGACAGCAAACAGCTATACCAATGACATGACACAGATATATCAATGACATGATACAGCTATACCAATGACATGACACAACAATACCAATGACATGACAGCTCTATCAATGACATGACGCAGCTATACCAATGACATGACGCAGCTATACCAATGACATGACACAGCTATACCAATGACATGGCACAGCTATACCAATGGCATGACACAACTATACCAATGACATGCCACAGCTATACCGATGACATGACACAACTATACCAATGACATGACACAGCTATACCAATGACATGACACAGCTCTACCAATGACATGACACAACTATACCAATGATAGGACACAGCTATACCAATGACATGACACAACTATACCAATGACATGACACAGCTATACCAATGACATGACACAACTACACCAATGACATGACACAGCTATACCAATGACATGACACAGCTATACCAATGACATGACACAATTATACCAATGACATGCCACAGCTATACCGATGACATGACACAACTATACCAATGACATGACACAGCTATACCAATGACATGACACAGCTCTACCAATGACATGACAGAACTATACCAATGATAGGACACAGCTATACCAATGACATGACAGAACTATACCAATGACATGACACAGCTATACCAATGACATGACACAACTATGCCAATGACATGACACAGCTATACCAATGACATGACACAGCTATACCAATGACATGACACAGCTTTACCAATGACATGACACAGCTATACCAATGACATGACACAGCTATACCATTGACATGACACAGCTATACGAATGACATGACACAGATATACCAATGACATGACACAGCTAAACCAATGACATGACAGCTCTATCAATGACAGCAAACAGCTATACCAATGACATGACACAGATATATCAATGACATGATACAGCTATACCAATGACATGACACAACTATACCAATGACATGACACAGCTATACCAATGACATGACAGCTCTACCAATGACAGCAAACAGATATGCCAATGACATGACACAGATATATCAATGACATGATACAGCTATACCAATGACATGACACAACTATACCAATGACGCAGCTATACCAATGACATGACGCAGCTATACCAATGACATGACACAGCTGTACCAATGACATGACACAGCTATACCAATGACATGACACAACTATGCCAATGACATGCCACAGCTATACCGATGACATGACACAACTATACCAATGACATGACACAGCTATACCAATGACATTGCACAGCTATGCCAATGACATGACACAGCTATACCAATGACATGACACGGCTATACCAATGACATGACACAGCTATACCAATGACATGACACAGATATGCCAATGACATGACACAGCTATACCAATGACATGACACAGCTATACCAATGACATGACACAGCTATACCAATGACATGACAGCTATACCAATGACATGACAGCTATACCAATGACATGACCCAGCTATACCAATGACATGACACAGCTATACCAATGACATGAGAGCTATACCAATGACATGACACAGCTATACCAATGACATGACACAGCTATACCAATGACATGACGCAGCTATACCAATGACATGGCACAGCTATACCAATGACATGACAGCTATACCAATGACATGACACAGCTATACCAATGACATGACACAGATATGCCAATGACATGACACAGCTATACCAATGACATGACACAGCTATACCAATGACATGACATAGCTATACCAATGACATGACACAGCTATACCAATGACATGACAGCTCTACCAATGACAGCAAACAGCTATACCAATGACATGACACAGATATATCAATGACATCATACAGCTATACCGATGACATGACACAACTATACCAATGACGCAGCTATACCAATGACATGACGCAGCTGTGCCAATGACATGACACAGCTATACCAATGACATGACACAGCTATACCAATGACATGACACAGCTATACCAATGACATGACACAACTATACCATTGACATGACACAGCTATACCAATGACATGACACAGATATACCAATGACAAGACACAGCTAAACCAATGACATGACAGCTCTACCAATGAAAGCAAACAGCTATACCAATGACATGACACAGATATATCAATGACATGATACAGCTATACCAATGACATGACACAACTATACCAATGACATGACACAGCTATACCAATGACATGACAGCTCTACCAATGACAGCAAACAGCTATACCAATGACATGACACAGATATATCAATGACATGATACAGCTATACCAATGACATGACACAACAATACCAATGACATGACAGCTCTATCAATGACATGACGCAGCTATACCAATGACATGACGCAGCTATACCAATGACATGACACAGCTATACCAATGACATGGCACAGCTATACCAATGGCATGACACAACTATACCAATGACATGCCACAGCTATACCGATGACATGACACAACTATACCAATGACATGACACAGCTATACCAATGACATGACACAGCTCTACCAATGACATGACACAACTATACCAATGATAGGACACAGCTATACCAATGACATGACACAACTATACCAATGACATGACACAGCTATACCAATGACATGACACAACTACACCAATGACATGACACAGCTATACCAATGACATGACACAGCTATACCAATGACATGACACAACTATACCAATGACATGCCACAGCTATACCGATGACATGACACAACTATACCAATGACATGACACAGCTATACCAATGACATGACACAGCTCTACCAATGACATGACACAACTATACCAATGATAGGACACAGCTATACCAATGACATGACAGAACTATACCAATGACATGACACAGCTATACCAATGACATGACACAACTATGCCAATGACATGACACAGCTATACCAATGACATGACACAGCTATACCAATGACATGACACAGCTTTACCAATGACATGACACAGCTATACCAATGACATGACACAGCTATACCATTGACATGACACAGCTATACCAATGACATGACACAGATATACCAATGACATGACACAGCTAAACCAATGACATGACAGCTCTATCAATGACAGTAAACAGCTATACCAATGACATGACACAGATATATCAATGACATGATACAGCTATACCAATGACATGACACAACTATACCAATGACATGACACAGCTATACCAATGACATGACAGCTCTACCAATGACAGCAAACAGCTATGCCAATGACATGACACAGATATATCAATGACATGATACAGCTATACCAATGACATGACACAACTATACCAATGACGCAGCTATACCAATGACATGACGCAGCTATACCAATGACATGACACAGCTGTACCAATGACATGACACAGCTATACCAATGACATGACACAACTATGCCAATGACATGCCACAGCTATACCGATGACATGACACAACTATACCAATGACATGACACAGCTATACCATTGACATGACACAGCTATACCAATGACATGACACAACTATACCAATGACATGACACAGCTATACCAATGACATGACACAGCTATACCAATGACATGACATAGCTATACCAATGACATGACACAGCTATACCAATGACATGACAGCTCTACCAATGACAGCAAACAGCTATACCAATGACATGACACAGATATATCAATGACATCATACAGCTATACCGATGACATGACACAACTATACCAATGACGCAGCTATACCAATGACATGACGCAGCTGTGCCAATGACATGACACAGCTATACCAATGACATGACACAGCTATACCAATGACATGACACAGCTATACCAATGACATGACACAACTATACCATTGACATGACACAGCTATACCAATGACATGACACAGATATACCAATGACAAGACACAGCTAAACCAATGACATGACAGCTCTACCAATGAAAGCAAACAGCTATACCAATGACATGACACAGATATATCAATGACATGATACAGCTATACCAATGACATGACACAACTATACCAATGACATGACACAGCTATACCAATGACATGACAGCTCTACCAATGACAGCAAACAGCTATACCAATGACATGACACAGATATATCAATGACATGATACAGCTATACCAATGACATGACACAACAATACCAATGACATGACAGCTCTATCAATGACATGACGCAGCTATACCAATGACATGACGCAGCTATACCAATGACATGACACAGCTATACCAATGACATGGCACAGCTATACCAATGGCATGACACAACTATACCAATGACATGCCACAGCTATACCGATGACATGACACAACTATACCAATGACATGACACAGCTATACCAATGACATGACACAGCTCTACCAATGACATGACACAACTATACCAATGATAGGACACAGCTATACCAATGACATGACACAACTATACCAATGACATGACACAGCTATACCAATGACATGACACAACTACACCAATGACATGACACAGCTATACCAATGACATGACACAGCTATACCAATGACATGACACAACTATACCAATGACATGCCACAGCTATACCGATGACATGACACAACTATACCAATGACATGACACAGCTATACCAATGACATGACACAGCTCTACCAATGACATGACACAACTATACCAATGATAGGACACAGCTATACCAATGACATGACAGAACTATACCAATGACATGACACAGCTATACCAATGACATGACACAACTATGCCAATGACATGACACAGCTATACCAATGACATGACACAGCTATACCAATGACATGACACAGCTTTACCAATGACATGACACAGCTATACCAATGACATGACACAGCTATACCATTGACATGACACAGCTATACCAATGACATGACACAGATATACCAATGACATGACACAGCTAAACCAATGACATGACAGCTCTATCAATGACAGTAAACAGCTATACCAATGACATGACACAGATATATCAATGACATGATACAGCTATACCAATGACATGACACAACTATACCAATGACATGACACAGCTATACCAATGACATGACAGCTCTACCAATGACAGCAAACAGCTATGCCAATGACATGACACAGATATATCAATGACATGATACAGCTATACCAATGACATGACACAACTATACCAATGACGCAGCTATACCAATGACATGACGCAGCTATACCAATGACATGACACAGCTGTACCAATGACATGACACAGCTATACCAATGACATGACACAACTATGCCAATGACATGCCACAGCTATACCGATGACATGACACAACTATACCAATGACATGACACAGCTATACCATTGACATGACACAGCTATACCAATGACATGACACAACTATACCAATGACATGACACAGCTATACCAATGACATGACACAACTATACCAATGACATGACACAGCTATACCAATGACATGACACAGCTATACCATTGACATGACACAGCTATACCAATGACATGACACAGATATACCAATGACATGACACAGCTAAACCAATGACATGACAGCTCTACCAATGACAGCAAACAGCTATACCAATGACATGACACAGCTATACCAATGACATGACACAGCTATACCAATGACATGACACAGCTTTACCAATGACATGACACAGCTATACCAATGACATGACACAGCTATACCATTGACATGACACAGCTATACCAATGACATGACAGCTATACCAATGACATAACAAGTATACCAATGACATGACACAGCTATACCAATGACATGACACAGCTATACCAATGACATCTCACAGCTATACCAATGACATAACAAGTATACCAATGACATGACACAGCTATACCAATGACATGACACAGCTATACCAATGACATAACAAGTATACCAATGACATGACAATGCTTTGGCGATGAATAGAACGATCCCAACTATCGCCGCTGTTACTGTTATGATAAGTTTCCTCTGTCGCTCCTTGTATAAGTCATTACCTGACGTCACTAGTCGTGCCGCGGGCGTGTGTAATAGGGGTCTGGAAGGGGTAAATGACGACACGCGATACAGGCCTATTTATTAAAAGTCGACATTCGACATTGACCCCCAAATTCCGACACTGACTATCTGCAAAAGCGACATCGACACAGATTTGTGAAAAAAGGAGACATTGGACACCGATAATTTTGTAAAAATCGACACTGGACACTGGACCCCATCTTCCAGACCCCTTGCAATGCCTATGGCACAGACCTACAGTCTCCCTGTCTGAGACGGACCCTTTGTCTCCGTCACAGGCACGCTGGAGGCGCCCCAGGGCCTCGTCTTGCTCGGGGTACAGATCCTGAAGGGCATCGAGCAGAAGGGGATCAAGTCGCTGACGGACTGCATCAAGAAGTGCGCCACAGCCGGGTCAGGCATTCCCGCCAGCGTCGCCGACATCGCCGACCAACTCTGCTTCGGCATCGACTACGACTTCGGCTCCCACAAGTAAGTCTGCTCACCAGTTGTATTTATCTTGTATGTTCGGACTCGTGACTAGATAGAGACTTCAGGCAAGCCCACGAGGCTGACAGTCTAGGGGTGGCTGGTAGATAAGAGGTGCGTACGGTAGCACGGTCGACACAAAACGATCGCCTTGGTTGGTTGTATCTTCAGGACGCTTTTAGTCACTTTTGGTCATATCGCGTCAATTGGAGAAGGAAGGGAGAGTAGAGCCATGTTCCCGGGGGTAACTCTTTGCGAAGAAGGACATGGGATCTTTATCCTGCAACCCCACAGCCATGGCCACAGCGGGACGTGGATAGCTGATACATCGCCGCAAGCGAGACCAGGGCCGGATCCAGAAAATCTTGATAGGGGGGGGGGGGAACGGTTTCAGGGTCGGATCCAGATATGCTGGATAGGAGGGGGGGGGCAGTTTCGGTTTTCATATGGCAAATGATGTAAATTTCGGTCCTAAAGGGGAGGACGGGGCCGGGTCGCCCCCCCCTGGATCCGCCCCTGAGAGCAGTCCCGTATTATTATAGTAAACTCTGGGCGACGGTTGTTATGGAGTAAGTCGGGATAGCCTGATAAGTACCGCTGCGGAATAATTATTCCTTTGTTGTCAATATTTCACACTACTTGTCCCGTATTAAGTACCGCTGCGCAATAATTATTCCTTTGTTGTCAATATTTTACACTACTTGTACTTCGATTGTGCTACTGTAGTATGATAACTTTTCGGGTGTGATAAAGTGTCCGGCTGACGTGTGCGCATGCGCAGCGAAGGGGGTAAAATGCGCATGTATGTTAGGGTTAGGTTAGGCTTAGGTTAGGTTAGGGTTAGGTAAGGTTAGGGTTAGGGTTATGGTTCTGTTAGGTTTAGGGTTAAGGTTAGGATTAGGTTAGGGTTAGGGTTAGTGGCATGAGCTACGCGTGATCGGACAGGTTATGACGGATGGACAGGTTATTATGTTACACCACTGTTTCGAAACTATATGTAATTATTTAGTAGGTACGCCATTGACATGTCCTGCTGCATTGTGGGAAGAAAAACAGTTTGCGCTGACCACTGTCGTTCATTGTGTCGTGCACAGGTCACGGCCGACGTTCGCTGGTTCCCAAGGTTTCCCACTGACTGGGGTGGGGGCCCCCCCCCCCCTGTTATCGCTTTGCCAATGTTAATATTTTGACACTTCGTTTATGAGATGCACGAAATATGTGTTCTGAATATGGCCTTAATTTGCTGATTGAACTAAATGTTAAAAACAATGTCGAAATATGTTTCACGTTTGATAAATCCGCGTTGCCGCATCAAGCCGACAGGATGTATATCATTGTCATGAATGGCGTGTCTGCTCCTGAAGTAATCCCGGGGTATTTTGTTTGACAATTGAATAGTGTTCTTGGCTACTACATGTGTAACTGTGTAGGGGATATATGCATTCATACGTATTGACCGGACAAACAGGTCTGCATTTCTGATCTGACTGAAGCCTTTACTCTCCAATAGGCTGGCAGTAAGCCGGAGAGTCCATGAGTGTGTTATGAATCTCGTGGCCTGTGCGTTCTGGCTCGTGGTCTGAGTGCATTATGAATCTCGTGGCCTGTGCGTTCTGGCTCGCGGTCTGAGTTCATTTAGAATTTCGTGGCCTGTGCGTTCTGGCTCGTGGTCTTAGTGCATTAAGAATTTCGTGGCCTGTGCGTTCTGGCTCGTGGTCTGAGTGCGTTATGAATCTAGTGGCCTGTGCGTTCTGGCTCGTGGTCTGAGTGCATTAAGAATTTCGTGGCCTGTGCGTTCTGGCTCGTGGTCTGAGTGCGTTATGAATCTAGTGGCCTGTGCGTTCTGGCTCGTGGTCTGAGTGCATTAAGAATCTCGTGGCCTGTGCGTTCTGCCTCGTGGTCTGAGTGCATTAAGAATCTCGTGGCCTGTGCGTTCTGGCTCGTGGTCTGAGTGCATTAAGAATCTCGTGGCCTGTGCGTTCTGGCTCGTGGTCTGAGCGCATTAACAATCTCGTGGCCTGTGCGTTCTGGTTCGTGGTCTGGGTGCGTTATGAATCTCGAGGCCTGTGCGTTCTGGCTCGTGGTCTGAGTGCGTTATGAATCTCGTGGCCTGTGCGTTCTGGCTCGTGGTCTGAGTGCATTAAGAATCTCGTGGCCTGTGCGTTCTGGCTCGTGGTCTGAGTGCATTAAGAATCTCGTGGCCTGTGCGTTCTGGCTCGTGGTCTGAGTGCATTAACAATCTCGTGGCCTGTGCGTTCTGGCTCGCGGTCTGAGTGCATTAACAATCTCGTGGCATGTGGGTTCTGGCTCGTGGTCTGAGTGCGTTATGAACTGTCGTGGCCTCTGCGTTCTGGCTCGTGGTCTGAGTGCATTAAGAATTTCGTGGCCTGTGCGTTCTGGCTCGTGGTCTGAGTGCATTAAGAATTTCGTGGCCTGTGCGTTCTGGCTCGTGGTCTGAGTGCATTAAGAATCTCGTGGCCTGTGCGTTCTGGCTCGTGGTCTGAGTGCATTAAGAATCTCGTGGCATGTGGGTTCTGGTTCGTGGTCTGAGTGCGTTATGAATCTCGTGGCCTGTGCGTTCTGGCTCGTGGTCTGAGTGCATTAAGAATTTTCGCGGCCTGTGCGTTCTGGCTCGTGGTCTGAGTGCATTAAGAATTTCGTGGTCTGTGCGTTCTGGCTCGTGGTCTGAGTGCATTAAGAATTTCGTGGCCTGTGCGTTCTGGCTCGTGGTCTGAGTGCATTGACAATCTCGTGGCCTGAGCGTTCTGGCTCGTGGTCTGAGTGCATTAACAATCTCGTGGCCTGTGCGTTCTGGCTCGTGGTCTGAGTGCATTAACAATCTCGTGGCCTGTGCGTTCTGGCTCGTGGTCTGAGTGCATTAACAATCTCGTGGCCTGTGCGTTCTGGTTCGTGGCCTGAGTGCATTAAGAATCTCGTGGCCCTGTGGGTTCTGGTTCGTGGTCTGGGCGCGTTATGAATCTCGTGGCCTGTGCGTTCTGGCTCCTGGTCTTAGTGCATTAACAATCTCGTGGCCTGTGCGTTCTGGCTCGTGGTCTGAGTGCATTAAAAATCTCGTGGCCCTGTGGGTTCTGGTTCGTGGTCTGGGCGCGTTATGAATCTCGTGGTCTGTGCGTTCTGGCTCGTGGTCTTAGTGCATTAAAAATCTCGTGGCCTGTGCGTTCTGGCTCGTGGTCTTAGTGCATTAACAATCTCGTGGCCTGTGCGTTCTGGCTCGTGGTCTGAGTGCATTAAGAATCTCGTGGCCCTGTGGGTTCTGGTTCGTGGTCTGAGTGCATTATGAATCTCGTGGCCTGTGCGTTCTGGCTCGTGGTCTGAGTGCATTTAGAATTTCGTGGCCTGTGCGTTCTGGCTCGTGGTCTGAGTGCGTTATGAATCTCGGGGCCTGTGCGTTCTGGCTCGTGGTCTGAGTGCATTAACAATCTCGTGGCCCTGTGGGTTCTGGCTCGTGGTCTGAGTGCATTAACAATCTCGTGGTCTGTGCGTTCTGGCTCGTGGTCTGAGTGCATTAAGAATCTCGTGGCCTGTGCGTTCTGGCTCGTGGTCTGAGTGCATTATGAATCTCGTGGCCTGTGCGTTCTGGCTCGTGGTCTGAGTTCATTTAGAATTTCGTGGCCTGTGCGTTCTGGCTCGTGGTCTGCGTGCATTAAGAATTTCGTGGCCTGTGCGTTCTGGCTCGTGGTCTGAGTGCGTTATGAATCTAGTGGCCTGTGCGTTCTGGCTCGTGGTCTGAGTGCATTAGGAATCTCGTGGCCTGTGCGTTCTGGCTCGTGGTCTGAGTGCATTAAGAATCTCGTGGCCCGTGCGTTCTGGCTCGTGGTCTGAGTGCATTAAGAATCTCGTGGCCCTGTGGGTTCTGGTTCGTGGTCTGGGTGCGTTATGAATCTCGTGGCCTGTGCGTTCTGGCTCGTGGTCTGAGTGCGTTATGAATCTAGTGGCCTGTGCGTTCTGGCTCCTGGTCTGAGTGGATTAAGAATCTCGTCGCCTGTGCGTTCTGGCTCGTGGTCTGTGTGCATTAACAATCTCGTGGCCTGTGCGTTCTGGCTCGTGGTCTGAGTGCGTTATGAATCTAGTGGCCTGTGCTTTCTGGCTCGCGGTCTGAGTGCATTAACAATCTCGTGGCATGTGGGTTCTGGCTCGTGGTCTGAGTGCGTTATGAACTGTCGTGGCCTGTGCGTTCTGGCTCGTGGTCTGAGTGAATTAAGAATTTCGTGGCCTGTGCGTTCTGGCTCGTGGTCTGAGTGCATTAAGAATTTCGTGGCCTGTGCGTTCTGGCTCGTGGTCTGAGTGCATTAAGAATTTCGTGGCCTGTGCGTTCTGGCTCGTGGTCTGAGTGCATTAAGAATCTCGTGGCCAGTGCGTTCTGGCTCGTGGTCTGAGTGCATTAAGAATCTCGTGGCATGTGGGTTCTGGCTCGTGGTCTGAGTGCGTTATGATTCTCGTGGCCTGTGCGTTCTGGCTCGTGGTCTGAGTGCATTAAGAATTTCGTGGCCTGTGCGTTCTGGCTCGTGGTCTGAGTGCATTAAGAATTTCGTGGTCTGTGCGTTCTGGCTCGTGGTCTGAGTGCATTAAGAATTTCGTGGCCTGTGCGTTCTGGCTCGTGGTCTGAGTGCATTAACAATCTCGTGGCCTGAGCGTTCTGGCTCGTGGTCTGAGTGCATTAACAATCTCGTGGCCTGTGCGTTCTGGCTCGTGGTCTGAGTGCATTAACAAGCTCGTGGCCTGTGCGTTCTGGCTCGTGGTCTGAGTGCATTAAGAATCTCGTGGCCTGTGCGTTCTGGTTCGTGGTCTGAGTGCATTAAGAATCTCGTGGCCCTGTGGGTTCTGGTTCGTGGTCTGGGCGCGTTATGAATCTCGTGGCCTGTGCGTTCTGATTCGTGGTCTGAGTGCGTTATGAATCTCGTGGCCTGTGCGTTCTGGCTCGTGGTCTGAGTGCATTTAGAATTTCGTGGCCTGTGCGTTCTGGCTCGTGGTCTGAGTGCATTAAGAATCTCGTGGCCTGTGCGTTCTGGCTCGTGGTCTGAGTGCGTTATGAATCTCGTGGCCTGTGCGTTCTGGCTCGTGGTCTGAGTGCATTAAGAATCTCGTGGCCTGTGCGTTCTGGCTCGTGGTCTGAGTGCATTCAGAATCTCGTGGCCCTGTGGGTTCTGGCTCGTGGTCTGAGTGCATTAACAATCTCGTGGTCTGTGCGTTCTGGCCCGTGGTCTGAGTGCATTAAGAATCTCGTGGCCTGTGCGTTCTGGCTCGTGGTCTGAGTGCATTAAGAATCTCGTGGCCTGTGCGTTCTGGCTCGTGGTCTGAGTGCATTAAGAATCTCGTGGCCTGTGCGTTCTGGCTCGTGGTCTGAGTGCATTAAGAATCTCGTGGCCCTGTGGGTTCTGGTTCGTGGTCTGAGTGCATTAACAATCTCGTGGCCTGTGCGTTCTGGCTCGTGGTCTGAGTGCATTAAGAATCTCGTGGCCTGTGCGTTCTGGCTCGTGGTCTGAGTGCATTAAGAATCTCGTGGCCCTGTGGGTTCTGGTTTGTGGTCTGGACGAGTTATGAATCTCGTGGCCTGTGCATTCTGGCTCGTGGTCTTAGTGCATTAACAATCTCGTGGCATGTGGGTTCTGGCTCGTGGTCTGAGTGCCTTATTAATCCCATGGCCTGTGCGTTCTGACTTGTGGTCTGAGTGCGTTATGAATCTCGTGGCCTGTGCGTTCTGGCTCGTGGTCTGAATGCGTCATGAATCTCGTGGCCTGTGCGTTCTGGCTCGTGGTCTGAATGCGTTATGAATCTCGTGGCCTGTGCCTTCTGGCTAGTGGTCTGAGTGCGTTATGAATCTCGTGGCCTGTGCGTTCTGGCTTGTGGTCTGAGTGCGTTATGAATCTCGTGGCCTGTGCGTTCTGGCTCGTGGTCTGGCTCGTGGCCACGAATATCGTGGCTGTGTGGGTTTTGGTTTATGGTCTGGGTGCGTTTTGAATCTCGTGGCCTGTGCGTTCTGGCTCGTGGTCTGAGTGCGTTATGAATCCCGTGGCCTGTGCGTTCTGGCTCGCGGTCTGAGTGCATTAACAATCTCGTGACATGTGGGTTCTGGCTCGTGGTCTGAGTGCGTTATGAATCTCGTGGCCTGTGCGTTCTGGCGCGTGGTCTGAGTGCATTAATAATTTCGTGGCCTGTGCGTTCTGGCTCGTGGTCTGAGTGCATTAATAATTTCGTGGCCTGTGCGTTCTGGCTCGTGGTCTGAGTGCATTAAGAATTTCGTGGCCTGTGGTCTGAGTACATTAACAATCTCGTGGCCTGTGCGTTCTGGCTCGTGGTCTGAGTGCATTAAGAATTTTGTGGCCTGTGGGTTCTGGCTCGTGGTCTGAGTGCGTTATGAATCTCGTGGCCTGTGCGTTCTGGCTCGTGGTCTGAGTGCATTAAGAATTTCGTGGCCTGTGCGTTCTGGCTCGTGGTCTGAGTGCATTAAGAATTTCGTGGTCTGTGCGTTCTGGCTCGTGGTCTGAGTGCATTAAGAATTTCGTGGCCTGTGCGTTCTGGCTCGTGGTCTGAGTGCATTAACAATCTCGTGGCCTGAGCGTTCTGGCTCGTGGTCTGAGTGCATTAACAATTTCGTGGCCTGTGCGTTCTGGCTCGTGGTCTGAGTGCATTAACAAGCTCGTGGCCTGTGCGTTCTGGCTCGTGGTCTGAGTGCATTAAGAATCTCGTGGCCCTGTGGGTTCTGGTTTGTGGTCTGGACGAGTTATGAATCTCGTGGCCTGTGCGTTCTGGCTCGTGGTCTTAGTGCATTAACAATCTCGTGGCATGTGGGGTCTGGCTCGTGGTCTGAGTGCGTTATGAATCTCGTGGCCTGTGCGTTCTGATTCGTGGTCTGAGTGCATTAAGAATCTCGTGGCCCTGTGGGTTCTGGTTCGTGGTCTGGGCGCGTTATGAATCTCGTGGCCTGTGCGTTCTGATTCGTGGTCTGAGTGCGTTATGAATCTCGTGGCCTGTGCGTTCTGGCTCGTGGTCTGAGTGCATTTAGAATTTCGTGGCCTGTGCGTTCTGGCTCGTGGTCTGAGTGCATTAAGAATTTCGTGGCCTTTGCGTTCTGGCTCGTGGTCTGAGTGCGTTATGAATCTCGTGGCCTGTGCGTTCTGGCTCGTGGTCTGAGTGCATTAAGAATCTCGTGGCCTGTGCGTTCTGGCTCGTGGTCTGAGTGCATTAAGAATCTCGTGGCCCTGTGGGTTCTGGCTCGTGGTCTGAGTGCATTAACAATCTCGTGGTCTGTGCGTTCTGGCTCGTGGTCTGAGTGCATTAAGAATCTCGTGGCCTGTGCGTTCTGGCTCGTGGTCTGAGTGCATTAACAATCTCGTGGCCTGTGCGTTCTGGCTCGTGGTCTGAGTGCATTAACAATCTCGTGGCCTGTGCGTTCTGGCTCGTGGTCTGAGTGCATTAAGAATCTCGTGGCCCTGTGGGTTCTGGTTCGTGGTCTGAGTGCATTAACAATCTCGTGGCCTGTGCGTTCTGGCTCGTGGTCTGAGTGCATTAAGAATCTCGTGGCCTGTGCGTTCTGGCTCGTGGTCTGAGTGCATTAAGAATCTCGTGGCCTGTGCGTTCTGGCTCGTGGTCTGAGTGCATTAAGAATCTCGTGGCCCTGTGGGTTCTGGTTTGTGGTCTGGACGAGTTATGAATCTCGTGGCCTGTGCGTTCTGGCTCGTGGTCTTAGTGCATTAACAATCTCGTGGCATGTGGGTTCTGGCTCGTGGTCTGAGTGCGTTATTAATCCCATGGCCTGTGCGTTCTGGCTAGTGGTCTGAGTGCGTTATGAATCTCGTGGCCTGTGCGTTCTGGCTTGTGGTCTGAGTGCGTTATGAATCTCGTGGCCTGTGCGTTCTGGCTCGTGGTCTGAATGCGTCATAAATCTCGTGGCCTGTGCGTTCTGGCTCGTGGTCTGAATGCGTTACGAAACTCGTGGCCTGTGCCTTCTGGCTAGTGGTCTGAGTGCGTTATGAATCTCGTGGCCTGTGCGTTCTGGCTTGTGGTCTGAGTGCGTTATGAATCTCGTGGCCTGTGCGTTCTGGCTCGTGGTCTGGCTCGTGGCCACGAATATCGTGGCTGTGTGGGTTTTGGTTTATGGTCTGGGTGCGTTTTGAATCTCGTGGCCTGTGCGTTCTGGCTCGTGGTCTGAGTGCGTTATGAATCCCGTGGCCTGTGCGTTCTGGCTCGCGGTCTGAGTGCATTAACAATCTCGTGACATGTGGGTTCTGGCTCGTGGTCTGAGTGCGTTATGAATCTCGTGGCCTGTGCGTTCTGGCGCGTGGTCTGAGTGCATTAATAATTTCGTGGCCTGTGCGTTCTGGCTCGTGGTCTGAGTGCATTAAGAATTTTGTGGCCTGTGCGTTCTGGCTCGTGGTCTGAGTGCATTAAGAATCCCGTGGCCCTGTGGGTTCTGGTTTGTGGTCTGGGCGCGTTATGAGTCTCGTGGCCTGTGCGTTTTGGCTCGTGGTCTTAGTGCATTAACAATCTCGTGGCATGTGGGTTCTGGCTCGTGGTCTGAGTGCGTTATGAATCTCGTGGCCTGTGCGTTCTGGCTTGTGGTCTGAGTGCGTTATGAATCTCGTGGCCTGTGCGTTCTGGCTCGTGGTCTGAGTGCATTAAGAATCTCGTGGCCTGTGCGTTCTGGCTCGTGGTCTGAGTGCATTAAGAATCTCGTGGCCTGTGCGTTCTGGCTCGTGGTCTTAGTGCATTAACAATCTCGTGGCATGTGGGTTCTGGCTCGTGGTCTGAGTGCGTTTTGAATCTCGTGGCCTGTGCGTTCTGGCTCGTGGTCTGAGTGCGTTATGAATCCCGTGGCCTGTGCGTTCTGGCTCGCGGTCTGAGTGCATTAACAATCTCGTGACATGTGGGTTCTGGCTCGTGGTCTGAGTGCGTTATGAATCTCGTGGCCTGTGCGTTCTGGCTCGTGGTCTGAGTGCATTAATAATTTCGTGGCCTGTGCGTTCTGGCTCGTGGTCTGAGTGCATTAAGAATTTTGTGGCCTGTGCGTTCTGGCTCGTGGTCTGAGTGCATTAAGAATCCCGTGGCCCTGTGGGTTCTGGTTTGTGGTCTGGGCGAGTTATGAGTCTCGTGGCCTGTGCGTTTTGGCTCGTGGTCTTAGTGCATTAACAATCTCGTGGCATGTGGGTTCTGGCTCGTGGTCTGAGTGCGTTATGAATCTCGTGGCCTGTGCGTTCTGGCTTGTGGTCTGAGTGCGTTATGAATCTCGTGGCCTGTGCGTTCTGGCTCGTGGTCTGAGTGCATTAAGAATCTCGTGGCCTGTGCGTTCTGGCTCGTGGTCTGAGTGCATTAAGAATCTCGTGGCCCTGTGGGTTCTGGTTCGTGGTCTGAGTGCATTAAGAATCTCGTGGCCTGTGCGTTCTGGCTCGTGGTCTGAGTGCATTAAGAATCTCGTGGCCTGTGCGTTCTGGCTCGTGGTCTGAGTGCATTAAGAATCTCGTGGCCCTGTGGGTTCTGGTTTGTGGTCTGGACGAGTTATGAATCTCGTGGCCTGTGCGTTCTGGCTCGTGGTCTTAGTGCAATAACAATCTCGTGGCATGTGGGTTCTGGCTCGTGGTCTGAGTGCGTTATTAATCCCATGGCCTGTGCGTTCTGGCTAGTGGTCTGAGTGCGTTATGAATCTCGTGGCCTGTGCGTTCTGGCTTGTGGTCTGAGTGCGTTATGAATCTCGTGGCCTGTGCGTTCTGGCTCGTGGTCTGAATGCGTCATGAATCTCGTGGCCTGTGCGTTCTGGCTCGTGGTCTGAATGCGTTACGAATCTCGTGGCCTGTGCCTTCTGGCTAGTGGTCTGAGTGCGTTATGAATCTCGTGGCCTGTGCGTTCTGGCTTGTGGTCTGAGTGCGTTATGAATCTCGTGGCCTGTGCGTTCTGGCTCGTGGTCTGGCTCGTGGCCACGAATATCGTGGCTGTGTGGGTTTTGGCTTATGGTCTGGGTGCGTTTTGAATCTCGTGGCCTGTGCGTTCTGGCTCGTGGTCTGAGTGCGTTATGAATCCCGTGGCCTGTGCGTTCTGGCTCGCGGTCTGAGTGCATTAACAATCTCGTGACATGTGGGTTCTGGCTCGTGGTCTGAGTGCATTAATAATTTCGTGGCCTGTGCGTTCTGGCTCGTGGTCTGAGTGCATTAATAATTTCGTGGCCTGTGCGTTCTGGCTCGTGGTCTGAGTGCATTAAGAATTTCGTGGCCTGTGGTCTGAGTACATTAACAATCTCGTGGCCTGTGCGTTCTGGCTCGTGGTCTGAGTGCATTAAGAATTTTGTGGCCTGTGCGTTCTGGCTCGTGGTCTGAGTGCATTAAGAATCCCGTGGCCCTGTGGGTTCTGGTTTGTGGTCTGGGCGAGTTATGAGTCTCGTGGCCTGTGCGTTCTGGCTCGTGGTCTTAGTGCATTAACAATCTCGTGGCATGTGGGTTCTGGCTCGTGGTCTGAGTGCGTTATGAATCTCGTGGCCTGTGCGTTCTGGCTTGTGGTCTGAGTGCGTTATGAATCTCGTGGCCTGTGCGTTCTGGCTCGTGGTCTGAATGCGTCATGAATCTCGTGGCCTGTGCGTTCTGGCTCGTGGTCTGAATGCGTTATGAATCTCGTGGCCTGTGCCTTCGGGCTAGTGGTCTGAGTGCGTTATGAATCTCGTGGCCTGTGCGTTCTGGCTTGTGGTCTGAGTGCGTTATGAATCTCGTGGCTTGTGCGTTCTGGCTCCTGGTCTGGCTCGTGGCCACGAATATCGTGGCTGTGTGGGCTTTGGTTCATGGTCTGGGTGCGTTTTGAATCCCGTGGCCTGTGCGTTCTGGCTCGCGGTCTGAGTGCATTAACAATCTCGTGACATGTGGGTTCTGGCTCGTAGTCTGAGTGCGTTATGAATCTCGTGGCCTGTGCGTTCTGGCGCGTGGTCTGAGTGCATTAAGAATTTCGTGGCCTGTGCGTTCTGGCTCGTGGTCTGAGTGCATTAAGAATTTCGTGGTCTGTGCGTTCTGGCTCGTGGTCTGAGTGCATTAAGAATTTCGTGGCCTGTGGTCTGAGTACATTAACAATCTCGTGGCCTGTGCGTTCTGGCTCGTGGTCTGAGTGCATTAAGAATTTCGTGGCCTGTGCGTTCTGGCTCGTGGTCTGAGTGCATTAAGAATTTCGTGGTCTGTGCGTTCTGGCTCGTGGTCTGAGTGCATTAAGAATTTCGTGGCCTGTGCGTTCTGGCTCGTGGTCTGAGTGCATTAACAATCTCGTGGCCTGTGCGTTCTGGCTCGTGGTCTGAGTGCATTAACAATCTCGTGGCCTGTGCGTTCTGGCTCGTGGTCTGAGTGCATTAAGAATCTCGTGGCCTGTGCGTTCTGGCTCGTGGTCTGAGTGCATTAACAATCTCGTGGCATGTGGGTTCTGGCTCGTGGTCTGAGTGCGTTATGAATCCCATGGCCTGTGCGTTCTGGCTAGTGGTCTGAGTGCGTTATGAATCTCGTGGCCTGTGCGTTCTGGCTCGTGGTCTGAATGCGTTATGAATCTCGTGGCATGTGCCTGCTGGCTCGTGGTCTGAGTGCGTTATGAATCTCGTGGCCTGTGCGTTCTGGCTTGTGGTCTGAGTGCTTTATGAATCTCGTGGCCTGTGCGTTCTGGCTCGTGGTCTGAGTGCATTAAGAATCTCGTGGCCCTGTGGGTTCTGGTTCGTGGTCTGAGTGCATTAAGAATCTCGTGGCCTGTGCGTTCTGGCTCGTGGTCTGAGTGCATTAAGAATCTCGTGGCCTGTGCGTTCTGGCTCGTGGTCTGAGTGCATTAAGAATCTCGTGGCCCTGTGGGTTCTGGTTTGTGGTCTGGACGAGTTATGAATCTCGTGGCCTGTGCGTTCTGGCTCGTGGTCTTAGTGCAATAACAATCTCGTGGCATGTGGGTTCTGGCTCGTGGTCTGAGTGCGTTATTAATCCCATGGCCTGTGCGTTCTGGCTAGTGGTCTGAGTGCGTTATGAATCTCGTGGCCTGTGCGTTCTGGCTTGTGGTCTGAGTGCGTTATGAATCTCGTGGCCTGTGCGTTCTGGCTCGTGGTCTGAATGCGTCATGAATCTCGTGGCCTGTGCGTTCTGGCTCGTGGTCTGAATGCGTTACGAATCTCGTGGCCTGTGCCTTCTGGCTAGTGGTCTGAGTGCGTTATGAATCTCGTGGCCTGTGCGTTCTGGCTTGTGGTCTGAGTGCGTTATGAATCTCGTGGCCTGTGCGTTCTGGCTCGTGGTCTGGCTCGTGGCCACGAATATCGTGGCTGTGTGGGTTTTGGCTTATGGTCTGGGTGCGTTTTGAATCTCGTGGCCTGTGCGTTCTGGCTCGTGGTCTGAGTGCGTTATGAATCCCGTGGCCTGTGCGTTCTGGCTCGCGGTCTGAGTGCATTAACAATCTCGTGACATGTGGGTTCTGGCTCGTGGTCTGAGTGCATTAATAATTTCGTGGCCTGTGCGTTCTGGCTCGTGGTCTGAGTGCATTAATAATTTCGTGGCCTGTGCGTTCTGGCTCGTGGTCTGAGTGCATTAAGAATTTCGTGGCCTGTGGTCTGAGTACATTAACAATCTCGTGGCCTGTGCGTTCTGGCTCGTGGTCTGAGTGCATTAAGAATTTTGTGGCCTGTGCGTTCTGGCTCGTGGTCTGAGTGCATTAAGAATCCCGTGGCCCTGTGGGTTCTGGTTTGTGGTCTGGGCGAGTTATGAGTCTCGTGGCCTGTGCGTTCTGGCTCGTGGTCTTAGTGCATTAACAATCTCGTGGCATGTGGGTTCTGGCTCGTGGTCTGAGTGCGTTATGAATCTCGTGGCCTGTGCGTTCTGGCTTGTGGTCTGAGTGCGTTATGAATCTCGTGGCCTGTGCGTTCTGGCTCGTGGTCTGAATGCGTCATGAATCTCGTGGCCTGTGCGTTCTGGCTCGTGGTCTGAATGCGTTATGAATCTCGTGGCCTGTGCCTTCGGGCTAGTGGTCTGAGTGCGTTATGAATCTCGTGGCCTGTGCGTTCTGGCTTGTGGTCTGAGTGCGTTATGAATCTCGTGGCTTGTGCGTTCTGGCTCCTGGTCTGGCTCGTGGCCACGAATATCGTGGCTGTGTGGGCTTTGGTTCATGGTCTGGGTGCGTTTTGAATCCCGTGGCCTGTGCGTTCTGGCTCGCGGTCTGAGTGCATTAACAATCTCGTGACATGTGGGTTCTGGCTCGTAGTCTGAGTGCGTTATGAATCTCGTGGCCTGTGCGTTCTGGCGCGTGGTCTGAGTGCATTAAGAATTTCGTGGCCTGTGCGTTCTGGCTCGTGGTCTGAGTGCATTAAGAATTTCGTGGTCTGTGCGTTCTGGCTCGTGGTCTGAGTGCATTAAGAATTTCGTGGCCTGTGGTCTGAGTACATTAACAATCTCGTGGCCTGTGCGTTCTGGCTCGTGGTCTGAGTGCATTAAGAATTTCGTGGCCTGTGCGTTCTGGCTCGTGGTCTGAGTGCATTAAGAATTTCGTGGTCTGTGCGTTCTGGCTCGTGGTCTGAGTGCATTAAGAATTTCGTGGCCTGTGCGTTCTGGCTCGTGGTCTGAGTGCATTAACAATCTCGTGGCCTGTGCGTTCTGGCTCGTGGTCTGAGTGCATTAACAATCTCGTGGCCTGTGCGTTCTGGCTCGTGGTCTGAGTGCATTAAGAATCTCGTGGCCTGTGCGTTCTGGCTCGTGGTCTGAGTGCATTAACAATCTCGTGGCATGTGGGTTCTGGCTCGTGGTCTGAGTGCGTTATGAATCCCATGGCCTGTGCGTTCTGGCTAGTGGTCTGAGTGCGTTATGAATCTCGTGGCCTGTGCGTTCTGGCTCGTGGTCTGAATGCGTTATGAATCTCGTGGCATGTGCCTGCTGGCTCGTGGTCTGAGTGCGTTATGAATCTCGTGGCCTGTGCGTTCTGGCTTGTGGTCTGAGTGCTTTATGAATCTCGTGGCCTGTGCGTTCTGGCTCGTGGTCTGAGTGCGTTATGAATCTCGTGGCTTGTTGCGATATGAATCTCGTGGCTTGTTGCGTTCTGGCTCGTGCTCTGAATACGTTATGAATCTCGTGGCCTGTGCGTTCTGGCTCGTGGACAGAGTGCGTTATGAATCTCGTGGCCTGTGCGTTCTGGCTCGTGGTCTGAGTGCGTTATGAATTTCGTGGCCTGTGCTTTCTGACTCGTTGATTGTCAGATTCCCGTGTTTCGCGGAGCTTTCTTGTGAACGACGTCATCCAAATTCCAATACTGCCGCAGGAAAATGATAATCAATTACAAAAATAAATTTCATCATCAAAAAAGTTATTGCCTTTCAAAAGAAGTTTAAATGGCAAGCTCGATTATCCACATAACTTGTCGTCTCATGATGGCTCCATCTCTACGTTGCGTATACACCAAGATAATACCAATAATGCAATGGCACTTGCTGTGGTGCCTCACCTTGGAACAATCTGCTAAACATAGGCCACTTTCCTATTCATTTACTTCAGCTATATGACTCTATTGATCAAGGTTTGATTGCTTATCAAAAGAAATATGGGAGAGGATCTTTTATCATACATCACGGAATTGACTCGCACTGTGTCGGCAACCCAAATATTAAGGCATAAGTAATCAGGACATAAACTTGAATTATTATTATGTCTTCGACACCACAATACCCAGCCTTTTATTTCTCCGTTTACTAAACATATATTCTCTAAAAAAATGCGGTCCTCCGGACGGTCGTCAGTGTAAGACAAACAGACACCAGTGTTAATGTACTTTGTCACAGGTGCTACTTCCACGTGGTTAACGGACCAATAGATGACGACGGTAAAATCTGCCGGACAGACGGCATGGCAGCTAGGGTGCCAAGGGACGTGTTGCCGCATGCAGGCGTCATCAGCATCACTATGTGTGAGTATTACTATCAACCTGTGAGAGTATAACTATCACCCTGTGTGAGTATTACTATCACCCTGTGAGAGTATTACTATCACCCAGTGTGAGTATAACTATCAACCTGTGTGAGTATTACTATCACCCTGTGTGAGTATTGCTATCACTCTGTGTGAGTATTACTATCACCCTGTGTGAGTATTATTATCAACCTGTGTGAGTACTACTATTACCATGTGTGAGTAAAACTATCACCCTGTGTGAATATTACTATCACCCTGTGTGAGTATTACTATCACCCTGTGTGAGTATTACTATCACCCTGTGTGAGTATTGCGATCACTCTGTGTGAGTATTACTATCACCCTGTGTGAACCTTACTATCACCCTGTGTGAGTATTACGGTCACCCTGTGTGAGTATTATTATCAACCTGTGTGACTACTACTATTACCATGTGTGAGTAAAACTATCAACCTGTGTGAATATTACTATCACCCTGTGTGAGTATTACTATCACCCTGTGTGAGTATCACAATCACCCTGTGTTAGTATCACTATCATCCTGTGCGAGTATTACTATCACCCTTTGTGAGTATTACTATCACCCTGTGTGGATATTACTATCACCCTGTGTGAGTATTGCGATCACTCTGTCTGAGTATTACTATCACCCTGTGTGAACATTACTATCACCCTGTGTGAGTATTACTATCACCCTGTGTGAGTATCACAATCACCCTGTGTTAGTATCACTATCATCCTGTGCGAGTATTACTATCACCCTTTGTGAGTATTACTATCACCCTGTGTGGGTATTACTATCACCCTGTGTGAGTATTGCGATCACTCTGTGTGAGTATTACTATCACCCTGTGTGAACATTACTATCACCCTGTGTGAGTATTACTATCACCCTGTGTGAGTATTACTATCACCCTGTGTGACTATTACTATCACCCTGCGTGAGTATTACCATCACCCTCTGAGAGTATTACTATCACCCTGCGTGAGTATTAGTATCACCCTGTGTGAGTATTACTATCACCCTGTGTGAGTATCACTATCACCCTGTGTGAGTACTACTATCACCCTGTGTAAGCATTACTATCACCCTGAGTGAGTATTACCATCACCCTGTGTGAGCATTACTATCACCCTGTGTGAGTATTACTATCACCCTGTGTGAGTATTACCATCACCATCTGAGAGTATTACTATCACCCTGCGTGAGTATTACTATCACCCTGTGTGAGTATTATTATCACCCTGTGTGAGTATTACTATCACCCTGTGTGAGTATTACTATCGCCCTGTGCGAGTATTACTATCACCCTGTGTGAGTATTACTATCACCCTGTGTGGGTATTACCATCACCCTCTGAGAGTATTACTATCACCCTGCGTGAGTATTACTATCACCCTGTGTGAGTATTATTATCACCCTGTGTGAGTATTACTATCACCCTGTGTGAGTATTATTATCACCCTGTGTGAGTATTCCTATCAACCTGTGTGAGTACTACTATCGCTCTGTGTAAGCATTACTATCACTCTGTGTGAGTATTACTATCACCCTGTGTGAGCATTACTATCGCCCTGTGCGAGTATTACTATCACCCTGTGTGCGTATTACTATCACCCTGTGTGAGTATTACTATCACCCTGTGTGAGTATTACCATCACCCTCTGAGAGTATTACTATCACCCTGCGTGAGTATTACTATCACCCTGTGTGAGTATTATTATCACCCTGTGTGAGTATTACTATCACCCTGTGTGAGTATTATTATCACCCTGTGTGAGTATTACTATCACCCTGAGTGAGTATTACTATCACCCTGTTTAAGCATTACTATCACCCTGAGTGAGTATTACTATCACCCTGTGTGAGTATTACCATCACCCTGTGTGAGTATTACTGTCACCCGGAGTGAGTATAACTATCACCCTGTGTGAGTATTACCATCACCCTGTGTGAGTATTACTATCACCCTGAGTGAGTATTACTATCACCCTGTGTGGGTGTTACTATCACCCTGTGTGGGTATTACTATCACCCTCTGAGAGTCTTACTATCACCCTGTGTGAGTATTACTATCACCCTGTGTGAGTGTTATTATCACCAAGTTTGAGTATTACTATCAACCTGTGTGAGTACTACTATCACCCTGTGTAAGCATTACTATCATCCTGAGTGAGTATTACTATCACCCTGTTTAAGCATTACTATCACCCTCAGTGCGTATTACTATCACACTGTGTGAGTATTACCATCACCCTGTGTGAGTATTACTATCACCCTGTGTGAGTATTACTATCACCCTGTGTGATTATTACTATCACCCTGTGTGAGTATAACTATCACCCTGTGTGAGTATTACCATCACCCTGTAGAGTAAAAACTATCACCCTGGGTGAGTATAACTATCACCCTGTGTGAGTATTACTGTCACTCTGTGTGAGTATAACTATCACCCTGTGTGAGTATTACAATCACCCTGTGTGAGTATTACTATCAACCTGTGTGAGTACTACTATCACCCTGTGTAAGCACTACTATCACCTTGAGTGAGTATTACTATCACCCTGTTTAAGCATTACTATCACCCTGAGTGAGTATTACTATCACCCTGTGTGAGTATTACCATCACCCTGTGTGAGTATTACCATCACCCTGTGTGAGTATTACTATCACCCTGTGTGAGTATTACTATCAACCTGAGTGAGTATTACTATCACCCTGTTTAAGCACTACTATCACCCTGAGTGAGTATTACTACCACCCTGTTTAAGCATTACTATCACCCTGAGTGAGTATTACTATCACCCTGTGTGAGTTTTACTATCCCCCTGTGTGAGTATTACTATCACCCTGTGTGAGTACTATTATCACCCTGTGTAAGTATTACTATCACCCTGTGTGAGTATTACTATCACCCTGTGTGAGTATTACTATCACCCTGTGTGAGTACTATTATCACCCTGTGTGAGTATTACTATCACCCTGTGTCAATATAACTATCACCCAGTGTGAGCATTACTATCACCCTGTGCGAGTAATACTATCACCCTGTGTGAGCACTTTTGTCATGCTGTGTGAGTATTATTATCACCCTGTGTCAGTATTACTATCACCCTCTGTGAGTATTACTATCACCCTGTGTCAGTATTACTACCACCCTGTGTGAGTATTACTATCACCCTGTGTGAGATCACATTGTGTGAGTTTTACTATCCCCCTGTGTGAGTATTATTATCACCCTGTGTGTGTATTACTATCAACCTGTGTGAGTATTACTATCACCCTGCGTGAGTATTACCATCACCCTGTGGGAGTATTACTATCACCCTGTGTGAGTATTACTGACACCCTGTGTGAGTATTATTATCACACTGTGTGAGTATTACTATCACCCTGTGTGAGTTTTACTATCCCCCTGTGTGAGTGTTATTATCACCCTGTGTGAGTATTACTATTACCATGTGTGAGTATAACTATCAACCTGTGTGAATATTACTATCACCCTGTGTGAGTATTACTATCACCCTGTGTGAGTATTACTATCACCCTGTGTGAGTATTACTATCACCCTGTGTGAGTATTACTATCGCCCGGTGTGAGTATTTCTATCACCCTGTGTGAGTATTGCCATCACTCTGTGTGAGTATTACTATCACCCTGTGTGAGCATTACTATCACTCTGTGTGACTATCACTATGACCCTGTGTGAGCATCACTGTCACCCTGTGTGAGTATTACTATCACGCTGTGAGAGTATTACTATCACCCTGTGAGAGTGTTACTATCACCCTGTGTGAGTATTGCTATCACTCTGTGTGAGTATTACTATCACCCTGTGTGAGCATCACTATCACCCTGTGTGAGTATTACTATCACCTTGTGTGAGTATTACTGTCACCTTGTGTCAGTATTAGTATCACCCTGTGTCAGTATTACTATCACCCTGTGTGAGTATTACTATCACTCTGTGTGAGTATCACTATGACCCTATGTGAGCATTACTATTACCCTGTGTGAGTATTCCTATCACCCTGTGTTAGTATTGCTATCACCCTGTGTGGGTATTACTATCACCCTGTGTAAGTATCACTATCACCCTGTATGAGTATTACTATCACCCTGTGTGAGCATTACTATCACCCTGTGTGAGTATTGCTATCACTCTGTGTGAGCATTACTATCACCCTGTGTGAGCATTACTATCACCCTGTGTGAGTATTACTATCACCCTCTGTGAGTATTACTATCACCCTGTGTCAGTATTACTGTCACCCTGTGTGAGTATTACTATCACCCTGTGTGAGATCACATTGTGTGAGTTTTACTATCCCCCTGTGTGAGTATTATTATCACCCTGTGTGTGTATTACTATCAACCTGTGTGAGTATTACTATCACCCTGCGTGAGTATTACCATCACCCTGTGGGAGTATTACTATCACCCTGTGTGAGTATTACTGTCACCCTGTGTGAGTATTATTATCACACTGTGTGAGTATTACTATCACCCTGTGTGAGTTTTACTATCCCCCTGTGTGAGTGTTATTATCACCCTGTGTGAGTATTACTATTACCATGTGTGAGTATAACTATCAACCTGTGTGAATATTACTATCACCCTGTGTGAGTATTACTATCACCCTGTGTGAGTATTACTATCACCCTGTGTGAGTATTACTATCACCCTGTGTGAGTATTACTATCGCCCTGTGTGAGTATTTCTATCACCCTGTGTGAGTATTGCCATCACTCTGTGTGAGTATTACTATCACCCTGTGTGAGCATTACTATCACTCTGTGTGACTATCACTATGACCCTGTGTGAGCATCACTGTCACCCTGTGTGAGTATTACTATCACGCTGTGAGAGTATTACTATCACCCTGTGAGAGTGTTACTATCACCCTGTGTGAGTATTGCTATCACTCTGTGTGAGTATTACTATCACCCTGTGTGAGCATCACTATCACCCTGTGTGAGTATTACTATCACCTTGTGTGAGTATTACTGTCACCTTGTGTCAGTATTAGTATTACCCTGTGTCAGTATTACTATCACCCTGTGTGAGTATTACTATCACTCTGTGTGAGTATCACTATGACCCTATGTGAGCATTACTATTACCCTGTGTGAGTATTCCTATCACCCTGTGTTAGTATTGCTATCACCCTGTGTGGGTATTACTATCACCCTGTGTAAGTATCACTATCACCCTGTGTGAGTATTACTATCACCCTGTGTGAGCATTACTATCACCCTGTGTGAGTATTGCTATCACTCTGTGTGAGCATTACTATCACCCTGTGTGCGCATTACTATCACCCTGTGTGAGTATTACTATCACCCTCTGTGAGTATTACTATCACCCTGTGTCAGTATTACTGTCACCCTGTGTGAGTATTACTATCACCCTGTGTGAGATCACATTGTGTGAGTTTTACTATCCCCCTGTGTGAGTATTATTATCACCCTGTGTGTGTATTACTATCAACCTGTGTGAGTATTACTATCACCCTGTGTGAGTATTACCATCACCCTGGGGGAGTATTACCATCACCCTGTGTGAGTATTACTGTCACCCTGTGTGAGTATTATTATCACACTGTGTGAGTATTACTATCACCCTGTGTGAGTTTTACTGTCCCCCTGTGTGAGTATTATTATCACCCTGTGTGAGTACTACTATTACCATGTGTGAGTATAACTATCAACCTGTGTGAATATTACTATCACCCTGTGTGAGTATTACTATCACCCTGTGTGAGTATTACTATCACCCTGTGTGAGTATTACTATCACCCTGTGTGAGTATTACTATCGCCCTGTGTGAGTATTTCTATCACCCTGTGTGAGTATTGCCATCACTCTGTGTGAGTATTACTATCACCCTGTGTGAGCATTACTATCACTCTGTGTGACTATCACTATGACCCTGTGTGAGCATCACTATCACCCTGTGTGAGTATTATTATCACACTGTGTGAGTATTACTATCACCCTGTGTGAGTTTTACTGTCCCCCTGTGTGAGTATTATTATCACCCTGTGTGAGTACTACTATTACCATGTGTGAGTATAACTATCAACCTGTGTGAATATTACTATCACCCTGTGTGAGTATTACTATCACCCTGTGTGAGTATTACTATCACCCTGTGTGAGTATTACTATCACCCTGTGTGAGTATTACTATCGCCCTGTGTGAGTATTTCTATCACCCTGTGTGAGTATTACCATCACTCTGTGTGAGTATTACTATCACCCTGTGTGAGCATTACTATCACTCTGTGTGACTATCACTATGACCCTGTGTGAGCATCACTATCACCCTGTGTGAGTATTACTATCACGCTGTGAGAGTATTACTATCACCCTGTGAGAGTGTTACTATCACCCTGTGTGAGTATTACTATCACCCTGTGTGAATATTACTATCACCCTGTGTGTGTATTACTATCACCCTGTGTGAGTATTACTATCACCCTGTGTGAGCATTACTATCACCCTGTGTGAGTATTACTATCACCCTGTGTGAGTATTAGTATCGCTATGTGTCAGTTACTGTCACCCTGTGTGAGTATTACCATCATCCTGTGTGAGTATTACCATCACCCTGTGTGAGTATTACTATCACCCTGTGTGAGTATTACTATCACCCTGTGTGAGTATTATTATCACCATCTGTGAGTGTTACCGTCACCCTGCGCGAGTATTACTATCACCATGTGTGAGTACTTTTATCACCCTGTGTGAGTATTACTATCACCCTGTGTGAGTACTACTATCCCCCTGTGTTAGTATAATTATAACCCTGTGTGAGTATTACTATTGCCATGTGTGAGTTTAACTATCTTCCTGTGTGAATATTACTATCACTCTGTGTGATTATTACTATCACCCTGTGCGAGTATTACTATCATCCTGTGTGAGTATTACTATCACCCTGTGTGAGTATTACTATCACCCTGTGTGAGTATTGCTATCACTCTGTGTGAGTATAACTATCAACCTGTGTGAGTATTACTATCACCCTGTGAGAGTATTACTATCACCCTGTGTGGGTATTACTATCACCCTGTGTAAGTATTGCTATCACCCTGTGTCAGTATTACTATCACCCTGTGTGAGTATTGCTATCACTCTGTGTGAGTATTACTATCACCCTGTGTGAGTATTATTATAAACCTGGGTGAGTATTGCTATCACCCTGTGTGAGTATTACTATCGCCCTGTGTGAGTATTACTATCACCCTGTGTGAGATCACATTTTGTGGGTTTTACTATCCCCCTGTGTGAGTATTATTATCACCCTGTGTGTGTATTACTATCAACCTGTGTGAGTATTACTATCACCCTGCGTGAGTATTACCATCACCCTGTGGGAGTATTACTATCACCCTGTGTGAGTATTACTATCACCCTGTGTGAGTATTACTATCACCCTGTGTGAGTATTACTATCGCCCTGTGTGAGTATTACTATCACCCTGTGTGAGATCACATTGTGTGGGTTTTACTATCCCCCTGTGTGAGTATTATTGTCACCCTGTGTGTGTATTACTATCAACCTGTGTGAGTATTACTATCACCCTGTGTGAGTATTACCATCACCCTGTGGGAGTATTACTATCACCCTGTGTGAGTATTACTATCAACCTGTGTGAGTATTACTATCACCCTGTGTGAGTATTACTATCACCCTGTGGGAGTATTACTATCACCCTGTGTGAGCATTACTATCACCCTGTGTGAGTATTACTATCACCCTGTGTGAGTATTACTATCACCCTGTGTGAGTATTACTATCACCCTGTGTGAGTATTAATATCACCCTGTGTGAGCATTACTATCACCCTGTGTGAGTATTACTATCACCCTGTGAGAGTGTTACTATCACCCTGTGTGAGCATTGCTATCACCCTGTGAGAGTGTTACTATCACCCTGTGTGAGTATTACTATCACCCTGTGTGAGTATTACTATCACCCTGTGTGGGTATTACTATCACCCTGTGTAAGTATTACTATCACCCTGTGTGAGTATTACTATCACCTTGTGTGAGTATTACTATCACACTGTGTGAGTATTGCTATCACTCTGTGTGAGTGTTACTATCACCCTGTGTGAGCATTACTATCACCCTGTGTGAGTATTACTATCACCCTCTGTGAGTATTACAATCACCCTGTGTCAGTATTACTATCACCCTCTGTCAGTATTACTATCACCCTGCGTGAGTATTACTATCACTCTGTGTGAGTTTTACTATGAACCTATGTGAGCATTATAATCACACTGTGTGAGTATTACTATCACCCTGTGTGGGTATTACTATCGCCCTGTGTGAGTATTACTATCACCCTGTGTGAGATCACATTTTGTGGGTTTTACTATCCCCCTGTGTGAGTATTATTATCACCCTGTGTGTGTATTACTATCAACCTGTGTGAGTATTACTATCACCCTGTGTGAGTATTACCATCACCCTGTGGGAGTATTACCATCACCCTGTGGGAGTATTACTATCACCCTGTGTGAGTATTACTATCACCCTGTGTGAGTATTACTATCGCTTGTGTGAGTATTACTATCACCCTGTGTGAGATCACATTGTGTGGGTTTTACTATCCCCCTGTGTGAGTATTATTGTCACCCTGTGTGTGTATTACTATCAACCTGTGTGAGTATTACTATCACCCTGTGTGAGTATTACCATCACCCTGTGGGAGTATTACTATCACCCTGTGTGAGTATTACTATCAACCTGTGTGAGTATTACTATCACCCTGTGTGAGTATTACTATCACCCTGTGGGAGTATTACTATCACCCTGTGTGAGCATTACTATCACCCTGTGTGAGTATTACTATCACCCTGTGTGAGTATTACTATCACCCTGTGTGAGTATTACTATCACCCTGTGTGAGTATTAATATCACCCTGTGTGAGCATTACTATCACCCTGTGTGAGTATTACTATCACCCTGTGAGAGTGTTACTATCACCCAGTGTGAGTATAACCATCAACCTGTGTGAGTATTACTATCACCCTGTGTGAGTATTGCGATCACTCTGTGTGAGCATTACTATCACCCTGTGTGAGTATTACTATCGCTATGTGTCAGTTACTGTCACCCTGTGTGAGTTTTACCATCATCCTGTGTGAGTATTACAATCACCCTGTGTGAGTATTACTATCACCCTGTGTGAGTATTACTATCACCCTGTGTGAGTATTATTATCACCCTCTGTGAGTGTTACCGTCACCCTGCGTGAGTATTACTATCACCATGTGTGAGTACTTTTATCACCCTGTGTGAGTATTACTATCACCCTGTGTGAGTATTACTATCCCCCTGTGTTAGTATAATTATAACCCTGTGTGAGTATTACTGTTGCCATGTGTGAGTTTAACTATCTTCCTGTGTGAATATTACTATCACTCTGTGTGATTATTACTATCACCCTGTGTGAGTATTACTATCATCCTGTGTGAGTATTACTATCACCCTGTGTGAGTATTACTATCACCCTGTGTGAGTATTGCTATCACTCTGTGTTAGTATAACTAACAACCTGTGTGAGTATTACTATCACCCTGTGAGAGTATTACTATCACCCTGTGTGGGTATTACTATCACCCTGTGTAAGTATTGCTATCATCCTGTGTCAGTATTACTATCACCCTGTGTGAGTATTGCTATCACTCTGTGTGAGTATTACTATCACCCTGTGTGAGTATTATTGTAAACCTGGGTGAGTATTACTATCACCCTGTGTCAGTATTACTGTCACTCTGTGTCAGTATTGCTATCACTCTGTGTGAGTATTACTATCACCCTGTGTGAGTATTACTATCACCCTGTGTGGGTATTACTATCACCCTGTGTAAGTATTACTATCACCCTGTGTGAGTATTACTATCACCTTGTGTGAGTATTACTATCACCCTGTGTGAGTATTGATATCACTCTGTGTGAGTATTACTATCACCCTGTGTGAGCATTACTATCACCCTGTGTGAGTATTACTATCACCCTCTGTGAGTATTACAATCACCCTGTGTCAGTATTACTATCACCCTGTGTCAGTATTACTGTCACCCTGCGTGAGTATTACTATCACTCTGTGTGAGTATTACTATGAACCTAAGTGTGCATTATAATCACACTGTGTGAGTATTACTATCACCCTGTGTGAGTATTATTATCACCCTGGGTGAGATCACATTGTGTGGGTTTTACTATCCCCCTGTGTGAGTATTATTATCACCCTGTGTGTGTATTACTATCAACCTGTGTGAGTATTACTATGAACCTATGTGAGCATTACTATCACTCTGTGTGAGTATTACTATGAACCTATGTGAGCATTATAATCACCCTGTGTGAGTATTACTATCACCTTGTGTGAGTACTACTATCGCCCTGTGTGAGTATTACTATCACCCTGTGTGAGATCACATTGTGTGGGTTTTACTATCCCCCTGTGTGAGTATTATTATCACCCTGTGTGTGTATTACTATCAACCTGTGTGAGTATTACTATCACCCTGTGTGAGTATCACTATCATCCTGTGTGAGTATTACTATCACCCTGTGTGATTATTACTATCACCCTGTGTGAGTATTATTATCACCCTTTGTGAGTATTACTATCACCCTGTGTGAGTATTGCCATCACTCTGTGTGAGTATTACTATCACCCTGTGTGAGCATTACTATCACTCTGTGTGAGTATTACTATCACCCTGTGTGAGCATTACTATCACCCTGTGTGAGTATTACTATCACGCTGTGAGAGTATTACTATCACCCTGTGTGAGTATTACTATCACCCTGTGTGAGTATTATTATAACCCTGTGTGAGTATTACTATCACCCTGTGTCAGTATTACTATCACTCCGTGTCAGTATTGCTATCACTCAGTGTGAGTTTTACTATCACCCTGTGTGAGTATTACTATCACCCTGTGTTAGTATTACTATCACCCTGTGTGAGTATTACTATCACCCTGTGTGAGTATTACTATCACCCTGTGTGAGTATTACTGTCACCCTGTGTGAGTATTACTATCACCCTGTGTGAGCATTACTATCACCCTGTGTGAGTATTACTATCACCCTGTGAGAGTGTTACTATCACCCTGTGTGAATATTACTATCACCCAGTGTGAGTATAACTATCAACCTGTGTGAGTATTACTTTCACCCTGTGTGAGTATTGCTATCACTCTGTGTGAGTATTACTATCACCCTGTGTGAGTATTAATATCGCTATGTGTCAGTTACTGTCACCCTGTGTGAGTATTACCATCATCCTGTGTGAGTATTACTATCACCCTGTGTGCGTATTTCTATCACCCTGTGTGAGTATTACTATCACACTGTGTGCGTATTTCTATCACCCTCTGTGAGTGTTACCCTCACCCTGCGTGAGTATTACTATCACTCTGTGTGAATATTACTATGAACCTATGTGAGCATTATAATCACCCTATGTGAGTATTACTATCACCCTGTGTGAGTATTACTATCGCCCTGTGTGAGTATTACTATCACCCTGTGTGAGATCACATTGTGTGGGTTTTACTATCCCCCTCTGTGAGTATTATTATCACCCTGTGTGTGTATTACTATCAACCTGTGTGAGTATCACTATCACCCTGTGTGAATATCACTATCATCCTGTGTGAGTGTTACTATCACCCTGTGTGAGCATTACTATCACCCTGTGTGAGTATTACTATCACCCTGTAAGAGTGTTACTATCACCCTGTGTGAATATTACTATCACCCTGTGTGAGTATAACCATCAACCTGTGTGAGTATTACTATCACCCTGTGTGAGTATTGCTATCACTCTGTGTGAGTATTACTATCACCCTGTGTGAGTATTACTATCGCTATGTGTCAGTTACTGTCACCCTGTGTGAGTATTACCATCATCCTGTGTGAGTATTACTATCACCCTGTGTGAGTATTTCTATCACCCTGTGTGAGTATTACTATCACTCTGTGTGACTATTACTATCACCCTCTGTGAGTGTTACCATCACCCTGCGTGAGTATTACTATCACCATGTGTGAGTACTTTTATCACCCTGTGTGAGTATTACTATCACCCTGTGTGAGTATTGCTATCACTCTGTGTGAGTATTACTATCACCCTGTGTGAGTATTACTATCATCCTGTGTGAGTATTACTATCACCCTGTGTGAGTATTACTATCACCCTGTGTGAGTATTGCTATCACTCTGTGTGAGTATAACTATCAACCTGTGTAAGTATTGCTATCACCCTGTGTCAGTATTACTATCACCCTGTGTGAGTATTGCTATCACTCTGTGTGAGTATTACTATCACCCTGTGTGAGTATTATTATAACCCTGTGTGAGTATTACTATCACCCTGTGTGAGTATTACCATCATCCTGTGTGAGTATTACTATCACCCTGTGTGAGTATTTCTATCACCCTGTGTGAGTATTACTATCACTCTGTGTGACTATTACTATCACCCTCTGTGAGTGTTACCATCACCCTGCGTGAGTATTACTATCACCATGTGTGAGTACTTTTATCACCCTGTGTGAGTATTACTATCACCCTGTGTGAGTATTGCTATCACTCTGTGTGAGTATTACTATCACCCTGTGTGAGTATTACTATCATCCTGTGTGAGTATTACTATCACCCTGTGTGAGTATTACTATCACCCTGTGTGAGTATTGCTATCACTCTGTGTGAGTATAACTATCAACCTGTGTAAGTATTGCTATCACCCTGTGTCAGTATTACTATCACCCTGTGTGAGTATTGCTATCACTCTGTGTGAGTATTACTATCACCCTGTGTGAGTATTATTATAACCCTGTGTGAGTATTACTATCACCCTGTGTCAGTATTACTGTCACTCTGTGTCAGTATTGCTATCACCCTGTGTCAGTATTACTATCACCCTGCGTGAGTATTGCTATCACTCTGTGTGAGTATTACTATCACCCTGTGTGAGTATTATTATAACCCTGTGTGAGTATTACTATCACCCTGTGTCAGTATTACTGTCACTCTGTGTCAGTATTGCTATCACCCTGTGTGAGTATTACTATCACCCTGTGTGAGTATTACTATCACCCAGTGTGAGTATTACTATCACCCTGTGTGAGTATTACTATCACTCTGTGAGAATATTACTATCACCCTGTGAGAATATTACTATCACCCTGTGAGAGTATTACTATCACCCTGTGTTAGTATTACTATCACCCAGTGTGAGTAGCACTATCACGCTGTTTCAGTATCACTACCCCACTGTTTCATTGTCACTATCACCTTGTTGCTTTGTCGATATCACTTTGTTTTTTTGTCAGTATGACCATGTTATATATCAGTATCGCCCTGTTTCAATGTCACCATCTTTCTGTCTCACTGTCACTATCACCCTGTTTCATTGTCACTATTACCCTGCTTTATTGTCACTATCACTTTGTCTCAGTACCAACATCACCTTGTTTTAGTGTCACTATATCTGTTTTATTGTCACTATCACCGTTTCCCTGTCACTATCTTCCTGTTTCAATGTCACCATCTCCCTGTTTTATTGTCACTATCACCCTGTTTTATTGTCACTATCACCCTGTTTTAGTGTCACTATCTCCCTGTTTCATTGTTACTATGGCCCTGTTTTATTGTCAGTATCACTCTGTCTCAGTGACACTATCACCCTGTTTTAGTGTCACTATCTCTCTTTCATTGCCACTACCACCCTGTTTTAGTGTCACTATCTCTCTTTCATTGCCATTATCACCCTGTTTTAGTGTCACTAACTCTGTTTCACTGTTACCATCACCCTGTTTTAGTACCACTATCACCTTATTTCACTCTCACCATCTCCTTGTTTCACTCTCACTATCACCCTGTTTTATGGTCGCCATCACCCTGTCTCAGTACCAGTATCACCCTGTTTTATTGTCACTATCACTCTGTTTTATTGTCACTATCTCCCTGTTTCATTGTCACTATCAGCCTGTTGTAGTACCAATATCACCCTATTTCAGTACCACCATCATCCTGTTTCAGTGTCCCTATCACCCTGTTTCAGTGTCACTATCTCCCTGTTTTATTGCCGCTATCCCCCTGTTTCAGGATCACTACTAGTCTGTTTTATCATCACAATCACCTTGTGTCAGTATCACCATCACTTTGTGTCAGCATCACTATCATCCTGTCTCCGCAGCATTTAATATTCGAATATATATAGGCTTTTATTTTTAAATAACAAGCCTACCTGACTATTCGCGTGATAATTGCATATGTCGTTTTTACGTCACGTCAAATTTCTTTTCACTGTTTGATATGATCATGGCGTTTGTTCATCTCCTTTCAGGTCCTGGCATATAATAACGGTAGCCGTGGCCGATGGCTCTTGTTTCGTGACAGAATCTACAAACCAAGTCCAGTTTACAAATAAATACCTGCTACTCGGGGACAAATCACAAACAACTCGGTCTGATTACTTCGTGTGTAACATCGTTTGTAGATTCACATATGTGTATGTATTGGCGGGTTGGTTGGTTATTCAGGACGCTTTAACCACTTTTGGTCATATCGCGCCATTTGTAAGAAGGGAGGGAGAGTGGAGCCATGTCCCCGGGGGTAACCCCCTACTCTTTACGAAGAAAGACATGGGATCTTTATCCTGCAACCATACAGACATGGCCAAAGCAGGGCTCGAACCACCGACCCATGTGCCGTTAGGCTCTCAGGTGACCAGAGCACTCAATGCGACCGCTCTAGCTCACTGAGCTGTCGCGCCGGCCCCTATGTATTGGTGGGATGTGCTTGTGCTATACGAAAAATAATTTGCGTTGGGACATGTGGTGTGTGATTTTCGGATGTTTCGGTTGTTGCGTGGTTGGGTGGGAACGTTCAGAATCACGCAGGGGTACCAGCCAGCAACAAGAGACGATGACGTATTCGCTGACCCGACAGGCGGTGCATGCTGGGAGGAAGTGGGGCCACGCGTCTTTTTACTTACCGGATGTACATTTGCGCATCGTTCATAATGACTCACTTAAACCTGTGTATATTGGTCTGGACCTCATTGTCATCTGCCGTTGTCATTTGCCATTGTCATCTGCCATTGTCATCTGCCATTATACCCCTCCCCCCCTCTTCTTCTGTCCCCTTTGTGACTGCTTTCTCTCTTTACCGCTGTAAATATCTGTATATCTTTCGTATCTTCAGTGCGTTTGTTTGTGGCTAGTTGTTAGCATTCCTTCAACCCCCACCCCCTTCCCCCATCCTTTCATATATCACTGCAGTTAATTGCATGTACGTTGCCTTGCCGGGCCCCTCTTGATAGTTTTAAACTCGCGTCTGTCGGTCTGTCTGTCTGTCTGCCTTTGTCTGCGTCTTGCCTGCCTTCTTTATTCTCACATATGTACCTATTAGTTCTCTTCACACGTTCCCCTTTTTGTGATGCAGTGTCCGTCAGACTTTGCACATGCAAGTCGCGGCGCGCATTAAGTGAGTTCGACAATGGCCACTCTAACCCCTCGGGGCCCGCGCGCGCGCTTCGAAACCTAATAGCCACGTGCTGATGGGGATGGTACAAAATAACGTCCAATCAAAAAGCGTCGTAACAGTTTCCTCGGCGCATTATGCAAATGAACCTCGCTAGAAGGTGGACGGATTCGCATATTTTCACACGCCGCGGCTAAGTATATAAACGTCTTGATGAAGTTTTAAGTACTTATTTTAGTGCTCGGCGTCTGGTGCCTGTGCGGCGAAGGTACGCACTACAGTAATGTGACATAAAGTGGAAAATAATAAATGAAAATTGACGAGAGAATACACGGTTCATATACTAAACAGCACGAACAAAATTAGATCGCGCGGTGGATTTTTTTCGGCTATCACCATGGCGAGAGTTCGGGATTTAGGAATTCTGCAACTCTTCTGGATCGTCTGTCCTATGGTTGCCGGGATCGTGGGGCCTCTGGATCTTGCATTGCTAGGAATGGGTACGTATTGCAGTTTCCGTCAGCATCTCTTTCATGAACGAACTGGCGGACGTCGTAGGCCACTCATTTTTGCTTAAAATATACATCGGATTATAAATTATTGAGACGGACATTATAATAAAATATAGCTAAGATAAGAATAAATTCTTCAACATCGATTGTCGGATGGATTGTCCCATTAAAGTAAAATTAATTTATGTTTACAATTAACAGGCTAGAATTATGGTTCAAAGTAATATACGAAACGAGAAGAGAATCACCTTATCCCACCAATACTTTTTAAGCTAAATGCACTTTTGTGCCATTTGTAAGCATTGTTCTACTTTTTTGTTTCGCTCACCGTTAATTCTGTATTCCATATGGTATTAAAATAGTTTTGCTATCTAAAGCCATAACATGTTTTTTTCGTTTCAGAGAACTTTGATTTTAGCTTACCAGATCCAGCAGAACCGGTGGCTAAGAGTAGTTACGGCTATGGAGAGATCGGCTATGAGGACCCATACCCACCCCCAAGCTATGGGCATAGTTACCACGATTCTGGCTATGAATCAAGCTATGAACCCAGTTATTCGCATCAAAAGAGCTACCCGCCTCCAAGCTATGAGCCTAGCTACCCACCACCTAGCTATGAACCAAGCTACCCCCCACCAAGCTATTCTCCACCAAGCTATGAACCAAGCTATCCACCTCCAAGCTATTCACCCAGCTACCCACCACCTAGCTATGAACCAAGCTATCCACCACCAAGCTATTCACCACCAAGCTATGAACCCAGCTATCCGCCTCCAAGCTATGAGCCTAGCTACCCACCACCAAGCTATGAGCCAAGCTACCCACCCCCTAGCTATGAGCCAAGCTACCCACCGCCTAGCTATGAGCCAAGCTACCCACCCCCCAGCTACCACCCACCTCCCCCCAAGCCACACGGTTACCCGCCCAAGGTGGTGGTGAAGAAAGTGTCGGTGAAGGAGAAGGTCTACGTGCCGGTAACCGTGCAGAGGAAGAAGAAGAAGAGTGAGTGGTATTCAGAGTTCTTGGCCCCAGAATGTAAAGCATTAAACATTGAGACATTAAAAACTTAACTTAGCTTCCAAGGCATTTAACACACACTTATTTTTTTAATAATTTTTTTTTAAATGAGAAGTTTAAAAAAATTAAAATTCTTTAACTAAGAATAGGTTCCTTTGTCTCTTGTTTTGTCTCTTCTGCATGAAAATAAATAAATGTAACGTTTACTTAAATATGTATTGATATTATACCAGTCACTTTTATATACAGGAATACTATATTATGAGTTTTATATTTCCAGTGAAGATCATCACTATTCAAAAGGGTTTCTACATCCCGGGAGGCACTCAGCTGTTTGGTAAATACAAGAACTTGAAGTCCTGCGAGAAGGCATGCGCGGCAACCCCGAACTGCTTTGCTGGAGACTACAATCCCTGGCTGAAGAAATGCTACATCCACAGCAACTTCACGGCCTGCGCCACCGTCAGAGCACACAAAAAGCTTATCCACTTTAAGAAAGTTCCGTGCGGTGAGTTCGGTGATACAGTGATGGATTTTGTGGACCAGTGATAGACGATAGACGCTTTACTACTGATTTAGATATTAGTGGGTGCGCATGCGCCGAGGACAAAATGGATCAAAGAAATGATGTCCTCGGGTTTTATTTTCTCAGTGTGCTGTAGACAAATATATATGCCTCGAAAAGTAGTTCTGTTACCAAATTGAAATCTGTTTTGTTTATTATATGAACACGGACTACAGATTTCCCGGAAGCTCCCGAAGGCCGTGTCATGCTGGGGGTCCAGATCCACAAGGGGGTCGAGCAGAAGGGAATCAAGTCTCTGAGCGACTGCCTCAAGAAGTGCTCCACGGCGGGCATGGGGATCCCGGCCTCGGTAGATGACATTGCTCAGCAGATTTGCTACGGAATTGACTACGATTTCGGCTCCCATAAGTAAGTAACTCAACGGGGTACTTTCAGTCTGTGTCAAGGTAAAGCAAACATACTCTGTTATCGCTCATTCAATGGCGATGTCAGCCACACTTCAGTTGCTGAGCACGTGGGTCATTTCTTTGTGGAATGTCTATTATCGCTCAAAAATCTGTCGCGATTAAGAAACACCGTTCATCGTTAGAAGGCGCCACTATATTGCACACTCGTAGCATGCCGTTTTTGCATCCTTCACCAACTTTATCTTCATCTACTCCAGATGTTACTTCCACGTGGACAACGCGATGCCCCCCAACCACCTGTGCCCGGCAGATGGCCTCCCTCCACCTGTGCCGCTGAACGCTGTTCCTAATCCCAGTGTAATCAGCATCTTGCTATGTGAGTACTCCTCTGGTTGTCCCCCAGTTACCCTCTAAGGATCCACGAGTTAGGATCTAATTGTCCTCCAGTTATCTAATTGACGCACTGCCGCCTTTACCGTGGATATATTATCATTAGCTAAATCCCAACTTATGTCACATAAATAGCATATATTTTGTATTAAATACATGCCCTGGGTAACGTTTTTCCATGTCCATTTATTAAAATGTTTTCGCATTTGATAACTAAGAAGAGTTAATGCGTACCCGGATGTTAGTTCTTCTTAAACTAACATTAGTGATATAAACATGTTCTTGCTGGATGACATTCCCGTTTACTTCATTACAGGTCCAGGCCTCCCGGTGGGGTGAGTCACTCACCCGGCTTCCTGTTGGTTTGACCAATGCGCTCATAACATCGTAACGCGAAATGGTCGCCGCTGCACGTGTCGTCCGCTTAGTCACGTGACACAGCAACGTGATTATGACGTCATCGGCACCGCACCAGGCGACGTTCTCATCCCCCAATCAGCGATCATTCTATATTTAAACACGCCGTTCAATGTGTAATTTTTTCTGAAGAGGTTTCAGTCCGTGCCACTTTCACCCGTTGTCATTACTTTAGCTTAGTTTTTAATTGATTGTCGCTCATAGGCTTACATACTAGAATGTGTATATACCAGGCGCGTGTATCCATGTTGTGTAAATACTACTTTTAATAAATGGCATTATGATGAGAGCATTCGCCGGATTTCCGCTTTGCAGTGTAAGAATTATTAATACAATATTCGAATAATCAAATATTATTTACTTGGCGTACACCACAATGCATCCGGCACAACTGATTGACTGCAAATCTTTTTCAGTGCATGAAATAAAGTGCATTCAGTTGATGATGCAAAAATAGGCCAACACTCAAATTAAGTGTAAATAAGCCTATATTCATATATTAACCCCACCTATAGACACTCCACGAAGAAATAAACACGTCACAACTTTGCTTAAGGTAGTACGCGGGATCACCGTGGCGCCACCTAGCGAATACTACTTATTTGTGACCGTTCCTCGACCTTGCGAGCATTTTTTCTTTTCTATATCTCAAAGTTAATTCAATGTACATAACAGCAAATGACATATAATAAAAATATCAGGGCCTTAATTTGGCCAATTTTTGTCACTTTTTTTTAACCCAGAAATTCCGTAAATGACAATGCAATTCCCACAATTTCCATGTTCACAGTTATTTTGCGAAAAAAGTAGGCAGAATGTCTGTATATTTCTTCTTCTTATTTGAACATTCAATGAGCAAGCTTGTTACAAAAAAAATGGTGTTAATTTTGTCTGAGTCGCTTTTTTGTTATTAAATATTTCGTGTCGAATATTCGAAAATCTCCATTGACAGCCATTATAAAATTAGATTTTTACAGAAAAATGGGCAGAAGACATCATTTTTAAGCTATTTTATCATTTCGGATACACATTACAACAAGTTGAAAAAACTTGAAGAAGTTTGTCTAAAAAAAATGTAACCTATGCATCTACCTTGAAGCGTCAGTCTGCCCGAACTATAGTAACACGTTATGTGCTCAGCACGACCTCACGAAGATTGGCTCTTTTGCATATTCAGGACGCTTTAACCAATTCACTTAAATGCTAATTTTATTACTTACTTAAATTAAAGGCCAGCTTCTGGGTCAATTAATTCGTAAAATTTACATAATATACCGACAGAAGAGTAAATATTGAAACAATCTAGGTGGTTGTGCAATTATGTGGCTCATTGTTTGGTAAGTGTGGCACGTTTTAGTCACAAAACATGTACAAAATCGGGCATCAACGATCAAAGCCGTAGTTTGTGACGCAAATGGTTTAATTGCAAACTTAATTTTTTAATACAGCCAGGTGAAGGGTTTTATGCTAGTATTATTAGATAAATTGATATTTTTGAGAAAGGAGATAACCCGTAGGTTTCGGATGTGTCAATTTCATGATATCTGAAATAGTGTTTGAACCTACGATGCTTTGCAACGGAGTTATTCAGAAAAGAGATGGTATAACTGCCCGCCCGCATGCGTACAGCGCACCAGCTCTTCAAATGGGAACCTACATTTACCTCACGAAACGTCGAATGATCGCCTCTGACTATCTTAACGCTTCATATGGGATATTAGAGAGTTATTCACCTTATTCACGCCATATTGACGCCAAAACGAGGCTGTGCCTGCAAACACAAGCTGCGTGACTCGTTCAACGCGAAATAGATCACGGGTGCTTTCGGTAATAAAATGGCCGATTTTCAAGCAGAAGAGACGGATGTGGGTGTTCTGGAGCAAGTACATGTGAAAAAAAGAGTCTTTCGGAGCCAGTATATTTGAAAAACGGGGGTATTTCCGCGGCATGCAACAAGGGTCGAAACATCGCCATTCAGATTCACACCGAAACCCCTCTATATTTTTTAACTCGCTTTCCACGTTAGCTAGAATCTTTGCGCTGTAACATGTCAGTCTACAGACCTATTATTTTTTATTATTTTTTATTATGAGTATTTTTATTGGGTAGGCCTATTGTCAATCTTATGACCCGGACATTCTTTGCCATTAAGCCTACTACCCATATGATAGTCAGATAGATAGATCTACGTGAAAACTTGTGCACACCAGCACTGTTGAATCCCGTGTTAATATATTTTGCCCGGTGATGTATGATCGGAGCATGGGGAGGTATTCTGCTGGATATATGGAATTATGCTGACATATTTTATTTCATGAAGGGACCAATGTGGCAATAATTCTACCCCCCACCCCGCACCCGCCCTCTATATCCTATGCACGTAGACCTAGGGGTTTATAGCCTGAAAGCAAGACGTTACTGCCGTTAGACAGTTGGTAATGGACGACAAGTAATACTGTCGTCCATTACCAACTGTCTGAAGAAAGTAACGTCTTGTTTTCGCACTGATTTACTGTGCCTGAGCCGTGGCATGTAACATGAACTAATCGGTCGCTTACACCTAGATGCACAAGTCTACTTTTAAAACAGTGATGACCGTGGGAAGTAGAGCGAGAAAAAAATAATTGCATCCCTCGGGAATTAAACGCACGCTCTACCAACTGAGCTAAGCGGTCTTCAACATTACTTATCGTTTCAATGCGTCTGCTTGTAACTCGTCCAACCATTCCTGCAAAACGTTTAATAACCACTATTATTACGATTTGGTGGTCATGTTAACTAGTCTAATAGCATTAAATCTGAAGGCGGCCAAAATGCTGTATTCTGACCCGAACCGCCCTGCTGCCCATGCAATCGACAATCGTTGCCATAGCGACACTGCATAGAACAATGAAACATGACGTCACGCACAAAAAATTGTAGTTATAGCTTTAAATGGCCCGCCTACATGCCTAGTTGCCTAGTTGCACGTATCATGTTTCTTGGCAACGATAATTATGGTATAAAAAGGCGACTGGCCAACTATATGTGGAAAGGTTTGCGATTTGCGGACAGTCAGTGCCAAAATGCTTTATTTGGTCGTTGCATGCGGAAATTAAAACAAAGAAGCAGACACAAGTCAACACCTTAAATTTAATTTCAACTCGTAATAATAGTAATAGCGCAAGTTTTGCATGGCGTTATATTATCACAGGGTATCGCCACTCGTTAAGGTCCGAAAATGAAATCATTATTTACGACGTCCTTTCCAATTGAAGAAATAAGAAAAGGAGAGTAACTCCCACTGAATAATTCGCCGGATCTGCCTGTCGCTTGCTTTTTTATGTTCATAAAAGTATACACATGGCACTTAGATGGAATTTTGCATCCATGTATATGTTTAAATAAGTAAAGATAACACCATTTGACTATGTTTAGTGTCAAAACGTGACTTTTAAACGGCGGTCGTGAGGCACTGAGTCGAAAGTGCGTGAGAACGGTCCGCAGATTAGCGCGGCAATTTTTTTAGCCGCAAAAACACACCTTTTTTGGGGGGTCACTCGTGCGTTGACAAATCTCTGTAATTATTTACTATATCTAACGAGGCTGCATAGTAATAACACATATATGAGAAGTAGCCTATTATCCTTATAACGTTTCGTTTATGTATCATCTCCCTGGAAGCAATTAAGTCTGCTATCTGACAGAAACAGACACGCACTGCGACATTTAACATAGATCTAGATCAAGAACAAATAATCCTTGACCTGGTTCGGAAAGGCCACAACGTATACATGTGTAACTGGTCAGGCTGGAACAGGAAAGACTGTTTTAGCGCGAAGAAGATTTGTGCGGGACACAGCCATTACAGATCCAAAAGTTTTGTGCTCTGCGGGCCTTGTGTGCTTGCATAGTTGCTCACAAGCCTTTATTTTGGTTTATATTTATGAATAGGAAAGACGGATTATACAATATGTATCTCTATTTAAATATGTTGATTAATCAAGACAAGCCAAAATGGTTGTCTTACTGAAAGAAAAAAAATGATGGTCTTCAGGTAGTTTCGAACACTAGATCTAAGTCTGGCAATTTAATCGTTATACGCCTCGTTACCACTGCGCCACGGCGTATGCAGCTATTTCGTTTCGTTTACTTTCTTACTTTTATACCCGCAAAGCCGACATACGATAGTTATGATCGTGCACGCAGGGAAGTGGGCACATTACTGCAGTAGTGGTGCGCCGTAGTACACTGATAACGACACAATCGCTTTGTCTACGCACACTTCTCTCCTGTTGTTTATTGTTATCTATTGTTATTTATAAATTTTTTAAACCCGGGTTTTGCCGTTTCTGCGGGCTGATCGAAATATCACAAATTAACCTAATTCCGACTCGGTACCTCACGACTTCGCTTGAAAGTCGTTTTGGATACTAAACTACGGGAATTCAACTATCCTGAACCAAATAAGCGTACTGATTATAGGTTTTAATGAAGTAGATACTTTGTATGCACGTTTGAGAACGTGACTGGCGTTTGAAAGATATTTTGATCGGTTCAGTGAAAATCAAGTTACTCTCCGGTAAAGGTTGCTCTCTAGTCTTTGTTTATCATAACGCGCTCCCAAAATGACGTCATTTTGGTTACGTCGTAGCAACCAGTGGCGTAAATAACGACGTCAGTTTCGGAACGTAACAAGCACGAGCACTTAACTTCTTCGTTCATTATTACTCCCCACGAGGTCATCTGCACTAAGCCCCACCTCTCAGTCTATATATAGCAAAGAGTATGCAACAAAAAACCGGCGCTGCCAATACCGCCTCAACTTCCAAGTCCCTGGGCAAGCTAAAATGCCATTGTCCCACCATAGATCTACGTCTCCATTGCCAACATCACAATAGTTTAGTTTCTTTTAGTTTCGTTTAGTTTAGAAGGAGTTAAGCGCTCGTGGTAACAAGTAGCGAGATCCTGTGACTATTCGCCTTATTCACATGTTGGGAATTCCCAGGCGAGAACGAGGCTATACCTGCAAGTTTGCGCGCGAACGGCTAGTGCATATGACGTGTGGCCCTGGTGGGTGGCACAAGGGCCTTTCTCACATGCCGTCAGTGGTCACTATTAAGTCTGTCAGGTCATTATTGTTCAAACTAGTTAACAAATAATAACTATTTCTGCAAATTTTTATATTTTTCGAGCACATTTGACAAAAGTCGAACGTGTAAGCCTTTGCCACACGGAACGGGTGACCCCCTCCAGCTGGGGGGTATCCCCGACCAGCAGTGGGATGCTATCAGTTCAACAGAGCTTATCTGCTTAGTGGAAGATAGCTAAGGTCCATATGTTGATTTGTCCATTGGAAAATTAACGGCAAATTAAATCAAACGTTAATGGTGTTTTTATTACAAACTTTGCAGGAAATGGTTGCTCGATGTAAAATAAGACGCACTGAAACGCATTGCGTAACGTTGAAGACCGCGTAGCTTACTCGGTAGGTTTCCCTTTTGATAGTAGGGTCGTGCGTTCAATTCCCGAGGGGTGCAATTATTTTTGCCCTGCATTTCGTGCAACCACATTCTCCCATAAAAGTGGTCATCACTGTTTTAAGATTAGTCTTGTGCATAGATCTAGGCGTAAGCGACCGATTAGTTCATGCAACAGCACAGGTACAGTCAATCAATACGTGCATGGAGGGGGCGGTAGAATTATTGCCACATTGGTCCCTTCATGAGATAAAATATGTCAGCATAATGCTATATGCCCAGCATAATATCTCCCCATGCTCCGATCATACAATACCGGGTAAAACACGGGGTTCAACAACTCTGGTGTGCACAAGTTTTCACGTAGGTCTATCATAGGGGTATTAGGCAAAGAATGTCCAGGTCATAGGATTCACTCAATACTCAATAACAATACTCATAATAAAATGCCGCATGCCGCGGGAAATACCCCACTTTTTCCAATATATACTCGCCCCAAAAGACCCTGCTTTTTCACATGTACTTGCTCCAGAACACACACACCCTTTTCATCTGCCTAAAAATCGGTCATTGTATTACTGAATTCACCCGGGAGCTATTTCGCAGCATACCCGCAGCGGTGTCTCCCACGGTCTTTTTGCGTCAGGCCAATAGGAGAAGGCTATGCTGAAGGCCTGGCATGCGTCGCGAAGAGCTAAATAAGAATATGTTATACGACTCAGCGGCTAGCACGGAGGGTCCACACCCTCTTGAATGCTTTGTATCTCTAAAACTAATGGCTGAATCTCCAAATCAATCACCTAACTGGCTTTTGAACATTTGTGAAAACATTTGTGAAACATTTACGACTACTTTCGAATCAAGACCTACCACTATTCAGTGTTACAAGGTAACTTTTGGCACTCGCCGCGCAAAATTACTCGATTAGCCAGTTATCGGTGTGGGAATTTCACAACTCTGGCGCTAGGGGCGCTGTTTCGTTGCTCACTCTGCGATATAGAGGAAGTTTTTGTAGCTCACTTGCGCAATCTTGTACAGGTGGCGCTAGTGGGTGCATACGATGCGAATACGATCCGCGCGTTGTTATGGCTTCCGGCCTTTAGAGACACGAGGCGGGATGGAATTGAAAACACTGTGGGTGGGGGCTGCTTACACCCACCTCTGCAATGCACGCCATACCGAAAAATCTATTTGCGTGCGGCCGGGGATTTGGGGTTGGGGGGGTGGGGGGGAGGAAAGAAGGGTCGCCATCCACATACGCCATGCACCTGCCTACCCCCAAATGGAGCGCAACTTTAAAAACAACAGAAACCACAACGTTCGTCCGCATACCGGTAGGCCTACGTATTAAAACCCAAAGTTTTCACTGTAAGGTCTTCGGCGGCATTGACCTAGCCAAGAAATTTAATCATAAAATTGGAATGCGTGTCGTAGAATAGGCCTACGGCGCAAAACAGTAGGTCTACTGAAAATGAAGATGGCCCCTGTTGCAAGTAACCTTAAGTTAGCTGGCCGAGTATTATAGGGAAGCACTTTGAACGCGGACTCAACGAGCATACATCAGTGCGCAGCGCCACCTGTAAGAGGTTGCGCAAGTGAGCTACAAAAACTTCCTCTATATCGGAGAGTGAGCAACGAAACAGCGCCTCTAGCGCCAGAGTTGTGAAATTCCCAGACCGATAACTAGCTAATCGAGTAATTTTGCGCGGCGAGTGCCAAAAGTTACCTTGTAACACTGAATAGTGGTAGGTCTTGGTTCGAAAGTAGTTGTAAATGTTTCACAAATGTTCGTAGAAGCCAGGTAGGTGATTGATTTGGAGATTCAGCCATTAGTTATAGAGATACAAAGCATTGAAGTTGGTGTTGACCCTCCGTGCCAGCCGCTGAGTCGTAACCTTTTCTTATTTAGCTCGTCGCGACGCATCCCAGGCCTTCAGCATAGCCTTCTCCTATTGGCCTGACGCAAAAAAACGTGGTGTCTCCCATTAGATTTCACGCGTTGAACGAGTCACGTAGTTTGTGTTTGCAGGCACAGGCTCGCCTTGGCGTCAATATGGCGATCCGGTGAATAAGGCGAATTATTACGAGTTGGTGGTCATGTTAACTAGTACAATAGCATTAAATCTGAAGGCCGCTAAAATGCTGTATTCTGACCCAAACCGCCCTGATGCCCATGCAAACGACAATCGTTGCCATAGCGACATTGCATAGAACAATGCAACATGACGTCACGCACAAAAGAATTGTAGTTATAGCTTTAAATGGCCCGCTTACATGACTAGTTGCCTAGTTGTACGTGCCATGTGTCTTGGCAACGAAATATATGGTATGAAAAGGCGACTGGCCAACTATATGTGGAAAGGCTTGCGATTTGCGGACAGTCCGTCCCAAAATACTTTACTTTGGTCGTTGCATGCGGAAATTAAACCAAAGAAGCAGAGACAAGTCAACACCTTAAATTTAGATTCAACTCGTAATGATAGTAATAGCGCGAGTTTTAAATGGCGTTAGGCATTTTATTGGCCCTTCATCAAGCTGTAGCAGCCCTTCATTTTCATTATCCGCCCTCGGCCTCTACGCCTTGATGTCGGGCCAACCAAATTGCCTAACGCCCCGCTAACTCGCGCTATTGTTATATTAACGTTTGATTGTCGTTCAATTTCCAATATACAAATCAACATATTGACCTTAATTATCATTCACTAAGCAGATAAGCTCGGTTGAAGTGATAGCGTCCCGCTACTGGTCGGGGATATCCCCCTAGATGGAGGTGGTTACCCGTGTCTTGGCATATGCTTGATATGGTGGAAGCGCGTTCGACTATTGTCGAATGTACTTGAAATGGATTCAAATTGTTATTAATTGTTAACTAGTTTCAAACAATGATGACCAGACAGGCTTAATAGTGACCACTGACGGCAGGAGGGAAAGGCTCTTGTGCCACAGACCAGGACCAAACTCCAGGGCCACACACCATATGTACTTACCGTTCACGCGCAATTTTGCAGGTATAGCTTCGTTTTCTTACGTGAATTCCCAACTTGTGCATAAGGCCAATTGCACTAGATCTACGTTTCCGCGCCATTGATACACAGTCCGATCCGTCAGCGCGGATACGTTTACGCCGGGTTTTCACTATCGTGCGGCGTACAAATAAGTTATTGCAGTCGCTGTTCAGTCGACAACAGTAAAGCGACGGCCGGCGTTCTTCACAATGAGGGCGATCACAACAGAAACAGAATAGAATACAACCGTGAATACAACAGAGAGTTTAAACAGGGGGTGAGGGTGGAGGAGTCGAGAATCCAGTGTTGATTTTTCAAAATTCTCAGTGTCGAATGTCGAATTTTCACCACATTCCGTGTCGCTTTGTAAGATCCTCAGTGTCGGAATTTGACGAAAAACGTCGAACGTCGGTTTTTTAATAACGCCTGTGGCACGTGTCGCCATTTACCCCTTCCAGACCCGTTCAGGCCATTACTTCTCATATACGTTTTGAACACTAATCAGGATCTGGCCTGGCCAATAATATTTCTAAATGTATTCTAGCGGTGAACTACCACTACACCTGACTAAATGACAGTACAGGGGCGGATCTAGGAATTTGCCAAGGGGGGGACCTGGGGGGGGGGGGGGGTGGAGTTGCTCTGTGCTCTGAAAACTTGCGACCGGGGGGCGGGGTTGCTCTGAAGATTGTGATGACCGGGGGGGGGGGGCTACCCAATGCTATGAAATCAGACCTACCCAATGTTACGACATCAGACCTAAACGATGTTATGAAGTCAGACCTACACAATGTTATGAGGTCAGACCTGCTCCATGTTATGAAGTCGGGACTATCCAATGTTATTAGGTCAGGCCTACCCAATGTTATGAAGTCAGTCCTACCCAGTGTTATGACATCAGACCTACCCAATGTTATGAAGTCAGACCTACCCAATGTTATGAAGTCGGACCTACCCAATGTTATGAAGTCAGACCTACCCAATGTTATCAAGTCAGACCTACTCAATGTTATGAAGTCAGACCTACACAATGTTATGAAGACTGCACTACCCAATGTTATGAAGTCGGGCCTACCCAATGTTATGAAGTCAGACCTACCCAATGTTATGAAGTCAGACGTACCCAATGTTATGAAGTCGGGCCTACCAAGTGTCATGAAGTCGGGCTTACCCAATGTTAAGAAGTCAGACCTGCCCAATGTCATAAAGTCAGACCTACCCAATGTCATGAAATCAGACCTACCCAATATTATGAAGTCAGACCTACCCAATGTTATGAAGTCAGACCTACACAAGCCTCTTTGGTATCATCTGTGTTCATGCCGTATCCTGGTTGGAAATATTTAGCATGACAAACATATATATATATAGGGCAAGGGGGGGACAAGGGGGGGGGGGCAAGGATGGGGGGCAAGGGGCGGGGGCAAGGGCGGGGGGATGGCGGCAAGGGGGGTGGGTAGGTGGGCCAGGGGTTCATGTTACCAAAAATCACGAAAAGAATAAGTTTCTTTATTCCCAGGTACCGATGAATTAAAAAGAATAAATCCCAGCATACATAGAAAGGGCGGATACATGATAGGAATTAGCGTTTTCCGCATACACGGTTCTTTAATATTAGAATTCCCAGTTCACGATTAATGAAAGTTCTTGATCTCGGCTGCGGGGTAATATCCCATGCAGCCCATTGTGACACCAGACGTGGGATAAACCAATCACGAACGGAAAAATGCATATGACATGGCCACGTGCGAGACGGGGTTATCTTAAATCTACTGTCCAATCTTGGCCTAAAGGTTCTGACAAGATATCAGTGTTGAGAAACAACCCATCTCGCCCTCGATCTAATGCTACATAATGCATATATATTGCGTCTCCCAGTCGTTCATGGGCTCACAACACGATAAGGCACGAATGTCTAATTTTCTGATTTGGACATCTTCATGTAAAATTCGTTAATTAAACATTTGAAACCATTCTAAACAAAGTAAGCACGCAAACACGGCCCGGATTTACTAGATATATTTTGCAAAAAGCGAAGTCATCGAGAAAATGGCAATAAATAACATCGCATTTCACCGTCATACTGTTATATATGCCTCAGATAATTCCTCTATATCGAAGTTGTTAAAAGTTGAAGTAAAGGGGAACAGGTTACCGCACGCAAATGGATTGAATTACCGTACAGAAAAACAACTGATTACCGTTCGAAAAAGGGACAGATTACCGTTCGAAAAGAGGATAGCTTACCACACAAAAAGGGGATAGATAACCATTCAAAAAGGGGATTGGTTACCATTCGAAAAGAGGATAAGTTACCATTCGAAATAAGGATAGGTTACCATTAAAAGAGGTATAGGTTACCATTTAAAAAGGAAATAGGTTACCATTCGAAAAGGGTATAGGTTACCATTCGAAAACGGGTTAGGTTACTATTCGAAAAGGGGTTAGGTTACCATTAGAAGAGGTATAGGTTACCATTTAGAAAGGGAATAGGTTACCATTCGAGAAGGGGAGAGATTACCGTTTGAAAAGGTGAGAGATTACTGTTCAAAAAGCGGACAGCTTATCGTTTGAAAAGAGGACATATTACCGTTTGAAAAGGGGGAACAGATTGCCGTATTAAAAGGGGACAGGTTACCGTTTGAAAAGGGGATAGGTTACCGTTTGGAAAGGGGACAGTTTACCGGTCAAAGCAGACATAGGTTACCATTCGAAAAGGGGACAGATCATCGTTTGAAAAGGGGACAGATTACCGTTCGAAAATGGGATAGCTTACCATTCAAAAAGGGGATGGATTACCATTCACAAAGAGAATAGGTTACCATTCGAGAATAGCATAGATTACCATTAAAAAAGCGAATAGGTTACCATTCATAAAGGGGATAGGTTACCGTTTGAAAAGAGGATAGATTACCATTCGAAAAGGGGATAGGTTACCATTAGAAGAGGGTATAGGTTACCATTCAAAAAGGGAATAGGTTACCATTTAGAAAGGGGAGAGATTACCATTCGAAAAGGGTATAGGTTACCATTCGAAAACGGGTTAGTTTACCATTCGAGAAGAGGAGAGATTACCGTTTGAAAAGGTGAGAGATTACTGTTCAAAAAGCGGACAGGTTACCGTTTGAAAAGAGGACAGATTACCGTTTGAAAAGGGGGAACAGATTGCCGTATTAAAAGGGGACAGGTTACCGTTTGAAAGGGGGATAGGTTACCGTTTGAAAAGGGGACAGGTTACCGGTCAAAACAGGGATAGGTTACCATTCGAAAAGGGGACAGATCATCGTTTGAAAAGGGGACAGATTACCGTTCGAAAAAGGGATAGCTTACCATTCAAAAAGGGGATGGATTACCATTCAAAAAGTGATAGGTTACCATTCGAAAAGGGGATAGATTACCATTCAAAAAGGGGATAGGTTACCATTCGAAACGTGGATAGGTTACCATTAGAAGAGGGTATAGGTTACCATTGACAAAGAAAATAGGTTACCATTCGAGAAGGGGATAATTACCATTAAAAAAAGCGAATAGGTTACCATTCATAAAGGGGATAGGTTACCGTTTGAAAAGAGGATAGATTACCATTCGAAAAGGGGATAGGTTACCATTAGAAGAGGGTATAGGTTACCATTCAAAAAAGGAATAGGTTACCATTTGAAAACGGGAGAGATTACCATTCGAGAACCGGTTAGGTTACCATTCGAAAAGGAAGACGAGACTTTGACGAGGCTTTCTGAGAAACTATTAAAAAATCTGTGAAACTAGGGTTAAACGCACAACCCTGCCACAAAAGGTCCGATGCTCTACCGACTTACTAAGCTAATCGGTTGTGTTTGAATGCGCCTCCCCTGGACGAACGCCGTCCCCGCTTATTATCTTATAATATTAACCTATTAACTTCTTACCTTCTCTTCAGTATTCTATCGTCACCCGTTCATTTAGGACTGACACCAAATGTTCACCATTTTCATTTTGCTTTCGTCGTTTTCGTCTCATTGTCGCTTCATTGTCGTTGTAACGTTATTTGGCTCTCCATACCTATCTGCCATGCCACCAGCTGTGGAGATAGAATCTGGAGGAAGCGCGCTCACTGTCACGTGACACGTGCTGCGCCTTGACGCGTAAAATAAAAATTCCCTTTTAATATATGCCGTAATAAAATTCAAGAAATTGTAGTTTTCAGTAGACATATGAAATATGAAAGACATGTAAAATATGTATTACAACGTAAAAACGAGAAACGCCGCTGGGCACAATGACCAATGTCACTCATTTGTTCGAGGCTTTGTTTGAGAATCACCGCCGATACGCAATACTACCGCATCGAAAAAACACATCGCCCGAGGGAATAAGACACTGATGGTGTCCTGACGTCCAGGGTCGTCTAGAGCAACCGTTTAAGAAAGGTGGTGACCTCAACGTCATTGGGAGCATGGGACATCGTGCCTTAGAATCGCTATGATTAACGTCATCGCCTTTAAATTGATCATTACAGGAAGTAAAACTATTTATTTCCATACCGTGGTATTCATGGCATATGTATTCTTCCCATAAAAGCGTAAGCCCTTCAATGTATTACCAATTCAGCGTTAGCAAATCGTATGTAATATTAATATTCCACATAGGAGCGAAATGCATAATTGATGTTTCTTTACTAACTCGTTAAATGCATAAAATACGGGATTCTTTGACCCAGAGCAATATAAAGCCCTGCCGGGTTGCGGAGGTACGGCTTTGAGTGAAAGAGCATACCTGCAGGTGGCCAGGCATTCACAGAACAGAAAGAGAACCCCTCAGAGATATGACAGTCACCAAATGGCTGTGGTTCTTTGGCATCGTGCACTTGACTCGCGCTATAGTTGAACCATACCTGGATCCGAACATGATGACTCTTCCCTTCCTCCGTAAGTATACCGCACCAAATGCCCAATAATCGAATTTCGATATTATATTAGTTTGGTGTATATTTTCCTGTATATTCTCTATTGATTTATTGAGTATAGCATGCATTATCTGTTTAATTTAATTTAAATAGTTTAGTATATACATGTATTCCCTATTTCATTATATTTATTTAGCTTAACATTGTTTTTTTTAAATAATATTTAGCTTAGCATTGCATTGTTAATTTTTTTTATTGATTTAGTTTAATATATGTTCTCTATTTACTTTTATTTTGTTGACTTACTATTATAAATGATGGCAAAAGTACTGTTGTAACTACGATGTTATTTTTACTTTGGGACGTGTGGACAACCGCAACTGTAATCCTTCAGACCTAATGCAATCAAAATGTTGTCTGAAACCTTCCCGAAGAGAATAGTTTGTTTGCCGATCAAGAACTGCAGAAATGATAAAATTGAAGATAAAATGAACCTCTTCTTTATTGATTCGCCCATTAAAACAGTTATTATAACACGTTGTTCCAGAGAACCTGGAGTCGAGCTTGTGGGACTCCTACCAAGGGACAGATAAAAGTGGTGTTAGCGACCAATATGGGTATGGCTACAGCTATGCACCTAGCTATGCTCCTCCCAGCTATCCAGCAAAGAACTACGAACCAGCACCCAGCTATGAGCCAAGTTATCCAGCACCCAGCTATGAACCAAGTTATCCAGCACCCAGCTATGAACCAAGTTATCAACCGAGCTACCCGGCGCCCAGCTATCCGATGCAGAGCTATGCGCCTAGCTATGCACCTAGCTATGCACCTAGCTATATTCCTCATACTCACCGTAAAGAAGAGAAAGAGAAAATCTATGTACCTGTCATGGTCAGACGCAAAAAAAAGAAAAGTGAGTGACAGAGTAATATAATTGCAATTACATTGTTTAAATAGTTTTTTTCTTCTTTTTTACCGTTAATTAATTAATTGGAGCAAAGTCCACATATACCTTGTTCTAATGTGGCAATGTTGTCACATGACAAATAGTTACAGCTAATGTTATAGAGGTTTCCATTAAGATTTATTAAGTAGCGAATATGAACAATACAATGTTATTTTGTACATTCTTGCCGTTCCGCAGATATATTCAAATTTTACAATCTCTGTTCCGTTCCGCAGATATATTCAAGTTTCACAATCTCTGTTCCGTTCCGCAGATATATATTTAAGTTTCACAATCATTTTATAGCAAACGTATCAATATTGTTGCTTACAAAAATGCTTTAATGAAAATGCCTTAAATTCCAGTGAAGATCATCTCCATCCAGAAGGGTTTCTACATCCCGGGAGGCACTCAGCTGTTTGGTAAATACAAGAACTTAAAGTCCTGCCAGAAGGCCTGCGCGGCCACCCCGAACTGCTTCGCTGGAGACTACAATCCCTGGCTGAAGAAATGCTACATCCACAGCCACAGCACGGCCTGCACCACCGTCAGATCACACAAGAAGATCATTCATTTCAAGAAAGTCCCGTGCAGTAAGTAGTTCCTCATTACATCTGTCAGCTTTATTTGTTAAGAATTATCTATCTTTAAAGAAATTCCTTGTTGGCTGAAATCAGCGTTTGACATTTTGGTATTATATCTACATATTGTGTATGTGACCTTTCCGACATCTGTGGCGATTCCGATATAGGTGACCTTATTGAGAGACCCTTTTGACACAGATGATCTTTTTTGAGATTGATAATCATTTTGACCCAAGTGACCTCTCTGAAATATGTGACCATTCTGAAGTAAGACATTACAGGTATAACTTTTTGATGAAAGTGACCTGTTGATGAGGTGAGTTTTACATTGAAGTGACCTTTCTCCCGCGGGTGATCTCTGAGCACTAATGGTGGAGAATCCTTCCATTACATCTTATTATGCCTCGCACACTTCCATGACCATGACGACAACCTGTTCACATTACATAATTTATGTAAATGAAGTTTTTGTGAATAATGTCCGGCCTATCTATGTCAAATATCAATTGTCCACCCATGAATGATTCATGCAACATTTCCAAATACTCACGTAGTTAATTGGCATCAATACATCAACGCCGGTAAATTATGTAAATTTAATGGCGGTGTTGTATTGTCATGTTCATGTAGTAATGTACGTAACTCGACTATGAATTAACTAGAAAATATACAGCTATACCGATGGCATGACAGCTATACCAATGACATGACAGTTATACCAATGACATGACACAGCTATACCAATGACATGACACAACTATGGCAATGACATGACACAGCTATACCAATGACATGACAGCTATACCAATGACATGACAGTTATACTAATGACATGAAAGTTATACTAATGACATGACACAGCTATACCAATGGCATGACACAGCTATACCAATGACATGACACAGCTATACCAATGACATGACACAGCTATACCACTGACATGAGACAGCTATACCAATGACATGACACAGCTTTACCAATTACATGGCACAGCTATACCAATGACATGACACTGCTATGCCAATGACATGACACAGCTATACCAATGACGTGACACAGCTATGCCAGTGACATGACACAGCTATACCAATGACATGACAGCTATACCAATGACATGACAGCTATACCAATGACATGACAGTTATACTAATGACATGGCACAGCTATACCAATGACATGATACAGCTATACCAATGACATGACAGCTATACCAATGACATGACAGTTATACCAATGACATGACACAGCTATACCAATGACATGACAGCCATACCAATGACATGACAGTTATACTAGTGACATGGCACAGCTATACCAATGACATGACACAGCTATACCAATGACATGACACAGCTATACCACTGACATGAGACAGCCGTACCAATGACATGACACAGCTATACTAATGACATGAGACAGCTGTACCAGTGACATGATACAGCTATACCAATGACATGACACAGCTATACCAATGACATGACACAGCTATACCAATGACATGACACAGCTATACCAATGACATGACACAGCTATACTAATGACATGAGACAGCTATACCAGTGACATGATACAGCTATACCAATGACATGACACAGCTATACCAATGACATGACACAGCTATACCAATGACATGACAGCTATACCAATGATATGACACAGCTATACCAATGACATGACACAGCTGTCCCAATGACATGGCACCGCTACACCAATGACATGGCACAGCTATGCCAATGACATGACAGCTGTACCAATGACATCGCACAGCTATACCAATGACATGGCACAGCTATGATAATGACATGACAGCTATACCAATGACATGACAGCCATACGAATGACATGACACAGCTATGCCAATGACATGACACAGCTACACGAATGACATGACACAGCTATACCAATGACATGAGACAGCTGAACCAGTGACATGATACAACTATGCCAATGACATGGCACAGCTATACCATTGACATGACACAGCTGTATCAATGACATAACACAGCTTTACCAATTACATGACAGAGCTATGCCAATGACATGACACAGCTATGCCACTGACATGAGACAACTATACCAATGACATGACACAACTATACCAATGACATGACAGCCATACGAATGACATGACACATCCATAGCAATGACATGACACAGCTATACGAATGACATGACACAGCTATACCAATAACATGATACAGCTATACCAATGACATGACACAGCTATACCAATGACATCACACAGCTATACCAATGACATCACACAGCTATACCAATGACATGATACAGCTATACCAATGACATGACAGCTATACCAATGACATGACACAGCTATACCAATGACATGACACAGCTATACCAGTGACATGACACAGCTATACCAGTGACATGACACAGCTATACCAGTGACATGACAGCTATACCAATGACATGACACAGCTATACCAATGACATGACACAGCTGTCCCAATGACATGACAGCTATACCAATGACATGACAGTTATACCAATGAAATGGCACAGCTATACCAATGACATGACACAGCTATATCAATGACATTACACAACTATACCAGTGACATGACACAGCTATACCAATGACATGAGACAGCTATACCACTGACATGAGACAGCTATACCAATGACATGACACAGCTTTACCAATTACACGGCACAGCTATACCAATGACATGACACAACTATACCAATGACATGACAGCCATACGAATGACATGACACAGCTATACCAATGGCATGACACAGCTATGCGAATGACATGACACAGCTATGCCAATGACATGACGCAGCTATGCCACTGACATGAGACAACTATACGAATGACATGACACAGCTATGCCAGTGACATGACACAGCTATGCCACTGACATGAGACAACTATACCAATGACATGACACAACTATACCAATGACATGACAGCCATACGAATGACATGACACAGCTATACCAATGACATGACACAGCTTTACAAATTACATGGCACAGCTATACCAATGACATGACACAGCTATACCAATGACATGACACTGCTATACCAATGTCATGACAGTTATACCAATGACATGACACAGCTATACCAATGACATGACACAGTTATACCAATAACATGACACAGCTATACCAATGACATGACACAGCGATACCAATGACATGAGACAGCTATACCACTGACATGAGACAGCTATACCACTGACATTACACAGCTTTACCAATTACATGGTACAGCTATACCAATGACATGACACAACTATACCAATGACATGACAGCCATACGAATGACATGACACAGCTATGCCATTGACATGAGACAACTATACCAATGATATGACACAGCTATACCAATGACATGACGCAGCTATACGAATGACATGACACAGCTATGCCAATGACATGACACAGCTATGCCACTGACATGAGTCAACTATACCAATGACATGACACAACTATATCAATGACATGACAGCCATACGAATGACATGGCACAGCTATACCAGTGACATGACACAGCTATACCAATGACTTGACAACTATACCAATGACATGACACAGCTATACCAATGACATGACACTGCTATACCAATGTCATGACAGTTATACCAATGACATGGCACAGCTATACCAATGACATGACACAGCTATATCAATGACATTACACAACTATACCAGTGACATGACACAGCTATACCAATGACATGAGACAGCTATACCACTGACATGACACAGCTATACCAATGACATAACACAGCTTTACCAATTACACGGCACAGCTATACCAATGACATGACACAACTATACCAATGACATGACAGCCATACGAATGACATGACACAGCTATACCAATGGCATGACACAGCTATGCGAATGACATGACACAGCTATGCCAATGACATGACGCAGCTATGCCACTGACATGAGACAACTATACCAATGATATGACACAGCTATACGAATGACATGACACAGCTATACCAATGGCATGACACAGCTATACGAATGACATGACAGAGCTATGCCAATGATATGACACAGCTATGTCACTGATATGAGACAACTATACCAATGACATGACACAACTATACCAATGACATGACATCCATACGAATGACATGACACAGCTATACCAATGACATGACACAGCTTTACAAATTACATGGCACAGCTATACCAATGACATGACACAGCTATACCAATGGCATGACAGTTATACCAATGACATGACAGCTATACCAATGACATGACACAGCTATACCAATGGCATGACACAGCTATACCAATGACATGACACAGCTATACCAATGACATGACACAGCAATACCAATGACATGACACAGCTATACCACTGACATGAGACAGCCGTACCAATGACATGACACAGCTATACTAATGACATGAGACAGCTGTACCAGTGACATGATACAGCTATACCAATGACATGACACAGCTATACCAATGACATGACACAGCTATACCAATGACATGACACAGCTATACCAATGACATGACACAGTTGTCCCAATGACATGGCACAGCTATACCAATGACATGGCACAGCTTTGCAAATGACATGACATCTATACCAATGACATCGCACAGCTATACCAATGACATGGCACAGCTATGCCAATGACATGACAGCTATACCAATGACATGACAGCCATACGAATGACATGACACAGCCATGCCAATGACATGACACAGCTACACGAATGACATGTAACAGCTATACCAATGACATGAGACAGCTGGACCAGTGACATGATACAACTATGCCAATGACATGGCACAGCTATGCCAATGACATGACAGCTATACCAATGACATGACACGGCTATACCATTGACATGACACAGCTGTATCAATGACATAACACAGCTTTACCAATTACATGGCAGAGCTATGCCAATGACATGACACAGCTATGCCACTGACATGAGACAACTATACCAATGACATGACACAACTATACCAATGACATGACAGCCATACGAATGACATGACACATCCATAGCAATGACATGACACAGCTATACGAATGACATGACACAGCTAAACCAATGACATGACACAGCTATGCCACTGACATGAGACAGCTATACCACTAACATGGCAGCTATACCAATGACATGACACAGTTATACCAATGACATGACAGCTATACCAATGACATTGCACAGCTAGACCAATGACATGACACAGCTATACCAATGACATGACACAGCTATACCAATGACATGATACAGCTATACCAATGACATGACAGCTATACCAATGACATGACACAGCTATACCAATGACATGACACAGCTATACCAGTGACATGACACAGCTATGCCAGTGACATGACACAGCTATACCAGTGACATGACAGCTATACCAATGACATGACACAGCTATACCAATGACATGACACAGCTGTCCCAATGACATGACAGCTATACCAATGACATGACAGTTATACCAATGACAGGGCACAGCTATACCAATGACATGACACAGCTATATCAATGACATTACACAACTATACCAGTGACATGACACAGCTATACCAATGACATGAGACAGCTATACCACTGACATGAGACAGCTATACCAATGACATGACACAGCTTTACCAATTACACGGCTCAGCTATACCAATGACATGACACAACTATACCAATCACATGACAGCCATACGAATGACATGACACAGCTATACCAATGGCATGACACAGCTATGCGAATGACATGACACAGCTATGCCAATGACAAGACGCAGCTATGCCACTGACATGAGACAACTATACCAATGATATGACACAGCTATACCAATGACATGACACAGCTATACGAATGACATGACACAGCTATGCCAATGACATGACACTGCTATACCAATGTCATGACAGTTATACCAATGACATGACACAGCTATACCAATGACATGACACAGTTATACCAATAACATGACACAGCTATACCAATGACATGACACAGCGATACCAATGACATGAGACAGCTATACCACTGACATGAGACAGCTATACCACTGACATTACACAGCTTTACCAATTACATGGTACAGCTATACCAATGACATGACACAACTATACCAATGACATGACAGCCATACGAATGACATGACACAGCTATGCCATTGACATGAGACAACTATACCAATGATATGACACAGCTATACCAATGACATGACGCAGCTATACGAATGACATGACACAGCTATGCCAATGACATGACACAGCTATGCCACTGACATGAGTCAACTATACCAATGACATGACACAACTATATCAATGACATGACAGCCATACGAATGACATGGCACAGCTATACCAGTGACATGACACAGCTATACCAATGACTTGACAACTATACCAATGACATGACACAGCTATACCAATGACATGACACTGCTATACCAATGTCATGACAGTTATACCAATGACATGGCACAGCTATACCAATGACATGACACAGCTATATCAATGACATTACACAACTATACCAGTGACATGACACAGCTATACCAATGACATGAGACAGCTATACCACTGACATGACACAGCTATACCAATGACATAACACAGCTTTACCAATTACACGGCACAGCTATACCAATGACATGACACAACTATACCAATGACATGACAGCCATACGAATGACATGACACAGCTATACCAATGGCATGACACAGCTATGCGAATGACATGACACAGCTATGCCAATGACATGACGCAGCTATGCCACTGACATGAGACAACTATACCAATGATATGACACAGCTATACGAATGACATGACACAGCTATACCAATGGCATGACACAGCTATACGAATGACATGACAGAGCTATGCCAATGATATGACACAGCTATGTCACTGATATGAGACAACTATACCAATGACATGACACAACTATACCAATGACATGACATCCATACGAATGACATGACACAGCTATACCAATGACATGACACAGCTTTACAAATTACATGGCACAGCTATACCAATGACATGACACAGCTATACCAATGGCATGACAGTTATACCAATGACATGACAGCTATACCAATGACATGACACAGCTATACCAATGGCATGACACAGCTATACCAATGACATGACACAGCTATACCAATGACATGACACAGCAATACCAATGACATGACACAGCTATACCACTGACATGAGACAGCCGTACCAATGACATGACACAGCTATACTAATGACATGAGACAGCTGTACCAGTGACATGATACAGCTATACCAATGACATGACACAGCTATACCAATGACATGACACAGCTATACCAATGACATGACACAGCTATACCAATGACATGACACAGTTGTCCCAATGACATGGCACAGCTATACCAATGACATGGCACAGCTTTGCAAATGACATGACATCTATACCAATGACATCGCACAGCTATACCAATGACATGGCACAGCTATGCCAATGACATGACAGCTATACCAATGACATGACAGCCATACGAATGACATGACACAGCCATGCCAATGACATGACACAGCTACACGAATGACATGTAACAGCTATACCAATGACATGAGACAGCTGGACCAGTGACATGATACAACTATGCCAATGACATGGCACAGCTATGCCAATGACATGACAGCTATACCAATGACATGACACGGCTATACCATTGACATGACACAGCTGTATCAATGACATAACACAGCTTTACCAATTACATGGCAGAGCTATGCCAATGACATGACACAGCTATGCCACTGACATGAGACAACTATACCAATGACATGACACAACTATACCAATGACATGACAGCCATACGAATGACATGACACATCCATAGCAATGACATGACACAGCTATACGAATGACATGACACAGCTAAACCAATGACATGACACAGCTATGCCACTGACATGAGACAGCTATACCACTAACATGGCAGCTATACCAATGACATGACACAGTTATACCAATGACATGACAGCTATACCAATGACATTGCACAGCTAGACCAATGACATGACACAGCTATACCAATGACATGACACAGCTATACCAATGACATGATACAGCTATACCAATGACATGACAGCTATACCAATGACATGACACAGCTATACCAATGACATGACACAGCTATACCAGTGACATGACACAGCTATGCCAGTGACATGACACAGCTATACCAGTGACATGACAGCTATACCAATGACATGACACAGCTATACCAATGACATGACACAGCTGTCCCAATGACATGACAGCTATACCAATGACATGACAGTTATACCAATGACAGGGCACAGCTATACCAATGACATGACACAGCTATATCAATGACATTACACAACTATACCAGTGACATGACACAGCTATACCAATGACATGAGACAGCTATACCACTGACATGAGACAGCTATACCAATGACATGACACAGCTTTACCAATTACACGGCTCAGCTATACCAATGACATGACACAACTATACCAATCACATGACAGCCATACGAATGACATGACACAGCTATACCAATGGCATGACACAGCTATGCGAATGACATGACACAGCTATGCCAATGACAAGACGCAGCTATGCCACTGACATGAGACAACTATACCAATGATATGACACAGCTATACCAATGACATGACACAGCTATACGAATGACATGACACAGCTATGCCAATGACATGACACAGCTATGCCACTGACATGACAGCCATACGAATGACATGACACAGCTATACCAATGACATGACACAGCTTTACAAATTACGTGGCACAGCCATACTAATGACATGACACAGCTATACCAATGACATGACACTGCTATACCAATGTCATGACAGTTATACCAATGACATGACACAGCTATACCAATGACATGACACAGCTATACCAATAACATGACACAGCTATACCAATGACATGACACAGCTATACCACTGACATTACACAGCTTTACCAATTACATGGCACAGCTATACCAATGACATGACACAACTATACCAATGACATGACAGCCATACGAATGACATGACACAGCTATGCCAATGACATGACACAGCTATGCCACTGACATGAGACAACTATACCAATGATATGACACAGCTATACCAATGACATGACACAGCTATGCCAGTGATATGACACAGCTATGCTAATGACATGACACAGCAATGCCACTGACATGAGACAACTATACCAATGACATGACACAACTATACCAATGACATGACAGCCATATGAATGACATGGCACAGCTATACCAGTGACATGACACAGCTATACCAATGACTTGACAGCTATACCAATGACATGACACAGCTATACCAATGACATGACGCAGCTATACCAATGACATGACAGCTATACCAATGACATGACAGTTATACTAGTGACATGGCACAGTTATACCAATGACATGACACAGCTATACCAATGACATGACAGTTATACTAGTGACATGACATAGTTATACCAATGACATGACACAGATATATTAAGGACATGACACAACTATACCAGTGACATGACACAGCTATACCACTGACATGAGACAGCTATACCACTGACATGAGACAGCTATGCCAATGATATGACACAGCTATACCAATGACATGACACAGCTATACCAGTGACATCACACAGCTATACCAATGACATGACACAGCTATAACACTGACATGACGCAGCTATACCAATGACATGACACAGCTATACCAATAACATGACAGCTATACCAATGACATGACAGCCATACGAATGACATGACACAGCTATACCAATGACATGGTACAGCTATACCAATGACATGACACAGCTATGACAATGACATGACACAGCTATACCAATGACATCGCACAGCTATACCAATGGCATGACCGTTATACCAATGACATGACAGCTATACCAATGACATGACACAGCTATACCAGTGACATGACACAGCTATACCAATGACATGGTACAGCTATACCAATGACATGACACAGCTATGACAATGACATGACACAGCTATACCAATGACATGGTACAGCTATACCAATGACATGACACAGCTATGACAATGACATCGCACAGCTATACCAATGGCATGACCGTTATACCAATGACATGACACAGCTATACCAATGACATGACACAGCTATACCAGTGACATGACACAGCTATACCAATGACATGGTACAGCTATACCAATGACATGACACAGCTATGACAATGACATGACACAGCTATACCAATGACATCGCACAGCTATACCAATGGCATGACAGTTATACCAATGACATGACACAGCTTTACCAATTACATGGCACAGCTATACCAATGACATGACACAGCTATGCCAGTGACATGATACAGCTATACCAATGACATGACAGCCATACGAGTGGCATGACACATCCATAGCAATGACATGACACAGCTATACGAATGACATGACACAGCTATACCAATGACATTGCACAGCTATGCCAATGACATGACACAGATTTACCAATGACATGACACAGCTATACCAGTGACATGACACAGCTATACCAATGACATGACGCAGCTATACCAATGACATTGCACAGCTATGCCAATGACATGACACAGCTATACCAATGACATGACACAGATTTACCAATGACATGACAGCTATACCAATGACATGACACAGATATACCAATGACATGACACAGCTATACCAGTGACATGACAGCTATACCAATGACATGACACAGATATACCAATGACATGACACAGCTATACCAGTGACATTGCACAGTTATACCAATGACATGACACAGATTTACCAATGACATGACAGCTATACCAATAACATTGCACAGTTATACCAATGACATCACACAGCTATACCAATGACATGACACAGCTATACCAGTGACATGACACAGCTATACCACTGACATGACGCAGCTATACCAATGACATGACACAGCTATACCAGTGACATGACACAGCTATACCAGTGAGATGACACAGCTATACCAGTGACATGACAGCTAAAACAATGACATGACACAGCTATACCAATGACATGACACAGCTATACCAGTGACATGACACAGCTATACCAGTGACATGACAGCTATACCAATGACATGACACAGCTATACCAATGACATGACACAGCTATACCAATGACATGACAGCTATACCAATGACATGACAGTTATACGAATGACATGACACAGCTATACCAATGACATGACACAGCTATGCCAATGACATGACACAGCTATACCAGTGACATGACACAGCTATACCAATGACATGAGACAGCTATACCAATGACATGACAGCTATACCAATGACATGACAGTTATACGAATGACATGACACAGCTATACCAATGACATGACACAGCTATGCCAATGACATGACACAGCTATACCAGTGACATGACACAGCTTTACCAATTACATGGTACAGCTATACCAATGACATGACACAACTATAACAATGACATGACAGCCATACGAATGACATGACACAGCCATACCAATGACATGACACAGCTATACCAATGACATGACACAGCTATACCAATGACATGACACAGCTATACCAATGACATGACACAGCTATACCAATGACATGACACAGCTATACCAATGACATGACACAGCTATACCAATGACATGACACAGCTATGCCAATGACATGACACAGCTATACCAATGACATGACACAGCTATGCCAATGACATGACACAGCTATACCAGTAACATGAGACAGCTATACGAATGACATGACACAGCTTTACCAATTACATTGCACAGCTATACCAATGACATGACACAGCTATACCAATGACATGACAGCCATACGAATGACATGACACAGCTATACCAATGATATGACACATCTATACGAATGACATGACACAGCTATACGAATGACATGACACAGCTATACCAATGACCTGACAGCTATGCCAATGACATGGCAGCTATGCCAATGACATGACAGCTATGCCAATGACATGAGCGCTGTGCCAATGACATGACAGTTATACTAATGACTTGGCACAGCCATACTAATGACATGACACAGCCATACCAGTAACATGACACAGCTATACCAATAACTTGATACAGCTATACCAATGGCATGACGCAGCTATACCAATGACATGACAGTTATACTAGTGACATGGCACAGCTATACCAGTGACATGACACAGCTATACCAATGACATGACACAGCTATACCAGTGACACGACACAGCTATACCACTGACATGAGACAGCTATACCAATGACATGACACAGCTATACCAATGACATGACACAGTTATACCAGTGACACGACACAGCTATACCAATGACACGACACAGCTATACCAATGACATGACACAGCTATACCAATGACATGACGCAGCTATACCAATGACATGACACAACTATACCAATGACATGACACAGCTATACCAATGACATGACACAGCTATACCAATAACATGACACAACTATACCAATGACATGACACAGCTATACCAATGACATGACACAGCTATACCATTGACATGACACAACTATACCTATGACATGACAAAGCTATACCAATGACATGACACAGCTATATCAATGACATGACAGCTATACCAATGACATGGCAGTCATACTAGTGACATGGCACAGCTATACCAATGACATGACACAGCTATACCAATAACATGACACAACTATACCAATGCCAGCAAACAGCTATACCAATGACATGACACAGCTATACCAATGACATGACACAGCTATACCTATGACATGACAAAGCTATACCAATAACATGACACAACTATACCAATGACATGACACAGCTATACCAATAACATGACACAACTATACCAATGCCAGCAAACAGCTATACCAATGACATGACACAGCTATACCAATGACATGACACAGCTATACCTATGACATGACAAAGCTATACCAATGACATGACACAGCTATATCAATGACAAGACAGCTATACCAATGACATGGCAGTCATACTAGTGACATGGCACAGCTATACCAATGACATGACAGCTATACCAATGACATGACACTGCTATGCCAATGACATCAAACAGCTATACCAATGACATGACACAGCTATACCAATGACATAACACAGCTATACCAATGACATGACACAGCTATACCAATAACATGACACAACTATACCAATGACATGACACAGCTATACCAATAACATGACACAACTATACCAATGCCAGCAAACAGCTATACCAATGACATGACACAGCTATACCAATGACATGACACAGCTATACCAATGACATGACAAAGCTATACCAATGACATGACACAGCTATACCAATGACATGACAGCTATACCAATGACATGGCAGTCATACTAGTGACATGGCACAGCTATACCAATGACATGACACAGCTATACCAATGACATGACAGTTAAACTAGTGACATGGCACAGCTATACCAATGACATGACACAGCTATACCAATGACATGACACAGCTATACCAATGACATGACACAGCTATACAAATGACATGACAGCTATGCCAATGACATGACACAGCTATACCAATGACATGACACAGCTATACCAATGACATGACACAGCTATGCCAATGACATGACACAGCTATACCAATGACATGACACAGCTATGCCTATGACATGACACAGCTATACCAGTGACATGACACAGCTTTACCACTGACATGACACAGCTATACCAATGACATGACACAGCTTTACCAATTGCATGGCACAGCTATACCAATGACATGACAGTTATACCAATGACATGACAGCCATACGAATGACATGACACAGCTATACCAATGACATGCCACAGCTATACGAATGACATGACACAGCTATACCAATGACATGACACAGCTATACCAATGACATGACAGCTATGCCAATGGCATGACAGCTATGCCAATGACATGACAGCTATGCCAATGACATGACAGCTATGCCAATGACATGACAGTTATACTAATGACTTGGCACAGCTATACCAATGACATGACACAGCCATACCAGTAACATGACACAGCTATACCAATAACTTGACACAGCTATACCAATGGCATGACACGGCTATACAAATGACATGACACAGCTATACCAATGACATGACACAGCTATACCAATGGCATGACAGCTATACAAATGACATGACAGCTATACCAATGACATGACAGTTATACTAATGACATGGCACAGCTGTATCAATGACATGACACTGCTATACCAATGACATGACACAGCTATACCAATGACATGACACAGCTATACCAATGACATGACACAGCTGGTTTGGCATCCGTCCGTCTGCGAAAGACGATGGATTTGCAGCTTTGTTAGGTTTAAGTTATACGATTTGTAACGCGGCATTTACGCTGATGACTGAGTAAGCCTATCTGTGATCGACAGAGCTTTCCGCAGTCATCGCAACGATGACCTGTCGATAGATCTTGGTTTGTGCCCGCTGGTGGACGCCTAGATTGGCGTTTCAGGCCCAGTTTCACAAACCATAGCGAGTCGTGGTTGGCCATTCCGTCACGCACGACACAACTATACCAATGACATGACTGTTATGATAAGTTTCGCCTGTCGCTCCTTGTATAAGTCATTACCTGACGTCACTAGTCGTGCCGTGGGCGTGTGCAATAGGGGTCTGGAAGGGATAAATGGCGACCCGCGATACGGGCATATTTGAAAAATCGACATTCGACATTGACGCCCAAATTCCGACACTGAGTATCTGTATCAAAAGTATCAAAAGCGACATCGACACAGGTTTGTGAAAAAACGACGCCGAACGTCTTGAAAAATCGACATTGGACACTGATCACTTAAAAAAAATCGACACTGGACACTTGACCCCATCTTCCAGACCCCTTGTAATGCCTATAGCGGAAACCCACACGCCCCTATGTCTGAGACGGACCCCTTGTCCCCGCCACAGGCATGCTGGAGGCGCCCCGGAGCCTCGTCATCCTCGGGATGCAGATCCCGAAGGGCATCGAGCAGAAGGGGATCAAGTCGCTGACGGACTGCATCAAGAAGTGCGCCACAGCCGGGTCAGGCATTCCCGCCATCTTCGCTGACATAGACGAACAAATCTGCTTCGGCATCGACTACGACTTCGCCACCCACAAGTAAGTCTGCTCACCAGTTGTATTTATCTTGTATGTTCGGACTCTATGACTAGATAGAGACGTCAGGCAAACCCACGAGGCTGGCAGACTGGGGGTGGCTGGTAGATAAGAGGTGCGTACGGTAGCACGATCAACACAAAACTACCGCTTTGGTTGGTTGTATATTCAGGACACTTTAGTCACTCTTGGTCATATTAGCGTCAATGGGAGAAGGAAGGGAGAGTGGAGCTATGTCCCTGGGGGTAACTCTTTGCGAAGAAGGACATGGGATATTTATCATGCGACCACACAGACATGGCCACAACGGGGCTCGAATCATCGCTTCACGTGCTGTTATGCTCTCAGGTGGCAGCGGGCTCAATGCGAGCGCTCTTACCCACTGAGTTATCGGGGTGGCCCCTCGATCGCTTTGGATGGCGATACCGTATGACGTGCACTTGACGGAATGGTCAAGGACGCGAACTAGTTGGAACAGGAAGTGGGCTATAGTTCGCCGCGAGCGAGAGCAGTCGAGGTTGATACATACGAGACGAGCCGAGGCTGATACATACGAGACGAACCAAGGCTGATACATACGAGACGAGCCAAGGCTGATACATACGAGACGAGCCAAGGCTGATACATACGAGACGAACCAAGGCTGATACATACGAGACGAGCCAAGGCTGATACATACGAGACGAGCCGAGGCTGATACATACGAGACGAGCCGAGGCTGATACATACGAGACGAGCCAAGGCTGATACACACGAGACGAGCCGAGGCTGATACATACGAGACGAGCCAAGGCTGATACATACGAGACGAGCCGAGACTGATACATACGAGACGAGCCAAGGCTGATACATACGAGACGAGGCTGATACATACGAGACGAGCCCAGGCTGATACAAGCGAGACGAGCCGAGATTGATACATACGAGACGAGCCCAGGCTGATACATACGAGACGAGCCGAGGCTGATACATACGAGACGAGCCAAGGCTGATACATACGAGACAGGCCGAGGCTGATACATACGAGACGAGCCAAGGCTGATACATACGAGACGAGCCGAGGCTGATACATACGAGACCAGCCGAGGCTGATACATACGAGACGAGTCAAGGCTGATACATACGAGCCAAGGCTGATACATACGAGACGAGCCAAGGCTGATACATACGAGACGAGCCAAGGCTGATACATACGAGGCGAGCCAAGGCTGATACATACGAGACCAGCCGAGGCTGATACATACGAGACGAGCCAAAGCTGATACATACGAGACGAGGCTGATACATACGAGACGAGCCCAGGCTGATACATACGAGACGAGCCGAGGCTGATTACATACGAGACGAGCCAAGGCTGATACATACGAGACGAGCCAAGGCTGATACATACGAGACGAGCCGAGGCTGATACATACGAGACGAGCCGAGGCTGATACATACGAGACGAGCCAAGGCTGATACACACGAGACGAGCCGAGGCTGATACATACGAGACGAACCAAGGCTGATACATACGAGACGAGCCAAGGCTGATACATACGAGACGAGCCGAGGCTGATACATACGAGACGAGCCGAGGCTGATACATACGAGACGAGCCAAGGCTGATACACACGAGACGAGCCGAGGTTGATACATACGAGACGAGCCGAGGCTGACACATACGAGACGAGACGAGGCTGATACATACGAGACGAGGCTGATACATACGAGACGAGCCAAGGCTGATACATACGAGACGAGACGAGGCTGATACATACGAGACGAGCCGAGGTTGATACATACGAGACGAGCCGAGGCTGACACATACGACACGAGCAAAGGCTGACACATACGAGTCGAACCAAGGCTGATACATGCGAGACGAGACGAGGCTGATACATACGAGACGAGCCCAGGCTGATACATACGAGGCGAGCCGAGGCTGATACATACGAGACGAGCCAAGGCTGATATATACGAGACAGGCCGAGGCTGATACATACGCGACGAGCCAAGGCTGATACATACGAGACGAGCCGAGGCTGATGCATACGAGACCAGCCGAGGCTGATACATACGAGACGAGTCAAGGCTGATACATACGAGCCAAGGCTGATACATACGAGACGAGCCAAGGCTGATACATACGAGACGAGCCAAGGCTGATACATACGAGGCGAGCCAAGGCTGACACATACGAGACGAGCCGAGGCTGATACATACGAGACGAGACGAGGCTGATACATACGAGACGAGGCTGATACATACGAGACGAGCCAAGGCTGATACATACGAGACGAGACGAGGCTGATACATACGAGACGAGCCGAGGTTGATACATACGAGACGAGCCGAGGCTGACACATACGACACGAGCAAAGGCTGATACATACGAGTCGAACCAAGGCTGATACATGCGAGACGAGACGAGGCTGATACATACGAGACGAGATGAGGCTGATACATATGAGACGAGCCAAGGCTGATACATACGAGACGAGCCAAGGCTGATACATACGAGACGAGCCAAGGCTGATACATACGAGACGAACTGAGGCTGATACATACGAGACGAGCCAAGGCTGATACATACGAGACGAGCCGAGGCTGATACATACGAGACGAGCCGAGGCTGATGCATACGAGACGAGACGAGGCTGATACATACGAGACGAGACGAGGCTGATACATACGAGACGAGACGAGGCTGATACATACGAGACGAGGCTGATACATACGAGACGAACCAAGGCTGATACATACGAGACGAGCCAAGGCTGATACATACGAGACGAGCCGAGGCTGATACATACGAGACGAGCCAAGGCTGATACATACGAGACGAGCCGAGGCTGATACATACGAGACGAGCCGAGGCTGATACATACGAGACGAGCCAAGACTGATACATACGAGACGAGCCAAGGCTGATACATACGAGACGAACCAAGGCTGATACATACGAGACGAGAAGAGGCTGATACATACGAGACGAGCCGAGGCTGATACATACGAGACGAGCCGAGGCTGATACATACGAGACGAGACGAGGCTGATACATACGAGACGAGCCAAGGCTGATACATACGAGACGAGCCGAGGCTGATACATACGAGACGAGTCAAGGCTGATACATACGAGATCAACCAAGGCTGATACATACGAGACGAGCCGAGGCTGATACATACAAGGCGAGCCAAGGCTGATACATACGAGACGAACCAAGGCTGATACATACGAGACGAGCCAAGGCTGATACATACGAGACGAGCCGAGGCTGATACGTACGAGACGAGCCGAGGCTGATACATACGACACGAGCAAAGGCTGATACATACGAGTCGAACCAAGGCTGATACATGCGAGACGAGACGAGGCTGATACATACGAGACGAGACGAGGCTGATACATACGAGACGAGCCAAGGCTGATACATACGAGACGAGCCAAGGCTGATACATACGAGACGAGCCAAGGCTGATACATACGAGACGAGCCAAGGCTGATACATACGAGACGAGCCGAGGCTGATACATACGAGACGAGCCGAGGCTGATACATACGAGACGAGCCAAGGCTGATACATACGAGACGAGCCAAGGCTGATACATACGAGACGAGCCGAGGCTGATACATACGAGACGAGCCGAGGCTGATACATACGAGACGAGCCGAGGCTGATACATACGAGACGAGACGAGCCGAGGCTGATACATACGAGACGAGCCGAGGCTGATACATACGAGACGAGCCCAGGCTGATACATACGAGACGAGGCAGATACATACGAGACGAGCCAAGGCTGATACATACGAGACGAGCCAAGGCTGATACATACGAGACGAGCCGAGGCTGATACATACGAGACGAGCCGAGGCTGATACATACGAGACGAGCCGAGGCTGATACATACGAGACGAGCCAAGGCTGATACATACGAGACGAGCCGAGGCTGATACATACGAGACGAGACGAGGCTGATACATACGAGACGAGGCAGATACATACGAGACGAGCCAAGGCTGATACATACGAGACGAGCCAAGGCTGATACATACGAGACGAGCCAAGGCTGAAACATACGAGACGAGCCGAGGCTGATACATACGAGACGAGCCGAGGCTGATACATACGAGACGAGCCAAGGCTGATACATACGAGACGAGCCGAGGCTGATACATACGAGACGAGCCGAGGCTGATACATACGAGACGAGCCGAGGCTGATACATACGAGACGAGACGAGCCGAGGCTGATACATACGAGACGAGCCGAGGCTGATACATACGAGACGAGCCCAGGCTGATACATACGAGACGAGGCAGATACATACGAGACGAGCCAAGGCTGATACATACGAGACGAGCCAAGGCTGATACATACGAGACGAGCCGAGGCTGATACATACGAGACGAGCCGAGGCTGATACATACGAGACGAGCCGAGGCTGATACATACGAGACGAGCCAAGGCTGATACATACGAGACGAGCCGAGGCTGATACATACGAGACGAGACGAGGCTGATACATACGAGACGAGGCAGATACATACGAGACGAGCCAAGGCTGATACATACGAGACGAGCCAAGGCTGATACATACGAGACGAGCCGAGGCTGATACATACGAGACGAGCCAAGGCTGATACATACGAGACACCCCGTGGCTGATACATACGAGACGAGCCGAGGCTGATACATACGAGATGAGGCTGATACATACGAGACGAGCCGAGGCTGATACATACGAGACGAGCCGAGGCTGATACATACGAGACGAGCCAAGGCTGATACATACGAGACGAGCCAAGGCTGATACATACGAGACGGGCCGAGGCTGATACATACGAGACGAGCCAAGGCTGATACATACGAGACGAGCCGAGGCTGATACATACGAGACGAGCCGAGGCTGATACATACGAGACGAGCCAAGGCTGATACATACGAGACGGGCCGAGGCTGATACATACGAGACGAGCCGAGACTGATACATACGAGACGAGCCGAGGCTGATACATACGAGATAGCACGATCAACACGATCGCTTTGGTTGGTTGTATATTCAGGAAGCTTTAACCACTTTTGGTCATATCGCGTCAATGAGACAAGGAAAAGAGAGTGGAATCATGTCCCCGGGGTAACTCTTTGTGAAGAAGGACATGGGATCTTTATCCTGCGACCACACAGACATGGCCACAGCGGGGCGCGAACCACCGATCCACGTTCCGTTAGGCTGTCAGGTGACCAGAGCGCTCTAGCCCGCTGAGCTATCGGGGCGGCCCCTCGATCGCTTTGGATCGCGATACCGCATGACGTGAAATTAACGGAATGGTCAAGGACACAAACCATTGGGAACGGAAAGTGGGGTATAGTTCGCCGCAAGCGAGACCAGGGGCGGATCCAGAAAATCTTGATGGGGGTGGGGGGGGGCGGCGGTTTCAGGGCCGGATCCAGATATGCTGGATAGGGGAGGCCAGTTTCGGTTTTCATATGGTAAATGGTGTAAATTTCGGTCCTAAAGGGGGGACCGGGGCAAGGTCGCCCCCCCCCCCCTGGATCCGCCCCTGAGAGCACTCCCGTATTATTATAGTAAACTCTGGGTGACGGTTGTTATGGAGTGAGTGGAGATACCGGTAACCCGATAAGTACCGCTGCGCAATAGTTATTCCTTTGTTGTCCATATTTTACACTACTTGTCCCGTATTAAGTACCGCTGCGCAATATTTATTGGTTTGTTATCAATATTTTACACTACTCGTACTTAGATAGCGTGATAAAATGTCCGGCTGACGTGTGCGCATGCGCAGCGAAGGGGGGTTGCTTTGTAAAATGCGCATGTAGGTTTGGGTTAGGTTAGGGTTAGGTAAGGTTAGGGTTAGGGTTCTGATAGGTTTAGGGCTGGGATTAGGTTCTGGTTGGGGTTAGTAGCATGAACTAAGCGTGGTCGGACAGGTTATGACGGATGGACAGGTTATTATGTTACACCACTGTTTCGAAATTATATGTAATTATTTAGTAGGTACGCCATTGACAAATGTCCTGCTGCATTGTGGGAAGAAAAATAGTTTGCGCTGACCACTGTCTTTCATTGTGTCGTGCACGGGTCACGGCCGACGTTCGCTGGTTCTCCAGGTTTCCCACTGACTGGGGTGGGGGGGGGGGGGGCAGTTATCGCTTTGCCAATGTTAATATTTTGACACTTCGTTGATGAGATGCACGAAATATCTGTTCTGAATATGGCCTTAATTTGCTGGATTGATTTAAATGCTAAAAACAATGTCGAAATATGTTACACGTTTGATAAATCCGCGTTGCCGCATCAACAGGATGTATATCATTGTCATGAATGGCGGGTCTGCTCGAGAAGTAATCCCGGGGTATTTTGTTTGACAATTGAATACTATTAGCTACTACATGTGTAACTGTGTAGGGGATCTATGCATTGATACGTATTGACCGGACAAACAGGTCTGCATTACTGATCGGACTGAATCCTTTACTCTCTAATAAACTTGCAGTAAGCCTGACAGTCCATGAGTGTGTTATGAATCTCATGATCTGTGCGTTTTGGCTCGTGGTCTGAATGCGTTATGAATCTTGTGGCCTGGGCGTTCTGGCTCGTGGTCTGAATGCGTTATGAATCTTGTGGCCTGTGCGTTCTGGCTCGTGGTCTGAATGCGTTGTGAATCTTGTGGCCTGTGCGTTCTGGCTCGTGGTCTGAATGCGTTGTGAACGTTGTGGCCTGTGCGTTCTGGCTCGTGGTCTGAATGCGTTATGAATCTTGTTGCCTGTGCGTTTTGGCTCGTGGTCTGAGTGCGTTATGAATCTCGTGGCCTGTGCGTTTTGGCTCGTGGTCTGAATGCGTTATGAATCTTGTGGCCTGTGCGTTCTGGCTCGTGGTCTGAGTGCGTTATGAATCTTGTGGCCTGTGCGTTCTGGCTCGTGGTCTGAGTGCGTTATGAATCTCGTGGCCTGTGCGTTCTGGCTCGTGGTCTGAATGCGTTATGATTCTTGTGGCCTGTGCGTTCTGGCTCGTGGTCTGAATGCGTTATGAATCTTGTGGCCTGTGCGTTCTGGCTCGTGGTCTGAATGCGTTGTGAATCTTGTGGCCTGTGCGTTCTGGCTCGTGGTCTGAATGCGTTGTGAACGTTGTGGCCTGTGCGTTCTGGCTCGTGGTCTGAATGCGTTATGAATCTTGTTGCCTGTGCGTTTTGGCTCGTGGTCTGAGTGCGTTATGAATCTCGTGGCCTGTGCGTTTTGGCTCGTGGTCTGAATGCGTTATGAATCTTGTGGCCTGTGCGTTCTGGCTCGTGGTCTGAGTGCGTTATGAATCTTGTGGCCTGTGCGTTCTGGCTCGTGGTCTGAGTGCGTTATGAATCTCGTGGCCTGTGCGTTCTGGCTCGTGGTCTGAATGCGTTATGATTCTTGTGGCCTGTGCGTTCTGGCTCGTGGTCTGAGTGCGTTATGAATCTCGTGGCCTGTGCGTTTTGGCTCGTGGTCTGAATGCGTTATGAATCTTGTGGCCTGTGGGTTTTGGCTCGTGGTCTGAATGCGTTATGAATGTTGTGGCCTGTGCGTTTTGGCTCGTGGTCTGAATGCGTTATGAATCTCGTGGCCTGTGCGTTCTGGCTCGTGGTCTGAGTGCGTTATGACTCTCATGGCCTGTGCGTTCTGACTCGTGGTCTGAGTGCGTTATGACTCTCGTGGCCTGTGCGTTCTGACTCGTGGTCTGAGTGCGTTATGAATCTCATGGCCTGTGCTTTCTGGCTCGTGGTCTGAATGCGTTATGAATCTCGTGACCTGTGCGTTCCGGCTCGTGGTCTGAGTGCTCGTGGCCTGTGGGTTCTGGCTCGTGGTCTGAGTGCGTTATGACTCTCATGGCCTGTGCGTTCTGACTCGTGGTCTGAGTGCGTTATGAATCTCGTGGCCTGTGCGTTTTGGCTCGTGGTCTGAATGCGTTATGAATCTCGTGGCCTGTGCGTTCTGGCTCGTGGTCTGAGTGCGTTATGACTCTCATGGCCTGTGGGTTCTGGCTCGTGGTCTGAGTGCGTTATGAATCCCATGGCCTGCGCGTTCTGGCTCGTGGTCATAGTGCGTTCTGGCATGTGGTCATAGTGCGGTCTGGCCTGTGGTCATAGTGCGTTCTGGCTCGTGGTCTGAATGCGTTTTGAATCTTGTGGTCTGTGCGTTTTGGCTCGTGGTCTGAGTGCGTTATGAATCTCTTGGCCTGTGCGTTCTGGCTCGTGGTCTGAGTGCGTTATGAATCTCGTGGCCTGTGCGTTCTGGCTCGTGGTCTGAATGCGTTATGATTCTTGTGGCCTGTGCGTTCTGGCTCGTGGTCTGAGTGCGTTATGACTCTCATGGCCTATGCGTTCTGACTCGTGGTCTGAATGCGTTATGAATCTTGTGGCCTGTGCGTTTTGGCTCGTGGTCTGAATGCGTTATGAATCTCGTGGCCTGTGCGTTCTGGCTCGTGGTCTGAGTGCGTTATGAATCCCATGGCCTGCGCGTTCTGGCTCGTGGTCATAGTGCGTTCTGGCATGTGGTCATAGTGCGGTCTGGCCTGTGGTCATACTGCGTTCTGGCTCGTGGTCTGAGTGCATTAGGAATTTCTTGGTCTGTGCGTTCTGGCTCGTGGTCTGAATTCGTTATGAATCTCGTGACCTGTGCGTTCTGGCTCGTGGTCTGAGTGCGTTATGAATCTCGTGGCCTGTGCGTTCTGGCTCGTGGTCTGAGTGCATTAAGAATCTCGTGGCCCTGTGGGTTCTGGTTCGTGGGCTGGGTGCGTTATGAATCTCGTGACCTGTGCTTTCTGACTCATTGATTCTCAGATTCCCGTATTCCGCGGCGGGGTTTTCTTGTGAACGACGTCATCAAAATTCCAATACTGCCGCAGGAAAATGATTATCAATTATCCAAATAAATTTCATCATCAAAAAAGTTATTACCTTTGAAAAGGCAAGCTCGATTACCCACATAACTTGTTGTCTCATGATGACTCCATCTCTATGTTGCGTATACACCAAAATAGTACCAATAATGCAATATCGTTTGCAGTGGCGCCTCACAATCTGCCCAAAATAGGCCACTTTCCTATTCATTTACTTCAGCTATATGACTCTATAGATCAAGGCTTGATTGCTTATCAAAAGAAATATGGGAGAGGATGTTTTATCATACATCACGGAACTGACTCGCACCGTGTCGGCAACCCAGATATCAAGACATAAGTGATAAGGACATTAAATTTAATTATTTCTGATTATGTCTTCGATACCACAATCCCCGAGCCTTTGATTTCTCCGTTTACAAAACATATATTCTCTGCAAAATGCTGTGTTTCGGACGGTCGTCAGTGTAAGACAAAAATCTTCAATCTTCTTCTGTAACTCTGGAAATAATCGGTATATTAGTGCATGCTGCCAATATAACATTTTATAAGCGTATTTTGTTACAGGTGCTACTTTCACGTGGTTAACGATCAAGCAGAGGGAGATGATCTGTGCATGAACGTCGATCCAATTAGAATACCAAGTGCCGCTGTGGACAATCCGGGCGTCATCGGCATCATCTTGTGTGAGTATTACTATCACCCGGTGTGAGCATTGCTATCACCCTGTGTGAGTATTACTATCACCCTGTGAGAGCATTACTATCACTCTGTGTGAGTATTCCTATCACCCTGTGTGAGTATTACTATCACCCTGTGTGAGTATTACTATCACCCTGTATGAGTATTACTATCACCCTGTGTGAGTATTGCTATCACACTGTGTGAGTATTATTATCTCCCCTCGTGAGTATTACTATCACCCTGTGAGAGCATTACTATCACCCTGTGAGGGTATTACTATCACCCTGTGTGAGTATTACTATAACCCTGTGTGAGTATTACTATCACCCTGTGTGAGTATTACTATCACCCTGTGTGAGTATTACTATCACCCTGTATGAGTATTACGATCACCCTGTGTGAGTATTGCTATCACCCTGTGTGAGTATTACTATCACCCTGTGTGAGTATTATTATCACCCAGTGTGAGTATTACTATCACCCTGTGTGAGTATTACTATCACCCCGTGTGAGTATTGCTATCACCCTGTGTGAGTATTACTATCACCCTGTGTGAGTATTATTATCACCCAGTGTGAGTATTACTATCACCCTGTGTGAGTATTGCTATCACCCTGTGTGAGTATTACTATAACCCTGTGTGAGTATTACTATCACCCTGTGTGAGTATTACTATCACCCTGTGTGAGCATTACTATCGCCCTGTGTGAGTATTACTATCACCCTGTGCGAGTATTACTATCGCCCTGTGTGAGTATTACTATCACCCTGTGTGGGCATTAATATCACCATGTGTGAGTATTACTATCACCCTGTGTGAGTATTACTATCACCCTGTGTGAGTATTACTATCGCCCTGTGTGAGTATTACTATCACCCTGTGCGAGTATTACTATCGCCCTGTGTGAGTATTACTATCACCCTGTGTGGGCATTAATATCACCATGTGTGAGTATTACTATCACCCTGTGTGAGTATTACTATCACCCTGTGTGAGTATTGCTATCACCCTGTGTGAGTATTACTATCGCCCTGTGTGAGTATTACTATCACCCTGTGTGAGTATTGCTATCACCCTGTGTGAGTATTATTATCACGCAGTGTGGGTATTACTATCACCCGGTGTGAGTATTATTATCACCCCGTGTGAGTATTGCTATCACCCTGTGTGAGTATTATTATTACCCAGCGTGAGTATTACTATCACCCTGTGTGAGTATTGCTATCACTCTGTGTGAGTATTACTATTACCCTGTGTGAGTATTATTATCACCCAGTGTGAGTATTACTATCACCCTGTGCGAGTATTACTATCACCCTGTGTGAGTATTACTATCACCCTGTGTGAGTTTTACTATCACCCTGTGTGAGTATTACTATCACCCTGTGTGAGTATTACTATCGCCCTGTGTGAGTATTACTATCACCCTGTGTGAGTATTACTATCGCCCTGTGTGAGTATTACTATCACCCTGTGTGGGCATTACTATCACCATGTGTGAATATTACTATCACCCTGTGTGAGTATTACTATCACCCTGTGTGAGTATTGCTATCACCCTGTGTGAGTATAACTATCACCCTGTGTGACTATTGCTATCACCCTGTGTGAGTATTATTATCTCCCCTCGTGAGTATTACTATCACCCTGTGTGAGTATTACTATCGCTCTGTGTGAGTATTACGATCACCCTGTGTGAGTATTACTATCACCCTGTGTGAGTATTACTATCACCCTGTGTGAGTATTGCTATCACCCTGTGTGAGTATTACTATCACCCTGTGTGAGTATTGCTATCACCCTGTGTGAGTATTATTATCTCTCCTCGTGAGTATTACTATCACCCTGTGTGAGTATTACTATCGCTCTGTGGGAGTATTACTATCACCCTGTGTGAGTATTACTATCACCCTGTGTGAGTATTACTATCACCCTGTGCGAGTATTACTATCACCCTGTGCGAGTATTACTATCACCCTGTGTGAGTATTACTATCACCCTGTGTGGGTATTACTATCACCCTGTGTGAGTATTATTATCCCCCTATGTGAGTATAACTATCACCCTGTGTGAGTATTACTATCACATTGTGTGGGCATGACTAACACCCTGTGTGAGTATTACTATCACCCTGTGTGAGTATTACTATCACCCTGTGTGAGTATTGCTATCACCCTGTGTGAGTATTATTATCACCCTTCGTGAGTATTACTATCACCCTGTGTGAGTATTACTATCGCTCTGTGTGAGTATTACTATCACCCTGTGTGAGTATTACTATCACCCTGTGAGTATTACTATCACCCTGTGTGAGTATTGCTATCACTCTGTGTGAGTATTACTATCACCCTGTGTGAGTATAACTACCACCCTGTGAGTATTACTACCACCCCGTGTGGGTATTACTATCACCCTGTGTGAGTATTATTATCACCCTGTGTGACTATTACTATCACCCTGTGTGAGCATTACTATCACCCTGTGTGAGTATTACTACCACCCTGTGTGAGTATTACTATCACATTGTGTGGGTATTACTATCACCCTGTGTGAGTATTACTATCACATTGTGTGGGTATTACTAACACCCTGTGTGAGTATTACTATCACCCTGTGTGAGTATTATTATCTCCCCTCGTGAGTCTTGCTATCACCCTGTGTGAGTATTACTATCACCCTGTGTGAGTATTGCTATCACCCTGTGTGAGTATTGCTATCACCCTGTGTGAGTATAACTATCACCCTGTGTGACTATTGCTATCACCCTGTGTGAGTATTATTATCTCCCCTCGTGAGTATTACTATCACCCTGTGTGAGTATTACTATCGCTCTGTGTGAGTATTACTATCACCCTGTGTGAGTATTACTATCACCCTGTGTGAGTATTACTATCACCCTGTGTGAGTATTGCTATCACCCTGTGTGAGTATTACTATCACCCTGTGCGAGTATTGCTATCACCCTGTGTGAGTATTATTATCTCTCCTCGTGAGTATTACTATCACCCTGTGTGAGTATTATTATCTCTCCTCGTGAGTATTACTATCACCCTGTGTGAGTATTACTATCGCTCTGTGGGAGTATTACTATCACCCTGTGTGAGTATTACTATCACCCTGTGTGAGTATTACTATCACCCTGTGTGAGTATTACTATCACCCTGTGTGGGTATTACTATCACCCTGTGTGAGTATTATTATCCCCCTTTGTGAGTATAACTATCACCCTGTGTGAGTATTACTATCACATTGTGTGGGCATGACTAACACCCTGTGTGAGTATTACTATCACCCTGTGTGAGTATTACTATCACCCTGTGTGAGTATTGCTATCACCCTGTGTGAGTATTATTATCACCCTTCGTGAGTATTACTATCACCCTGTGTGAGTATTACTATCGCTCTGTGTGAGTATTACTATCACCCTGTGTGAGTATTACTATCACCCTGTGAGTATTACTATCACCCTGTGTGAGTATTGCTATCACTCTGTGTGAGTATTACTATCACCCTGTGTGAGTATAACTACCACCCTGTGAGTATTACTACCACCCCGTGTGGGTATTACTATCACCCTGTGTGAGTATTATTATCACCCTGTGTGACTATTACTATCACCCTGTGTGAGCATTACTATCACCCTGTGTGAGTATTACTACCACCCTGTGTGAGTATTACTATCACATTGTGTGGGTATTACTATCACCCTGTGTGAGTATTACTATCACATTGTGTGGGTATTACTAACACCCTGTGTGAGTATTACTATCACCCTGTGTGAGTATTATTATCTCCCCTCGTGAGTATTACTATCACCCTGTGTGAGTATTACTATCGCTCTGTGTGAGTATTACTATCACCCTGTGTGAGTATTACTATCACCCTGTGTGAGTATTACTATCACCCTGTGCGAGTATTACTATCACCCTGTGTGAGTATTACTATCACCCTGTGTGAGTATTACTATCACCCTGTGTGAGTATTACTATCGTCCTGTGTGAGTATTACTATCACCCTGTGTGAGTATTACTATCACCCTGTGTGAGTATTACTATCACCCTGTGTGGGTATTACTGACACCCTGTGCGAGTATTACTATCACTCTGAGTCAGTATTACTATCACCCTGTGTGAGTATTACTACCACCCTGTGAGTATTACTAACACCCTGTGTGAGTATTGCTATCACTCTGTGTGAGTATTACTATCACCCTGTGTGAGTATTACTACCACCCTGTGAGTATTACTACCACCCCGTGTGGGTATTACTATCACCCTGTGTGAGTATTATTATCACCCTGTGTGAGTATTACTATCCCCCTATGTGAGTATAACTATCACCCTGTGTGAGTATTACTATCACATTGTGTGGGTATTACTAACACCCTGTGTGAGTATTACTATCACCCTGTGTGAGTATTACTATCACCCTGTGTGAGTTTGCTTTCACCCTGTGTAAGTATTATTATCACCCCTCGTGAGTATTACTATCACCCTGTGTGAGTATTGCTATCACTCTGTGTGAGTATTACTATCACCCTGTGTGAGTATTACTACCACCCTGTGAGTATTACTACCACCCCGTGTGGGTATTACTATCACCCTGTGTGAGTATTATTATCACCCTGTGTGAGTATTACTATCACCCTGTGTGAGCATTACTATCACCCTGTGTGAGTATTACTACCACCCTGTGTGAGTATTACTATCACATTGTGTGGGTATTACTAACACCCTGTGTGAGTATTACTATCACATTGTGTGGGTATTACTATCGCCCTGTGTGAGTATTACTATCACCCTGTGTGAGTATTACTATCGCCCTGTGTGAGTATTACTATCACCCTGTGTGAGTATTACTATCACCCTGCGTGAGTATTACTATCGCCCTGTGTGAGTATTACTATCACCCTGTGTGAGCATTACTATCACCCTGTGTGAGTATAACACCCTGTGTGAGTATTGCTATCACATTGTGTGGGTATTACTATCACCCTGTGTGAGTATTACTATCACATTGTGTGGGTATTACTATCACCCTGTGTGAGTCTTACTATCACATTGTGTGGGTATTACTAACACCCTGTGTGAGTATTACTATCACATTGTGTGGGTATTACTATCACCCTGTGTGAGTGTTACTATCATCATGTGTGAGCATTACTATCACCCTGTGTGAGTATTGCTATCACCCTGTGTGAGCATTACTATCACCCTGTGTGAGTATTGCTATCACCCTGTGTGAGCATTACTATCACCCTGTGTGAGTATTGCTATCACCCTGTGTGAGCATTACAATCACCCTGTATGAGTAATGCTATCAACCTGTGTGAGCATTACTATCACCCTGTGTGAGTATTGCTATCACCCTGTGTAAGTATTACTAACACCCTGTGTGAGTATTACTATCACATTTTGTGGGTATTACTATCACCCTGTGTGAGTATTATTATCACCCTATGTGAGTATTATTATCACCCTGTGTGAGTATTCCTATCACTATGTGTAAGTATTACTATCACCTTGTGCGAGTATTACTATCACCCGGTGTGAGTATTACTATCACCCTGTGTGAGTATTCCTGTCACCCTGTGTGAGTATGACTATCAACCTGTGTGAGTATTACTATCACATTGAGTCAGTATTACTCTCACCCTGTGTGAGTATTCTGATCACCCTGTGTGAGTATTACTATCACCCTGTGTGAGTATTACTATCACCCTGTGTGAGTATTATTATCACCCTGCGTGAGTATTATTATCACCCTGTGTGAGTATTACTATCGCTCTGTGTGAGTATTACTGTCACCCTGTGTGAGTATTACTATCACCCTGTGTGAGTATTACTATCACCCTGTGTGAGTATTACTATCACCCTGTGTGAGTATTATTATCACCCTGTGTGAGTATTACTATCACCCTGTGTGAGTATTATTATCAACCTGTGTGAGTATTACTATCACCCGGTGTGAGTATTACTATCGCCCTGCGTGAGTATTATTATCACCCTGCGTGAGTATTATTATCACCCTGCGTGAGTATTACTATCACCCTGTGTGAGTATTACTATCACCCTGTGTGAGTATTACTATCACCCTGTGTGAGTATTATTATCACCCTGCGTGAGTATTATTATCACCCTGTGTGAGTATTACTATCGCTCTGTGTGAGTATTACTCTCACCCTGTGTGAGTATTACTATCGCCCTGTGTGAGTATTACTATCACCCTATGTGAGTATAACTATCACATTGTGTGGGTATTAATATCACCCTGTGTGAGTATTACTATCCCATTGTGTGGGTATTACTAACACCCTGTGTGGGTATTACTATCACATTGTGTGGGTATTACTATCACCCTGTGTGAGTGTTACTACCACCCTGTGTGAGCAATACTATCACCCTGTGTGAGTATTGCTATCACCCTGTGTGAGCATTACTATCACCCTGTGTGTGTATTACTATCACCCTGTGTGAGTATAACTATCACATTGTGTGGGTATTACTATCACCCTGTGTGAGTATTACTATCACATTTTGTGGGTATTACTATCACCCTGTGTGAGTATTACTATCACATTTTGTGGGTATTACTATCACCCTGTGTGAGTATTATTATCACCCTATGTGAGTATTATTATCACCCTGTGTGAATATTCCTATCACCCTGTGTAAGTATTACTATCACCCTGTGTGAGTATTACTATAACCCTGTGTGAGTATTACTATCACCCTATGTGAGTATTACTATCACCCTGTGTGAGTATTACTAACATCCTGTGTGAGTATTATTATCAACCTGTGTGAGTATTACTATCACCCTGAGTCAGTATTACTGTCACCCTGTGTGAGTATTCTTATGACCCTGTGTGAGTATTACTATCCCCCTGTGTGAGTATTACTGTCACACTGTGTGAGTATTATGATCACCCTGTGTGAGTATTACTATCACCCTGTGTGATTATTACTATCACCCTGTGTGGGTATTACTATCACCCTATGTGAGTATTATTATCACCCTGTGTGAGTATTCCTATCACCCTGTGTAAGTATTACTATCACCTTGTGTGAGTATTACTATCACCCTGTGTGAGTATTATTATCACCCTGTGTGAGTATTACTATCGCTCTGTGTGAGTATTACTGTCACCCTGTGTGAGTATTACTATCGCCCTGTGTGAGTATTACTATCACCCTGTGTGAGTATTACTATCACCCTGTGTGAGTATTACTATCACCCTGTGTGAGTATTATTATCACCCTATGTGGGTATTATTATCACCCTGTGTGAGTATTACTATCACCCTGAGTCAGTATTACTATCACCCTGTGTGAGTATTAATACCACCCTGTGAGTATTACTATCACCGTGTGTGGGCATTACTATCACCCCGTGTGAGTATTACTATCACCCTGTGTGAGTATTATTATCACATTTTGTGGGTATTACTATCACCCTGTGTGAGTATTATTATCACCCTATGTGAGTATTATTATCACCCTGTGTGAGTATTCCTATCACCCTGTGTAAGTATTACTATCACCCTGTGTGAGTATTACTATCACCCTGTGTGAGTATTATTATCACCCTGTGTGAGTATTACTATCGCTCTGTGTGAGTATTACTGTCACCCTGTGTGAGGATTACTATCGCCCTGTGTGTGTATTACTATCACCCTGTGTGAGTATTACTATCACCCTGTGTGAGTATTACTATCACCCTGTGTGAGTATTACTATCGCCCTGTGTGAGTATTACTATCACCCTGTGTGAGTATTACTATCACCCTGTGTGAGTATTACTATCACCCTGTGTGAGTATTACTATCACCCTGTGCGAGTATTACTATCACCCTGTGCGAGTATTGCTATCACCCTGAGTCAGTATTACTATCACCCTGTGTGAGTATTACTACCACCCTGTGCGAGTATTACTATCACCCTGAGTCAGTATTACTATCACCCTGTGTGAGTATTACTACCACCCTGTGCGAGTATTACTATCACCCTGAGTCAGTATTACTATCACCCTGAGTCAGTATTACTATCACCCTGAGTCACTATTACTATCACCCTGTGTGAGTATTACTACCACCCTGTGCGAGTATTACTATCACCCTGAGTCAGTGTTACTATCACCCTGTGTGAGTATTACTACCACCATGTGAGTATTACTATCACCCTGTGTGGGCATTACTATCACCCTGTGTGAGTATTACTACCACCCTGCGCGAGTATTACTATCACCCTGAGGCAGTATTACTATCACCCTGTGTGAGTATTACTACCACCCTGTGAGTATTACTATCACCCTGTGTGGGCATTACTATCACCCCGTGTGAGTATTACTATCACCCTGTGTGAGTATTACTAATGCTCTGTGTGAGTATTATTAACACCCTGTGTGAGTATTACTATCACCCTGTGTGAATATTATTATCACCCTGTGTGAGTATTACTATCACCCGGTGTGACTATTACTATCACCCTGTTTGAGTATTACTATCACCCTGTGTATTTATTACTATCACCCTGCGTGAGTATTACTATCACCCTGTGTGAGTATTATTATCACCCTGTGTGAATATTACTATCGCTCTGTGTGAGTATTACTGTCACCCTGTGTGAGTATTACTATCGCCCTGTGTGAGTATTACTATCACCCTGTGTGAGTATTACTATCGCCCTGTGTGAGTATTACTATCACCCTGAGTCAGTATTACTATCACCCTGTGTGAGTATTACTACCACCCTGTGAGTATTACTATCACCCTGTGTGGGCATTACTATCACCCCGTGTGAGTATTACTATCACCCTGTGTGAGTATTACTAATGCTCTGTGTGAGTATTATTAACACCCTGTGTGAGTATTACTATCACCCTGTGTGAATATTATTATCACCCTGTGTGAGTATTACTATCACCCGGTGTGACTATTACTATCACCCTGTTTGAGTATTACTATCACCTTTGAGAATATAACTATCACCCTGTTATTAACACTATTACCTTGTTTCAGTAACCCTATTACCCTGTTTCAGTAACAATATTACCCTGTTTCAGTACCACTATCTTCCTGTTTCAGTGTCACTGTCATCATCACTATTATCCGGTCGCCGCAACATTTAATGTTCGATTAGAAACATGGTGTATTTGTATCTTTTATTTTTAAATAACATCCCTAACTAACTATTCGCGTGATCATTGCCGTTTTGTCATCGTCGTTTTCACGTCAGGTCAAATGTCCTTTCACTGCTTGATATGACGATGTCGGGTGTTCCTTTTTCCTTTTCAGGTCCAGGTTAAATGGCATAGTAGCTCCTGGCACACCTTAGCGGTTGTTGTGGTCGACGGCTCTTGTGCCAGAATCAACAAACCAAGTCAAGTTTACAGGAAATAAATGCCTATTACTCGGGAACCAATCACAAACAACGCAGTTTGTTTACTTCGTGTGTAGCAGCGTTTGAATATGCACATGGTACAAAATAACGTCCAATCAAAAAGCGTCGTAACAGTTTCCTCGGTGCATTATGCAAATGAACCTCTCTAGAAGGTGGACAGATTCGCATATTTTCACACGCCGCGGCTAAGTATATAAACGTCTTGATGAAGTTTTAAGTACTTATTTTAGTGCTCGGCGTCTGGTGCCTGTGCGGCGAAGGCACGCACTACAGTAATGTGAAATAAAGTGGAAAATAATCAATGACAATTGACGAGAGAATACACGGATCATATACTAATCTGCACGAACAAAATTAGTTCGCGCGGTGGATTTTTTTCGGCTATCACCATGGCGAGAGTTCGGGATTTAGGAATTCTGCAACTCTTCTGGATCGTCTGTCCTATGGTTGCCGGGATCGTGGGGCCTCTGGATCTCGCATTGCTAGGAATGGGTACGTATTGCAGTTTCCGTCAGGATCTCTTTCATGAACGAACTGGCGGACGTCGAAGGACACTCATTTTTGCTTAACATAGACATCGAATTATATATAATTTATTGAGACGGACATTATAATTATGGGAAAATATGAGCCGAAACGACACGGTACGGCATTTATGACTTTGACTTTAGTTATCTAATTTACGCACCGCAGCATTTACCGTTGATATATTATCATTAGCTAAATCCCATTTTTTCTTTTCTATATCTCAAAGTTAATTCAATGTACAAATAACATATAAAAATAGCAGGGCCTTAATTTGGCCAATTCCTGTCACTTTTTTTAACCCAGAAATTCCGTAAATGACAATGCAATTCCCACAATTTCCATGTTCACAGTTATTTTGCGAAAAAAGTAGGCAGAAGGTCTGTATATTTCTTCTTCTTATTTGAACATTCAATGAGCAAGCTTGTTACAAAAAATTTTTTGTTAATTTTGTCTCAGCCGTTTTTGTGTTATTACATATTTCGTGTCGAATATTCGAAAATCTCCATTGACAGCCATTATAAAATCAGATGTGACCCCTTACCTATCTAACGTCATTTTTACAAAAAAAGTAGGCAGAAGACATATTATTTTTATATTATTTTATCATTTCGGATACCTATTACTACAAGTTAAAAAACTTGAAGAAGTTTGTCTAAAAAAATGTAACCTATGCATCTACCTTGAGGCGTCAGTCTGCCCGAACTATAGTAACACGGTATGTGCTCAGCACGACCTCACTAAGATTGGCTCTTTTGCATATTCAGGACGCTTTAACCAATTCACTTAAATGCTAATTTTATTACTTACTTAAACTAAAGACCAGCTTCTGGGTCAATTAATTCGTAAAATTTACATAATATACCCACAGAAGAGTAAATATTGAAACAATCTGGGTGGTTGTGCAATGTGGCTCATTGTTTGGTAGGTGTGGCACGTTTTAGTCACAAAACATGTACAAACTCGGGCATCAACGATCAAAGCCGTAATTTATGACGCAAATGGTTTAATTGCAAACTTAATTTTTTAATACGGCCAGGTGAAGGGTTATATGCTAATATATTTAGATGAATTGGTATTTTGGAGAAAGGAGATAACCAGTAGGTTTCGGATGTGTCATCTTTATAATACCTGAAATAGCGTTTGAACCTACGGTGCTTTGCAACGGAGTTATTCAGAAGAGAGATGGTATAACTGCCCGCCCGCATGCGTACAGCGCACCAGCTCTTCAAATGGGAACCTACATTTACCTCACGAAACGTCGAATGATCGCCTCTGACTATCTTAACGCTTCATATGGGATATTAGAGACTTATGCACCTTATTCACGCCATATTGACGCCAAAACGAGGCTGTGCCTGCAAACACAAGCTGCGTGACTCGTTCAACGCGAAATAAATCACGGGTGCTTTCAGTAATAAATGACCGATTTTCAAGCAGAAGAGACGGATGTGGGTGTTCTGGAGCAAGTACATGTGAAAAAAAGGGTCTTTCGGAGCCAGTATATTTGAAAAAAGGGGGTATTTCCCGCGGCATGCAACAAGGGTCGAAACATCGCCATTCAGATTCACATCGACACCCCTCTATATTTGTTAACTCGCTTTCCACGTTAGCTAGGATCTTTGCGCTGTAACATGTCAGTCTACAGACCTACTATTTTTCAGCTTTTTTTTATTATGAGTATTTTTATTGAGTAGGCCTATTGTCAATCTTATGACCCGGACATTCTTTGCCATTAAGCCTACTACCCATATGATAGTCAGATAGATAGATCTACGTGGAAACCACTGTTGAATCCCGTGTTAATATATTTTGCCCGGTGATGTATGATCGGAGCATGGGGAGGTATTATGCTGGATATATGGAATTATGCTGACATATTTTATTTCATGAAGGGACCAATGTGGCAATAATTCTACCCACCCCCCCCCCCCCACGCACCCGCCCTCTATATCCTATGCACGTATACCTACGGTTTTATAGCCTGAAAGCAAGACGTTACTGCCGTTAGACAGTTGGTAATGGACAACAAGTAATACTGTCGTCCATTACCAACCGTCTAACGAAAGTAACGTCTTGTTTTCGTACGGATTTACTGCGCCTGAGCCGTGGCATGTAACATGAACTAATCGGTCGCTTACACCTAGATACACAAGTCTACTTTTAAAACAGTGATGACCGTGGGAAGGAACATATTTTATCAGAAAATGTGATTGTTGCACTAAGTAGAGCGAGAAAAAAATAATTGCATCCCTCGGGAATTAAACGCACGCTCTACCAACTGAGCTAAGCGGTCTTCAACATTACTTAGCGTTTCAATGCGTCTGCTTGTAACTCGTCCAACCATTCCTGCAAAACGTGTAATAACCACTATTATCACAGGGTATCGCCACACGTTAAGGTCCGAAAATGACGTCATTATTTACGACGTCCTTTCCAATTGAAGCAATAAGAAAAGGAGAGTAACTCCCACTGAATAATCCGCCGGATCTGCCTGTCGCTTGCATTTCATGTTCATAAAAGTATACACATGGCATTTAGATGTAATTTTGCATCCATTTATATGTTTAAATAATTAAAGAAAGCACCATTTGACTATGTTTAGTGTCAAAACGTGACTTTTAGGCGGCGGTCGTGAGGTACCGAGTCGGAAGTGCGTGAAAACGGTCCGCAGAATAGAGCGGCAATTTTTTTAGCCGCAAAAACACACCTTTTTGGGGGGTGCGTTGACAAATCTCTGTAAGTATTTACAATATCTAACGAGGCTGCATAGTAATAACAAATATATGAAAAGTAGCCTATTATGCTTATAACGTTTTGTTATGACGTAAAATCTACGATTTTACGGCATCTATCACTTCGTTCGTTTGTCTCTGTGTGTGTGTGTGTGTGTGTGTGTGTGTCCGCTCTGAAGGTCGCAAAACGCAACATTTTGTTCTGTAATTTTACCCATCGATAGGTATTCGACATATCTCGGTCAAGTTCGTTAGCAGGGTATGTACGTCAAAGGTCAAGGTCACAGGATTTTTTTGTTTGTTCCTTAACCATTGGGAGATAGGACCAAAAATCGGAAAATCGCCATAACGTTCACAGTGTTCATTTAATGACGCTGTACATTATGTCACGTATTGAGCCCCTCGGTAACTTGTATCACGTTTTTGAATTTTGCAAATCGCCTAATTAGTTTGTCTGCAAAAAATTGCTTAACTTTAACATAGGACCCTACGAGAGCTATTAACTATTAAAAACAGCTGGCTGACATCAATGATGTGCCGCCGGAGACTCGTCACTTGGCTTATCGAGATGTCAACACAGCGCGACTCGCTAATCTTCTTATCATAACAACATTACAGCGAGGCGCTTCACTGTCGCGAGCTGTGGCAGCGACCAATGTAGGCCTACTGTTGTGGGGGGCGGGGCGGGGAAAAAGGGGGGGGGGTCAAGCTGGGGTGGTGGGATGATTGTGTTGGTTGCTATGAACTAGAAATGTAGACCGAAACTGAATAAACAGGCAGTTTGGTTTCAGATGTCCACCGAGTGAGATCGTTAAGGCCTGCGGGCGAAGCTGACTTTAACTTTTGGGATGGGGCTAACAATTGAGAGGATGCTCACTATAACGACAGTTATGGAGCTGCCGGATCCGAGGGGTCAATATGGGTGAGGTATCAAATCTGAATCTAAGGGGCTAAACACGGATCTAAATGGTCAAATCTGGATCTCAGGGTGTGTCTGTGCACTCTGTGCAGGCCACAAAACGCAACATTTCGTCGTATAAATTTACTCGTCGATATCCGTTACGCGAGATGGATCGATTACGTTCGTTAACGGGGTATGTAGGTCACACGTCACAGTCAAGTCAATTCATAAGGTCAAGGTCATTGTAGTGGACCGAAGACATAATCCGGATTTTACATTTTACGTCATCTCACCCACGAGCGCTTAACTTCTTCGTTCATTATTAGTCCCCACGCGGTCATCTGCACTACAAACATTGTATTTGTTGAATTAATTTATTGTATCACTTTTTAAAGTTGGTATCTGGCTATTTTGTTAACAGGATTCAAACATTTGCACTTCGTCATCTTACTTTAATGGTGTACATCTATGAGTGTTTGATTTTCTTTTAGGTTCCAAGTAAACACAGACACATATTGGAATAGTGCATGCAGAAAAGGCTGGATCTTTACCATAAGACATTAACCATGCATTGAACAATACTTGAAAGAACTTGGAAATTAAAATTGAAATTGACTACCTAGCTCTTCCACCCTGTGAATAAAATCTTATGAATCTTACTTGTGCAGTTAGTATATGTCTACATGCGGCATAATCACCTTTTCACTGAAAACTGACTACACTTCAAAATACACATGCACTGAAGTGGATGTAGCAACCTCCCAGGACAATAAATGGATGCCATTAGGTGCCAAGGCCTGGATTGGAACCAAGAAACTATACCAGGGAAATGAGAGAACAGGATCATGCCCTGGCAGTACACGCATAGACCTCATGATCGCAAATTATCCTTAATGAATTTCTTAAACCATTGGCATGTTATGAGGAAATTTTAAATTATGTACTAGAGTCAGGCCTGGCTACACAAGTGTAAACCCTTCGCTTCCACAAAGATATTATATTCATTAACCGAGCTAGAGAGCAATATATCCCTACCTCAGCTTCTTCAGAAACAAACTTCTATAGAGGAAAGCATTCTTTAAGGCGGTAGAATATTTAGGAATGGCTGTGTACTTGTTACACTAAATGTCTTCCATAGTTTATAAAATCACTTCCTTAAGATGTGTATACTATTTAGAGGTTAGATAGCACAGAACAGTATAACTATATGTTGATATTTTAAAGTGATTAAAATTATCAGAAGCAATTTGAACCCTTTTATAAAATATTGATTAGTTTGTCAGTTATATAATATATAAGTATTTCCTCCCAACTATGAATCAGTCCATAGAAATGTAAAAATAGCAGATATGGCTGAATTGTATCACATGTAACCACCCCCCCCCCCACCCCCCCATATAAAATTTATAAATTATAAGAATAGAGTTAAACATAAAAATCCCTCAGTTCAGTTCTAATATTAACATATCAGACTGATAATGTGTTTAGAAAAATAATGTTAGTGTATTAAAGACAAGATATTGCGACAGTTATTAATTTAAATTAAACAAATATCAAATAAGTTTAATTAAAACTAATAAAAATATCATAAAAGAAATATACAAAGATATATTTATCCTAACTAAGTCAGGGTTGATGTGCAATGATACCAAAGTATGAATAAATGCATGGCAGATCTATCAATACTATAATTTTAATGGTCAAACAAGTCAGAGCAAGTTCGAAATAAAGCTTTAAATAATTTTAAAATAGTAAAATACTTCAATAATTGGTATTGAAAGCATGTAATCCACAAACAAAGACATAATTCTAGGCTAAATATACATGCTGCCGTCCCTATTTACGCGCACTATCAATTTAACAGAAGCTATTTAAATGTTGACGTCTCTCTTACGCAAAGCAAAGTCCGTAACGGCTCCTAATATCGCCCACTCGGAGGGGGGCGCTTCAAATCGAAAACTGGCACACTCAGGCAACCTTAGATACAGAACTAACAATTGTCTCTATGGGGTTATAAGGGCTTCTAAATTCAAATTCCCGTGCCGGAAAGTTCTCCGATTTCAACTTCGATTAAATTCCTACATACCTCTCTATTCATCTGGCTCTAAAAGCTTTATTTTTGGTCGATTTGAATTCCCCAAGCAGACAAATCATCCTGAGAATGCCGCCATGGCGGGAGGATAAAGCGGAAGTAACTACAAAAAGAACTGTAGGTGTGCCGATCGCGGAAACAGAGGCACCCCCTAAATCACACATTTGCGAACCGCGCGACGTCATTTCGCAGCGCCATCTAGCGTTTATTGGACAGGCTACCAATAGCCTCAACTTCCAAGTCCCTCGGCAAGCTAAAATGCCATTATCCCACCATACGTCTCCATTTCCAACATCACAAATAGTTTAGCTTCTTAACTAAACTTACTTTAGATCATAATATTCGCAGTTAAGCTTACTACGGCAAAATGACGCATTTGTGCAGAACACCACACAATCCCACTTTTCACAGATGGACTGTTCATTTCAAATCCGCATGGAGAGAACTAGATCTGGAAAATTTAGTAGACTGCCAACGAAACAAAAGGCACAGGCTTAAAAAATCTCATCTTACGAGTATTTTGGTTCGATTGAGATTTGTCCATTTTTTCATAGAGAGGATCAAATAAATATTTCGCGCATTTGATCTCAATACTATAAAATACCCCCCCCCCCCACCCCCCTCCTTAAACTGTTCCGATGATAAATGACAAGTCCTTCAATTTCATCATCAACAATGCGCGTTCCGTCTATCGCGATCCCTCTGTGAAAAGTGGAATTGTGTGGTGTTCTGCACAAATGCGTTATTTTGCCGTAGTAACTGCGAATATTATGATCTAAATTAAGTTAAGTTAAAGAAGATAAACTATTTGTTGAGGCGGTATTGGCTTGCTATATATAGACTATGAGAGGTGGGGCTTAGTGCAGATGACCGCGTGGGGACTAATAACGAACGAAAAAGTTAAGCGCTCGTGGTAACAAGTGGCGAGATCCTGTGAAAATTCGCCTCATTCACATGTTGGGAATTCCCACGCGAGAACGAGGCTATACCTGCAAGTTTGCGCGCGAACGGCTAGTGCATATGACGTGTGGCCCTGGTGAGTGGCACAAGGGCCTTTCTCACATGCCGTCAGTGGTCACTATTAAGACTGTCAGGTCATTATTGTTCAAACTAGTTAACAAATAATAACTATTTCTGCAAATTTTTATATTTTTCGAGCACATTTGACAAAAGCCGAACGTGTAGGCCTATGCCACACGGAACGGGTGACCCCCTCCAGCTGGGGGGTATCCCCAACCAGCAGCGGGATGCTATCAGTTCAACAGAGCTTATCTGCTTAGTGGAAGATAGCTAAGGTCCATATGTTGATTTGTCCATTAGAAAATTAACGGCAAATTAAATCAAACGTTAATGGTGTTTTTATTACAAACTTTGCAGGGAATGGTTGCTCGATGTACAATAAGACGCACTGAAACGCATTGCGTAACGTTGAAGACCGTGTAGCTTAGTCGGTATGTTTCCCTTTTGATAGTGGGGTCGTGCGTTCAATTCCCGAGGGGTGCAATTATTTTTGCCCTGCATTTCGTGCAACCACATTCTCCCATAAAAGTGGTCATCCCTGTTTTAAGATTAGTCTTGTGCATAGATCTAGGCGTAAGCGACCGATTAGTTCATGCAACGGCACAGACACAGTCAATCAATACGTGCATGGAAGGGGCGCTAGAATTATTGCCACATTGGTCCCTTCGTGAGATAAAATATGTCAGCATAATGCCATATACCCAGCATAATATCTCCCCATGCTCCGATCATACAATACCGGGTAAAACACGCGGTTCAACAACGCTGGTGTGCACAAGTTTTCACGTAGGTCTATTATATGGGTAGTAGGCAAAGAATGTCCGGGTCATAGGATTCACTCAATACTCAATAACAATACTCATAATAAAAACAAAAATAATAGTTGGCCCATAGACTGACATGTTACAGCACAAAGATCCTAGCTAACGTGGAAAGCGAGTTAAAAAATATAGGGGTACTTCCATTTGAATGGACCCTTGTTGCATGCCGCGGGAAATACCCCACTTATTTCAAATATACCCGCCCCAAAAGACCCTCCTTTTTCACATGTACTTGCTCCAGAACGCACACACCCTTTTCATCTGCCTAAAAATCGGTCATTGTATTACTGAAATCACCCGGGAGCTATTTCGCAGCGAACCCGCAGCGGTGTCTCCCATTAGATTTCACGCGTTGAATGAGTCACGTAGTTTGTGTTTGCAGGCACAGGCTCGCCTTGGCGACAATATGGCGATTCCGTGAATAAGGCGAATTATTACGAGTTAGTGGTCATGTTAACTAGTACAATAGCATTAAATCTGAAGGCCGCTAAAATGCTGTATTATGACCCAAACCGCCCTGCTGCCCATGCAAACGACAATCGTTGCCATAGCGACATTGCATAGAACAATGCAACATGACGTCACGCACAAAAGACTATGACAATAGCGCGAGTTTGCGGGGCGTTAGGCAATTTTATTGACCTCGGGCCGATAATGAAAATTGGCGGACTGCTACAGCTTGATGTCGGGCCAATAAAATGCCTAACGCCATGCAAAACTCGCGCTATTACTATTATTACGAGTTGAAATTTAAGGCGTTTACTTGTCTCTGCTTCTTTGGTTTAATTTCCGTTGCAATGATCAAAGTAAAGGATTATCCGCAGACTGCAAATCGCAAGCATTTCCACAGTCCAGTCGCCTTTTTGATACCATATATCCGGCGTTGCCAAGAAACATGGCACATGCTATAACTACAATTATTACGAGTTGGTGGTCATGTTAACTAGTACAATAACATTACATCTGAAGGCCGCTAAAATGCTGTATTCTGACCCGAACCGCCCTGCTGCCCATGCAAGCGACAATCGTTGCCATAGCGACACTGCATAGAACAATGAAACATGACGTCACGCACAAAATAATTGTAGTTATAGCACAGAGTAGGTATTATACAGAGGGCCCACTCCCATTGGCTCCCACGTAACCACTCGCACAGCCGAGCGACGGTGGCGCTCCAAGCGGTGAGTGTGGTTGGATAGAATAATGGCGTCGTCTGTGCCGCGCTTCGTTAAAAGAAGGTGGGCGGGACAGGAATGCAGCGCTATAAACTGCAACAACACCAGAGGACAACGACCGGACCTGTCTTTTTACCGTTTCCCCAAAGAAAAAGATAGGTAAGTTATAACTTACTAAGAAAGTATGGGCATTGTTTATTTAAACAAGTGAACGACCGCCGTATCACATTTATGGTACGTCTTGCACAAAACGGCAGATCTGATCGTACACTTCTGCTAAATATAACCAACGTAAGATCTCTATTTCGGTAAAAAGCAAAAATAATGTTTACTACTAGTTTTGTGATTGTTTTGAAGTTATCAATTAAACCTCATTGAAATTTATAAGAGCAATTAATCGTTTTTTAGGGTGACAGAAGTGTGGTAAAATTAGTCATAACGCACTCTGCGTCGGAGTCGCCAAGACGGCAAGAGTATCGAATGGTTTATGTAACTTCAGATCAACCGAGTCCAGTATGCGAGTAAGAAGTCGCCAAAAGTAAACAATTCCAAGTTTAAGAAATAAGTTGACAGTATTTACTGTGTTTCATCCATCGATTCATAAGCAAAAAACGCAAATTAATGCATATAAATCATTTATCATATTAGCCTTGACACATGGCTCTCTTGACCTCGCACCTAAAGGAGACGAGAGAGAGCCATGAAGCCAGTTTCGGTTGTGAGCGTTGATTTAAAAATCAGCGCCCTTCGGCCGTCGATTGCAGAAAGTACAGAAGTAAACGGTCCTTATCAATTTGTCAAGTTGTTCTTCATACCTTTATAGTTCCAAGGGCAATGAGATTGAAAACAAACAAAATCTACCACTTTTTGTACTGGTGAAAGTTTTCAACAACAATTTTCAACAACTCTCCCCGCCGCCATGTCGCTGTTACGTCACAGTTCTCGTCGATCTCCCGGCAGAGGGCGTTACGCTTACGCCATAGTCCTAGGAAAAATTGTGATGCGAGGAACGAGCTCCGTCTGCCGGGAGATCGACGAGAACTGTGACGTAACAGCGACATGGCCGCGGGGAGAGTTGTTGAAAATTGTTGCTGGACTATATCTGGACTACTGTTTATGTTTATATGGACTTGACATAACTTTGTCTACTGCTGTTTTGTACTGCAGAACCAGGAGGATCACGACTACGCTACAGCCCACGCAGCTAACCCTGCAAGAGCCGCTGACGGATCTCATCGTTCAAACAGCGCTGGCGCTTATCTTACGCAAATGCTTAATCTGCCATCGGTCTTCTCAAAAGATATTACCATTCTCGAGAAAAACATCATCGCTTATATTGCAGGCTATATTGCGAGAAAGGCAAAACAACATTGGACCCCTTGCTGCTCTTGCAGGGGCCTTTTGAGAGGAGACGACGTGGCCGCAGAAGAAATGGTGTTAACACTAAAGCGACAATATGAACACATTGTTTCAGCCTCCCATGGTCTGGTTAAACCCAGCAACCGTCTAGTACAAGCCGTGACCGAAATGGAGAAAGTGTTTCGTCGATTATTTCTTGTGCACAGCACACAAATCCAAACCCGTTTTTTTCGGGAGATTGTCCAGTCCAGTTCATTTAGCCAGCTTGCCTGCGATGAGCACAGCTCAAAGCAAAACAAAAGTGTTTGTCGCTAAAGTATATTTCACCCTTCGGATAAACCATTCTTTGAAGCTCCACAATCATGTTTTGGTCAAACCACATCAGAGAAAAAACAGAAAGTTGCTGAAGTTATTGCACCTGCAATTTTGTCATGGATCTATATATAACCAGCTATTACGAATACAGTTTTTGAGGAGGGAACTATGATGTTAGTGTGGAGGCAAAACATTTTTTTAACTGCAAAATATAGTCAGAGTAATAGAATAATAGTATGAGTGCATGAGTTACATCACTTTTTAGAAATAGAGGACAAATTTATTTCCAGTAAAAGCCAAAAGAAATATTCGTTTAAGCAAAATTCCATGGCACCCCCCCCCCCCCCTGAATATCTACTGAAATTTGTTGAATTAGCTCTTTTTCAGATTTATGCTGAAATGAAAAACTATATTGCAGAGGTGAAATATACTAAAACTAGGCTGTAAATATGTATATATAACCAGTAACCCGCTATTATATATATATGAAGAACACTATTGAAATATGTTGTATTAGGCCTACCTAGCTCTTTTTCAGATTTATGCTGAAATGGCAAACTATATTGCAGAGGTGCAATATACTAAAACTAGGCTGTAAATATGTATATATAAACAGTAACCAGCTATTATATATATGAAGATAACTATTGAAATATGTTGTATTAGGCCTACCTAGCTCTTTTTCAGATTTATGCTGAAATGGCAAACTATATTGCAGAGGTGCAATATACTAAAACTAGGCTGTAAATATGTATATATAACCAGTAACCCGCTATTATATATATATGAAGAACACTATTGAAATATATGTTGTATTAGGCCTACCTAGCTCTTTTTCAGATTTATGATGAAATGGCAAACTATATTGCAGGGGTGTAATATACTAAAACTAGGCTGTAAATATGTATATATAACAAGTAACCAGCTATTATATATATAAAGATATCCTTTGGAATCTGTTCAATTACCTATTTTCCAGATTTTTGCTATCTTTCACGGTTAAATACTGTAACCTTGCTGCATAAAGCCAGAATTTATATTAAACAAATAGGTCTACACAGTATATTATATCAATCTAAAGATGGCGTAATATGACCTTACATGCAAAAACTACCTATAAACTCCAATAACTGTTTTCAGGATGTATCTAAAGATATATTTCCTCTTTTTCAGCTTTTGCCACATTGGGAATCTGTTTATAATTGGAAGTGTCATTGCTATACTTCATGATTTGGTGTAAACATGTAGTACAGGCCTTGTTAAAACAACATGGCATCAGTTTCTTAATTTACCGAGGTTACCAGGTCAAACCTAAGATTTCATTTTACTTCTTATTACTGTAGTTGTCATCTGATATTATAATAATAAAAATTGCATCAATTACAGTTCAGCCTAATTGTTTTTATTGATTTCTCAGAGATATAATAATATTTACATTTTCACTGAAGGGAGGAAAGTCCCAGATTATATGACAGTCAACTGCCAGTAGGCCTATTAATCTAAATTATTAATCAGTGAGCCACATTCCGTCTCCATGTCACTAACGTTACAATCTAGTTTAATACTAAGCATATTTTCTCATGCTGAGAACAGGACTTCTTGACAGCTGCCTATTGTGACCATGAGCGCTTATATCCATTGATTCACTCGTAGGCTGGCTGCCAGCCTATGAGTGATTAATGGATTTAAGCGCTCATGATTGTGACACCAGGTCTGGGATACACCTAGCTCTGACATCAAAACCACCACCAAGGTGAAGGTTTTGAACAGCACAACACTGTTCTATGTAGAGTTCTTTCGAAAGCTCCCGGTGCTAAATGTGTCAACAAATTTTTTAAATATTGGCATTTTTGCAATCTACAAACTGTATTCTTACTCCCGGCGCCTTTACTGAAGTCGAAAGCTGGCAAACTATCTGAAATATAAGCGATTAAGGAGTTCAGTTTGCGCACGCTGCCATGCTTGTTTTCTACACCAAAAGTGTTGTGCTATTCAAAACTTTCACCTTGGTGGTGGTTTTGATGCCAGAGCTAGGATACACCTAGCTTTGGGAGTCCTGGAAAACAAAGATGATAAACCTAAATTTAGTCAGCTAGCTTTGTCAACAAAACCTTCTACAAAGAGTCTCAGAGAGTAGCCTGAAAATCAGACGTTAATGTCGTGACAGCCTGAAGGATAGACTGTCACGACATTAACGTCTGATTTTCAGGCTACTCAGAGAGAAGCTTCTCTCTCCCACCTATTGGGATGGATCCCGATCTATATGTCACTGGATCGTTTGTGCATCACTGTCAGTGTCATCAGCATGACCAGACGACAGCGTGGTAACCGCTTGCCCCCAGGCAAGCCAGCTTACCTAGGCCTAGAGAAGCGGGCTTGCCTGGGGGCACTTGCGCCAAGGTAACCGCATGACACTTGACCATCGCTGTCCCTGACACTGTCGTGGACAGACTGCACACTGTCACTGGGCGATTGCCACTGACTGGCAAAGCCACCGGCGTCAGTAACACTGACACTGTGTCAGACTTAGTCCGTCCCGGGAGACCCACTCCGTAACTTCCGTAGGCAACGGCGGAACAGAGTGGGTCTCCCGAGGCTATGTCAGACTGTGACAGTTCCTCAATATTTCGTGAGCGATAATGCAAGAATATGGCGCTTCAAATCAAACTTGTGTTGAGACTCACCCAGTTTCCAAAGGTAATTGGACCTAATCATGGCACCTACTACGTTCACTTTCAAAATGTTACTTTAAAGCAAACGGTTATTCACAGAAAATGAAGAAAATCGTAAAGTGTTGGTCTCGAAGCGCGAAAATCAAAATCACACGCTGACCGTCGGGTGGCGCTACGGTCGGTCTGGCGCGTTAAAACGGCTGAGTGGGCCCTCTGTATAATACCTACTCTGTGGTTATAGCTTTAAATGGCCCGCATACCTACCTAGTTGCCTAGTTGCACATGCCACGTTTCTTGGCAACGACATATGGTATCAAAACGGCGACTGGCCAACTATATGTGCAAAGGCTTGCGATTTGCAGACAGTCAGTCCCAAAATGCTTTACTTTGGTCGTTGCATGCGGCAATTAAACCAAAGAAGCAGAGACAAGTCAACACCTTAAATTTAGATTCAACTCGTAATAGTAGTAATAGAGCGAGTTTTAAATGGTGTTAGGCATTTTATTGGCCCTTCATCAAGCTGTAGCAGCCCTTCATTTTCATTATCTGCCCTCGGCCTCTACGCCTCGATGTCGGGCCAATCAAATTGCCTAACGCCCCGCTAACTCGCGCTATTGTTATATTAACGTTTGATTGTCGTTCAATTTCCAATATACAAATCAACATATTGACCTTAATTATCATCAACTAAGCAGATAAGCTCGGTTGAAGTGATAGCGTCCCGCTACTGGTCGGGGATATCCCCCTAGATGGAGGTGGTTACCCGTGTCTTGGCATATGCTTGATATGGTGGAAGCGCGTTCGACTATTGTCGAATGCACTTGAAATGGATTCAAATTGTTATTAATTGTTAACTAGTTAAATCAATGATGACCAGACAGGCTTAATAGTGACCACTGACGGCAGAAGGGAAAGGCTCTTGTGCCACAGACCAGGACTAAACCCCAGGGCCACACACCAAATGTACTTACCGTTCACGCCCAATTTTGCAGGAAAAGCTTCGTTTTCTTACGGGAATTCCCAACTTGTGCATAAGGCCAATTGCACTACGTTTTCGCGCCACTCATACGCAGCCCGATCCGTTAGCGCGGACACGTTTACGTTTCGGGTTTTCACTCTCGTGCGGCGCACAAATAAGTTTTTGCAGTCGCTGTTCAGTAGATAACAGTAAAGCAAACGGCCGGCGTTCTTCACAATGAAGGCGATCACAGTAGAAGCAGAATAGAATACAACCGTAACAGAGAGTTTAAACAGCGGGTGGGGGGTGGAGGGGTCGAGAGTCCAGTGTTGATTTTTCAAAATTCTCAGTGTCGAATGTCGAATTTTCACCACATTCCGTGTCACTTTTTAAGATCCTCAGTGTCGGAATTTGGCGATAAACGTCGAATGTCGATTTTTTAAAGACGCCTGGGGCACGAGTCGCCATTTACCCCTTCCAGACCCCTTCAGACCATTACTTTTCATATACGTTTTGAAGACTAATCAGGATCTGGCCTGGCCAATAATATTTCTAAATGTATTCCAGCGGTGAACTACCACTACACCTGACTAAATGACAGTACAGGGGCGGATCTAGGAATTTGCCAAGGTGGGGGGGGGGGGTTGCTCTCTGAAGACTTGTGACCTGGTGGGGGGGGGGGGGTTCTCTTTGCTCTGAAAACTGGCGACCGGGGGGGGGGGTGCTGTGAAGACTTGTGATGACCGGGGGTGGGGGCTTGGAGAACCAGACTTAAACAGTGTATGTTCAGTTTCCCAACGGGGGGTTGCCCTCTGAACAGTTGGGACTTTAACATGTATGTTAACAGGTATGTTGTATGTTCTGGTTCCCAAGGCGAGGGGGGTTGCAACCCCCCTAACCCCCCCCCCCCCCGCCCACCCCCCCTAGTTCCGACTCTGCAGTAATACATCAATGCTATTTATTTAACGTTCTTTTTCCACCTTCCACCTTTCTACCTTCCAAAGGCTTCTGGTATTTGTTTCAGATGTGGATGCCTCGGGGATGGGGAGGGGGGGGGGCGTGCAGGTCTAAAGGACTTGCACATGCATTTTTTATTGGGCCATCTATAGATGAATTCCTAGGTATTCGTTATGTATAAGTATTTTTTTAAAAAAACATCGCAACTTGTAACGCTTCTTTGTGAGGAAAATATCTATACGAAACTTGAGTTGCTGATGTTACAACCAACCCACCATCGTCCATTGTCTCTCTTTCTATATAGTGCAGTCAGCCTTAGTCGGAGATATAAACACACATGTAGGTTTCAAACAACGCTGGTGGTAAGAGTTACTGGTCTGTGCGGCATTGTGCACTGAGTGAACTGGCGACTGCACTGGCCACTGCCACTGCAGACGGCCGATGTTCCACTTAATACATTCGACAAATTCCTTTCCTTTGCTCCGTCTAAAGATATTCAGTGCAATATATAAGCATTTTATCAATGCAGGCAATGGCACGAACGAAATCGTCCATGCTCAATGCCGTACCATAACAACGCGTCTACTAGGAAGGGGGCCGGGGGGGGGGGGGGGGGTACTTTGTCCGCTATTGGCATTCAATAGTTCTAGGATATTCGCGATTAGCTGTTGGCAATTTTTTTTACGAAGACCTTTTCCATATTTTCCGCGATACATTATAGCAGTCTGTGAATTCCTCGATATTCGCAATGTGACATATTAAGGTGTAAGATGAGGACTTGAACAGTTTTTTTGTCGCTAATTCTTGGGGATTCGCGATTCATAGGGGGTATCCCCGCCGCCCCTCTACTAGAATAGATGACTTGTCAAGTCGTCGTTCAAATCTATGTTCTTCCAGTAGGGGAACATGGGGCAAAATGACCACCTTAACTTTCTTTGTTTTTTTGGAGGACAAGCAGTGCTACAAATTTTGGTAAACTGACAGCAGTAGTGTTGTGAATAACATAGCTTGGATACATGCGAGTGACACGAACAACATTTTTACTAGCACAAAAAACATGTTTTATATCACAGTGGGTCATTTTGCCCCCCTAATGGGGCAAAATGGTCAGCACATTATTTCAGCATGTTAATGAGTGAACTGAACAGCCTAAGAAGGCAAACTCCTAACTATCTGGAACAGTTTGACCCAGAAGGATCACACACAGGAATTCCAAAAAACGTTTAGTCAGCCGAGGCGGATCGGGCGGGGGGGACACCCCCTTCCCCCACTTTTGGCCATTTTTCAGTGCAAAATTTAGGCCATCTGAGGCGCGGAACTTAGCTTTTGATGCGAAGTCCTACTGTTGAACAGACCCGGGGCAGGGGCGGATCCAAGGGGGGGCGACCCGGCCCCGGCCCCCTTTTTTAGGGCGGAAATGTATATACTTTATACCATTTACCGGCCCCATATCTAGCATATCTGGACCCTGAAACCGGCCTCCAGGATTTAGGGAGGGGGGGGGGGGTAAAAATACATTGCTGGGTTTGGGGTTTCCGGGGTAAAGCCCCCCCTTTTCAACCGCCAAAATCCGCTCTATGAACGCACATTTCCAAAGCCCCCCCCCCACCCCACGATCGCAAGTTTTAAAATATTCGCTGTATATTGGTATCTTCATCATCAATGTGCGCTCTATATGAGTATCTTTTTCATCACAAATATCCGCTCTCTCAGGCATCAAGGCACCGCGGAACCCCCCCCACCAGATTTGTATGATAGTGTCCCCCCCTCCCCATGTGCGTTTTATCCTGACGAGCTGTATGTATCGAATGGAGACACAATGTCGCGTGCCGCCTGGCTCAATCAACGCTTCCGGCTCCCAGGGGGTGGGGGGGCGGGGCACAACTCTCTCTCCTTCAAGCTCCCTGTGACGCACATAGTTTTTTTCTTCAAGCATATTCATGATCATCAAAGATGTTCCGATTCAGTAGACATATCCAGTTTGCTAAAGATAATCGTTTCTGTTAGAATATACATATTAAATTGGATGTGGGTAAAACGGCCCACTGGGTCATTTTGTCCCAGGCAGCGTGGGTCATTTTGCCCCTGTTAGTAACCTTAACATTTGACCGCTGTATGAAAAATACGGCGCAGTATATTCCGCAACTGAATTACATTTGGGGCTTGACTTGAACTTATCTTTGATCGTGTTAATTTATCAAAATTTTCCCCCAAGCTAGTATCCACTGAGCTTGACTTTCTTTCAGTGTTTACCATAGATCGAAACAGCCCAGAATCTTTTACTTCGGTAACGAAGGTCAGCTGTCTGCTTCAGCGCCCATGTAGATTTGTTAAGGTATCACGTAACAAACAGGAATAAATATAAAACACTTCAATACAGGTGGCAGCACCGCAAGTGCGCGATATTGTGGTGGACCATTTGACCCCGATGGGTCATTTTGCCCCATGTTCCCCTATGAGTGTAAGACGTTCTCCGGGGAGGCGCCACTGCATGCCAGATGCTTTATGGGTAATACTCTGCAGTACTGTTAAGAAACATCACGAATACGTCATTAAATGATAACACGGTATTCGGCAACTAAAACCCTTCAAAAAGTCCTGCATAAAAAGTTTAGCCTTATCTTATCCATTCATGGTTTTCATTGCATGCAATGTATCAAATTGAAGGTGGGTTGTTCACCTTTGAATGATATCAATAGTGTGAATTTCTGTCGAATGTGTAGTCAACCAGGAAATGTTGAAGGAGACTGGGGTGCTTCGTGAAAAGTGCCGAATTTATCTGTGAGGCAGTTTTGGTTCATTGGAAATGGTTATCGTGCATATGTAACACAAAGCAGGAAGTCTGAAAGAAGAAGACAATACAAACGTTTTCTGACTGATTTTGAATATATTCGCGTTACTGAATAAAACACCTCAGTATCGAGTGGATCCACCGTACGATGCAACAACTGCCTCGCACCTCCTCCTCATGCCAGAAATAAGAGAGTCACTGATGCCAGCACACTTCATGACCTCCGACAGGTACTGATAGAGGAGTGGGCCAACATCCCCAGCTCAGAATTCGTCCGGTGGATCCACTCGATACTGAGGTGTTTTATTCAGTAACGCGAATAAATTCAAAAAGACTTTTTTTGAAGGGTGTGTATACACGCATTTTTAGATACATTTGAACAGGATCAATAATTTTACAAACCAGGAGTAAAGGTAACGATGGCTATTATGACAATTAGGGGATCTACAAATGGGCCCCTAGAATTAGCGCTTGGCTTGTTATCGTTAAGGTGTATGTAATACATTAAAAGAAACTTGAATGGACGCGTATAACTGTTAAGGTGAAGCAATTTTTCTGCCTTTCGAGCCTACACAACGGGATTTGGTCTCCCTGTCGTGACAATAGCAGCGGTGGATAAATGGTTAGGCAATGGCATAAAAGCAGTCATGTGACTCACACACAAGAATGACTCAGAAGTTTCCGCCTCGCCTAGAATAAGATCTGCTCGGCTGTTTATCAGATCAATCGTAGTCATAGCAACAAGCTCAGACGGCTGAGTCACTGAGTCTCCATTGACGTACGGAGGCTTGTAAGGACCATGTTGACAACGCGCGTCTACAAGTTGCGGATACCTTTTGGTGTATTCAATTACACATTCTCTGGTGAATTTTTATGATACTTTACCGTGCCGTAAAAAATTGTTTACCCCCATTTCACAAAATGACCAAAGGTTGACACGTACTATGAATATGTAATCTTGCTACAACTCAGCTCAATATTAAGTCATTACCACCAGTAATAGACATTTGGAAAGCTTAAACGTAAATAAACATACGTAAATAGTAGCCATGAAAAAATAACGGAATGGTAAGAATAAACTACAGTTATGTGAAATCAGGACAGTTTTGCCAAACGTCGAAATCACTGCCTTCGCAAAATTGGCCGTAATTTAATAAAAAAAATGAAAATCTTGACACCAAACCACTTCTAAGAACGACTACAAACATAGTTCTCGTACTAAAAATATAGAAAAAAATAGGTAGCCTTGCATATTTCCCTAGAAATAAGGCCTGAAGATTGTAAATGTTATTTCACAAATATTTCTCGGCACATCTTATTTCATACTAATTGTCAGTAATTTACGCCTTGTATTCACATTTTAATACATCTGGTGATATATAATGGTTGCCGATATAATTATGGTCTTTTTCAGAACGTTTTCAGAACTATTTACAGGTTTTCCCGACTTTACAGATGTTTTTTTCTTGAATTTTCCGAATTAATCACGAAGAGCCATTCTCGGGGAAATGCCCTGTGAATGAAATTAAGAGTTGGGGATTCCCCTGTGAATGACGTAACGGGTTGGGGATTCCCCTTTCTGTGAACCCGCCGATGTTTGCCGATGTTTACCGAGGTCTTCTCTAAATCACCGAAGCATATTATACGATGCTCTATCCATTTTACTTATGTCAGGTTGAGACATATATAAAGTTTAGATTGTCCGGATCACTCGAAATGCCTGATCGGATCTAACGGAGAGCAAAGGTCTGGTTTTTCCCAGGCGCTCTTGCGGATTGCTGAACCTCTGATATTAAAGTACATTTTCAAAAATTTTGTATTAAGACTAAAAGTATCTCAAAATTATGATGCATATTTTTATCATGATATCTCGTTGAGTCTGTAAAACCACAATTTCAACATGAAACTGCGCGCGGAATATTTTATCGCGCGCCGACGTCCTAGCGAGGCGCAGTTGACATCATACACAATACTAAACAGCGAACAGGCGCGCAGGGATATATAGCCGACCCTTCTCCGGATAGCCCACAGGCTTTCAGGATTTAAATTTAAGACAGAATATACTTATTTGACATGGACAGAAGGTTGGTAATATAAAAATTACAGAACAAATAACTTTAGGGTCTTTGCCACATTTGTCTGCTGGGCCTAGCTAACCAAGTTAACATGACGAACTGTGCAACGGTAGCTGGTCGTTTTACTGGTTACTTTACTGTGCCAATGTCGCTACGAGGCTTCCGTACCGAGACAGAGCCACCACACTGCCTGAGATGGCTCAGTCCGGGAAAAGCTGGAATTCAGGGGGGAAATGGAGGGAGAGCGCAAAGGCAGTAGGCCATAGGCGTGCCAGGGAGAGAACGTCTCCCACCCCTCACACTGTGACGCCTCCCCCGGGCGGGCCAGAGCCAGGGAGGGACGGAGCGGGGGGGGGGGGGGGTGAGGCCGCGATGCGGAGAGTGCGGTCCTGGGAGCGGGCGGCCGTGGGGGGGGGGCTACGGGGGTTGTGGCTGGGAAAGCTAAAGATATCAAAAGATGTGCGTACTTCAGTGAGGGGTGAGGGATAAGAAGGTGCATGGGGGAAGCGTGGTGTACTGTGGAGAGGCACTGCGGGGTCCGGGTACGGTTGGGGGAGCGGTCCGTGTGTAGGTTGGGGTGGGGGTGAGGGCGCCGTGAAGCCCATCACGCAACCGGTCGTTCTCGGCGGCTGGATTTTCATGGAACGGTCTCGGCCGGCGGGTAGGGGGTGGGAGAGGGGTTGGGGAGGGGTGGATGAGGGAAGGCTGGGGGCCTGGCAGCTGGGAGAACGTGATGGAGGGGAGAGTTACCACGAGCGTGACTGGGCGCGGGAGAAGGGGGGGGGGGGGGTAGGTAAGTGTAGTGGGTGTGGGCACTTCCTTGTCTGGGCCAGGGAGGGGTTGGTACGGGAGGGGGAGGGAGGAGGGGGGGGGCTGGCTGGAGGGGAGAGCCAGAGCTCCCATTCCACGAATCTGCTCACCAGCCGCTGTGATGCATAGTGCGAGGATGTGGGTATGGGGGTGTGGGGTGGGGCGGAGACACAGCAATAGTAGGAAGGGAGTGTGGGTTGGGGTAGGGTTGGCGATACGGCTATGGTAGAATAGCAGTGCGGGGTAGGGGGCGGGTCGGTGATACGACCATGGTAAAGTGGGGGTGCACGGGTGCGCTGCGATGGAAACGGGGAGGGAAGGAGGAGGGGTGGATGGTTGGAGGGGGCCCAGCGAGCAGATCCCTCACTTCCAGGATCTGGACTTGCTTGCAGTGTACGGACTCACCAAAGAGGGGACTCCTTTGTCAGGAAATACATCGGGAGCTGAAACTATCGGCAGCACAGCCAAACCACCGGCTTACGGAGCTTTAATTCGAACCGAATCACACCTATACACACATCATATACACAGATACAGGTGAGTTGATTGATATAACTGTTGGAATTTTTAATCAAACTTAATATTATGTAGCCTGTGGCGGTGAGCTGTGCTCGCTATGAATGCCATGTACAAGCGCTCCATCGATACAACAGCCACGTCAACATGGACATATTGTGATGGATATCAGGGGCGGATCTAGGAATTTGCCTGGGGGGGGGGTGCTCTCTGAAAACTTGCGGCCGGGGAGTGGGGGGGGGGGGGAGGTGCTCGAAGAACCTGATTTTAACAGTGTATGTTCTGGTTCCCAAGGGGGGGGGGGGGTGCAACCCCCTTCACTCTCTCCCCTATAGATCTGCCCCTGGATATTAAAAAGTACATGCATGGCCACATAATATTAACAATAATCGTTTATTTAACCACTGACCTTGTGGTAAAGTTTACGGCAATTGATAGTTGTTTTAGTCCTGTATCGAAAAGTATTATGGTAAAATCACGTCTATCCTGGCAATAATCCACAGATCAAGATGTCATCGATGAAGACGAAGAAAAAGAGTCGACAGAGAGTCCATCGCTACACTTCTAATGTGTTCTCCATGTTCAACCAGGCTCAGATACAGGAGTTTAAGGTAGGTAGGTTGAGTCAGTGAAGGGATCCACCCTCTGTTTGAACACTCCATCGCTACACTTCCAATGTGTTCTCCATGTTCAACCAGGCTCAGATACAGGAGTTTAAGGTAGGTAGGTTGAGTCAGTGAAGGGATCCACCCTCTGTTTGAACACTCCATCGCTACACTTCCAATGTGTTCTCCATGTTCAACCAGGCTCAGATACAGTTTAAGGTAGGTAGGTTTAGTCAGTGAAGGGATCCACCCTCTGTTTGAACACACCATCGCTACACTTCCAATGTGTTCTCCATGTTCAACCAGGCTCAGATACAGGAGTTTAAGGTAGGTAGGTTGAGTCAGTGAAGGGATCCACCCTCTGTTTGAACACTCCATCGCTACACTTCCAATGTGTTCTCCATGTTCAACCAGGCTCAGATACAGGAGTTTAAGGTAGGTAGGTTTAGTCAGTGAAGGGATCCACCCTCTGTTTGAACACTCCATCGCTACACTTCCAATGTGTTCTCCATGTTCAACCAGGCTCAGATACAGGAGTTTAAGGTAGGTAGGTTTAGTCAGTGAAGGGATCCACCCTCTGTTTGAACACACCATCGCTACACTTCCAATGTGTTCTCCATGTTCAACCAGGCTCAGATACAGGAGTTTAAGGTAGGTAGGTTGAGTCAGTAAAGGGATCCACCCTCTGTTTGAACACTCCATCGTTACACTTCCAATGTGTTCTCCATGTTCAACCAGGCTCAGATACAGGAGTTTAAGGTAGGTAGGTTTAGTCAGTAAAGGGATCCACCCTCTGTTTGAACACTCCATCGTTACACTTCCAATGTGTTCTCCATGTTCAACCAGGCTCAGATACAGGAGTTTAAGGTAGGTAGGTTGAGTCAGTGAAGGGATCCACCCTCTGTTTGAACACTCCATCGTTACACTTCTAATGTGTTCTCCATGTTCAACCAGGCTCAGATACAGGAGTTTAAGGTAGGTAGGTTGAGTCAGTAAAGGGATCCACCCTCTGTTTGAACACTCCATCGTTACACTTCCAATGTGTTCTCCATGTTCAACCAGGCTCAGATACAGGAGTTTAAGGTAGGTAGGTTTAGTCAGTAAAGGGATCCACCCTCTGTTTGAACACTCCATCGTTACACTTCCAATGTGTTCTCCATGTTCAACCAGGCTCAGATACAGGAGTTTAAGGTAGGTAGGTTTAGTCAGTGAAGGGATCTACCCTCTGTTTGAACACACCATCGCTACACTTCCAATGTGTTCGCCATGTTCAACCAGGCTCAGATACAGGAGTTTAAGGTAGGTAGGTTGAGTCAGTGAAGGGATCCACCCTCTGTTTGAACACTCCATCGCTACACTTCCAATGTGTTCTCCATGTTCAACCAGGCTCAGATACAGGAGTTTAAGGTAGGTAGGTTTAGTCAGTAAAGGGATCCACCCTCTGTTTGAACACTCCATCGTTACACTTCCAATGTGTTCTCCATGTTCAACCAGGCTCAGATACAGGAGTTTAAGGTAGGTAGGTTTAGTCAGTAAAGGGATCCACCCTCTGTTTGAACACTCCATCGTTACACTTCCAATGTGTTCTCCATGTTCAACCAGGCTCAGATACAGGAGTTTAAGGTAGGTAGGTTGAGTCAGTAATAGGATCCACCCTCTGTTTGAACACTCCATCGTTACACTTCCAATGTGTTCTCCATGTTCAACCAGGCTCAGATACAGGAGTTTAAGGTAGGTAGGTTTAGTCAGTAAAGGGATCCACCCTCTGTTTGAACACACCATCGCTACACTTCCAATGTGTTCTCCATGTTCAACCAGGCTCAGATACAGGAGTTTAAGGTAGGTAGGTTTAGTCAGTAAAGGGATCCACCCTCTGTTTGAACACTCCATCGTTACACTTCCAATGTGTTCTCCATGTTCAACCAGGCTCAGATACAGGAGTTTAAGGTAGGTAGGTTGAGTCAGTAAAGGGATCCACCCTCTGTTTGAACACTCCATCGTTACACTTCCAATGTGTTCTCCATGTTCAACCAGGCTCAGATACAGGAGTTTAAGGTAGGTAGGTTTAGTCAGTAAAGGGATCCACCCACTGTTTGAACACACCATCGCTACACTTCCAATGTGTTCTCCATGTTCAACCAGGCTCAGATACAGGAGTTTAAGGTAGGTAGGTTTAGTCAGTAAAGGGATCCACCCTCTGTTTGAACACTCCATCGTTACACTTCCAATGTGTTCTCCATGTTCAACCAGGCTCAGATACAGGAGTTTAAGGTAGGTAGGTTGAGTCAGTGAAGGGATCCACCCTCTGTTTGAACACTCCATCGTTACACTTCCAATGTGTTCTCCATGTTCAACCAGGCTCAGATACAGGAGTTTAAGGTAGGTAGGTTGAGTCAGTGAAGGGATCCACCCTCTGTTTGAACACTCCATCGTTACACTTCCAATGTGTTCTCCATGTTCAACCAGGCTCAGATACAGGAGTTTAAGGTAGGTAGGTTTAGTCAGTAAAGGGATCCACCCTCTGTTTGAACACTCCATCGTTACACTTCCAATGTGTTCTCCATGTTCAACCAGGCTCAGATACAGGAGTTTAAGGTAGGTAGGTTGAGTCAGTGAAGGGATCCACCCTCTGTTTGAACACTCCATCGTTACACTTCCAATGTGTTTTCCATGTTCAACCAGGCTCAGATACAGGAGTTTAAGGTAGGTAGGTTGAGTCAGTGAAGGGATCCACCCTCTGTTTGAACACTCCATCGTTACACTTCCAATGTGTTCTCCATGTTCAACCAGGCTCAGATACAGGAGTTTAAGGTAGGTAGGTTGAGTCAGTAAAGGGATCCACCCTCTGTTTGAACACTCCATCGCTACACATCCAATGTGTTCTCCATGTTCAACAAGGCTCAGATACAGGAGTTTAAGGTAGGTAGGTTGAGTCAGTGAAGGGATCCACCCTCTGTTTGAATACTCCATCGCTACACTTCCAATGTGTTCTCCATGTTCAACCAGGCTCAGATACAGGAGTTTAAGGTAGGTAGGTTGAGTCAGTGAAGGGATCCACCCTCTGTTTGAACACACCATCGCTACACTTCCAATGTGTTCTCCATGTTCAACGAGGTTCAGATACAGGAGTTTAAGGTAGGTAGGTTGAGTCAGTGAAGGGATCCACCCTCTGTTTGAACACACCATCGCTACACTTCCAATGTGTTCTCCATGTTCAACCAGGCTCAGATACAGGAGTTTAAGGTAGGTAGGTTTAGTCAGTGAAGGGATCCACCCTCTGTTTGAACACACCATCGCTACACTTCCAATGTGTTCTCCATGTTCAACCAGGCTCAGATACAGGAGTTTAAGGTAGGTAGGTTGAGTCAGTGAAGGGATCCACCCTCTGTTTGAACACTCCATCGTTACACTTCCAATGTGTCGATGCTAGCCGTTACGCAACTGAGCTGCCCTAAGGCCCTAATAATAATATTCACGATAATAATAACGATAATAAAAATAACGATAATAATAATAATAATAATAATAATAACGATTATAATAATAATAACGATAATATTGACAATAACAAATAGATTTAATGTTGTCATGCAGGAAGCTTTCAACATGATTGACCAAAACAAGGACGGGTTTATCGACAAGGATGACCTCCTGGAGATGATGACGTCACTGGGCAAGGACCCCAACGACCCCTATCTGGAGACAATGCTGGGAGACGCGCCCGGCCCCATTAACTTCACCATGTTTCTGACTCTCTTCGGCGAGAAACTCAACGGCACAGACCCAGAAGAAGTTATCCAAAACGCCTTCGCCTGCTTTGATGAAACCGGCACTGGTTTGTACTTTAGGATTCGTTACTCACTGTTAATTAATATAGGGACGTAGGCACGCAATTAAGACGAAAGATGGCGGATTTTTAACAAATTGGTTTCATTTGTTTAGCTTTTTTTTTTGTTTAAAGTAGTAATTCATAGACACACGATATATTATTGGTTAAATGAATTTTATATTTGTATTCACATTTTGCTCATATCAGGGGCGGATCCAGGGGGGCGGGGGCGACCCGGCCCCGCCCCCGCCCCCCTCTTAGGGCTGAAATTTATACCATTTAACATATGAAAACCAAAACTGGTGCCCCTATCCAGCATATCCGGATCCGGCCCTGAAACTGGCCCCCCTATCCAAATTTTCTGGATCCGCACCTGCATATGTAAGACAGGTTACACACAGTTGGTTAAACGTTTTGCAACTCAGTTGTGCTCGGTGTGAGTAGCACTCGTTCTCATCGAGTACCCTAAATATCTGAACTACATGTACAACTAAAACATATTTTGAACAGAAAATATAGCTCAAGCGGTCCCAAAACTCTGTCAAGCAATGTCTACTGTCGGTCATGATAGACATGTCTAATTCATTGAAGCGGTCCATGATTTGCACTACACTGGTGGATTGTGCGATAGGCAACGGGGGATGATCGCTTCTTTCATTTCGCTGCCGAATTCCGTACACCGAATAATGTCAATCAATTCGAAATTCAAAGTCCCACGGGGCAAATAATTGTAAACTGTGTGGGTCGTTCTGTGGCACAATTGTCAACGTTTGTGGGATAATTTATGTGCCTATAATATACTGTTTAACAAACAAACTTCACCCGGCATCTTGAGAGTTCAGCCCCTTAAGTAGGAACCATGGAGTCATGTCATTCACCCTCAACCTTTCTCCCCCCCCCCCCTTACGACGAATGACACACGTATATACACTATACATAACTTCCCATCAACTATTTTTAAATTATACATATTTTGTTTTTCACAGGTAAAATCACAGAGGAACATCTTCGTGAAATAATGACGACAATGGGTGACCGATGGACAGACGAAATGGTGGACGAGTTATTTCACGGGGCGCCTATAGACGGCGGAAAATTCGACTACGTCGACTTTATCCAGACACTAAAGCACGGGGCCAAAGAGAAAGAGGAGCCCCGCCCAGAGGGTCCTCTAGTGGCTCCGCGGTGAATGTGTTGCCATGACGACACGTGTGGATATATATTTATATTAACATATTTATTTTACGGCTCTCTATGACCTTTAAAATCGCAATAATATCAAGCGACATTTGACAGTTAAAAGACAATATTTTTGTATATCTTATATATGTATTGTAATATTTCCACTGACGAAGGACGCAAGCGAGTCTGAAATACATATGCAAAAAATGTCAAAGACCAATTGGAAATTATGTGCGTGAAGCTATCTGTCTGAAATAAATGTCAAATCTTCTGTCAAAAGCTAGAAGTCAGTTTATAGCGAGCGCAAGCGAGCTCCTAATGTAGCATGCATGCATATATTTAAAGTCCATTTCAAGCATAGGCTTAGGACTTTCATTTCGCGTAACAACCCGCATGAGACGTTTTCGGATTCGGATTAAATATTGGCTGTACATAAATATATCAAGCAAAGAAAGGTCGAAGCATATTATGTCATGTCTTTAATAATTAAATCCGCTGCCCCACAAAAGTAACGAATAATTTATTCGATGTTAACAATGGAGGTATATTTAAAATTAAAGTTAATTTATAAGCGATGCGCTAAATGTCTGTTGCCAAGCTCCGAGCAGAGCATATTGGGTAGTTGTGACGTCAAAATGTTATAAATATGACGTCACAATGGGAGTTCCTAAGCAACCGAATGATATGTCACAAGCACGTGCACGGTATACTTGATCCCGCCAAAGATATGCGTTATGGCAAGCCAAAGTGAAATTAATTTTGAATATTAATCTAGATGTATCCCCTCGGAATATCTGTATTAATAAATATACGCTCGCATTTTTTAGGTCGCACCTATCCATATTATTACTCTTATCATCTTATTGAACATAATCCGGCGTTGAAGTCAAGTAGTTTATTAATAATTCTGCACGATCCAACAGTAACCCGAAGGCCGTCCCGATAGCTCAATGGGTTAGGAGCGCTCGCATTGAGTGCTATGGCCACCTGAGAGCCTAACGGCACGTGGATCGATGGTTCGCGCCCCCCTGTGGCCACGTCTGCGTGGTCGCAGGATAAAGATCCCATGTTCTTCTTCGCAAAGAGTAGGGGGTTACCCCCGGGGACACGGCTCCACTCTCCCTTCCTTCTCCCATTGACGCGATATGATCAAAAGTGGTTAAAACGTCCTGAATATACAAACAACCAACCAACAGTAATTGGCATTTCGTGATAGAATACCTCATCATAATGCACCCAAATTGCCCCTGAGCGCTGCGATAAAGATACGATACCCACTTGGACCCATCAGGACCCAATGCAGTTTACAAAATTGGATACTTAATGTGCTATTAAGAAAGCACGAAAAAAGTATGCTTGGATAGAAAACAAAGCTCTTTTATCGCTTCATCACTACATGGCTGCAACAAGGAAAGAGACTCGAATTATTCTCAGTGTCTCAGGAGACAACACAGATCCATACATATATTTAATCCACGATGGTGTCATGATGACAGCGAACTTCTTGTTAGCATCGCGAGGCAGTCAGTTCGTCGGTATTCTATACACTCCAAGGGCGGATCCAGGGGGCGGGGGGGGGGGCAGGAGGTCCGGATCCCCCCCCCCCTTTCCGGAGGAAGAATGCCATTTTTCCATGCCAAAGTTAGGCCGTCTGAGGCGTGGACCCCCCCCCCCCCACCCCTGTTGAGGAAGACGGCGTGGACCTCCACCCCGGTCGCACGTTTTCAGTGAACCCACCCCTGCCCCGCCCCCCAGCCCCCCGTCGTCAAAAAATTGGTAGATCCGCCCCTGCACTCCATATGACATATGACCACCACGTGACCACCAGGAACCACATGCTAGCAGCAGTGAGGTTCATGTATTGCTCACCCTGGCCGTCAAGGGGATGACTAGAAAATGCACACGCACCTTTTGAGCTTGGAGGCTGATTTTCAAGTAACACATGTAGCTTAATTAGGTGTGTGTGGCCATGTTTGTATGCTTGTGTAGCGTGCCGAGTGTGTAAGTGGCTAACTTGTATCGCTGTCACCAAACTGTAGCGTGTCGAAGGTGTGTATGTGTTGTGGTAAATCAGGAAGGGGGCGTTTTAAGCCGCGATATAATAAAGCATTCTCGGTTGCATAAGTTAACCTTAGCTTAAATAACCCAGCAATCAGATAATAAGAAAGTGGCTATAACTCAAGTGATTTATTCCAGGTTAACTCGACCAGTCGCTATCACGACATAAAAATGTATGACCAATTAGACTAAGATATATATATGAAATCAGCCTCTCAGTAAATATATTCATAATCATATCTCAAAGAACTACCAATATCACAAACTCAAATATCACTGCAGAGGCTGTACAACTTCTTATGGCCTAATTGCTGGTCGGATCAATCTCTCATTTAAGTCATACGATTTCTCTCTTCCCTCAAGTGAGTTCTCTATAATCCACTGCTAATTCCACTACATATACCCGGTAGGCCCTTATAGCGAAAAGACACGTCTTTTCGCGAAAAGACAATCGTCCGCGAAAAGACATTTTTGTGATAGCCACAGACGCTGGTTCAGCTTTAACTTATGCTGTACATTACTTTATAATACTAAATGACAAATTAGGAAGAACAAACATCCAATTCAACCAATCGTATATCAACCTAGCTGTGTTCATGGGCCGACGGCCAGACACACCTTCTGTTAGCGTATTTTCACAAGTGTATCATAGCGCAATCATGACTTTTCGCGAAAAGAGTTCTTGCAAAAGCGGGAAACATTGGTCCAGCTTGGCAAACCCCTGGCATTTCTCTTTGCATCTTGCCCCTGTGATAACGTAAAGCAATGGCTGTAATCTACATGACAAAAGCTGTTATTTGGATTGGATTGGGTATATGCTGCTTCAACAACAAATGGGGTTGTTGGTGAATGGTCATTAGCTGCTAGGGGCATGGCATGGTTTGCGCGAAAACAAGAGACAGGCCGCAGCTGCATCCAGCTTCAATTGTTCAATGTTTTATATGTTTGGATGTGTATATAGGCTTTCTTTCTTTAACCAATAAATGAATGCTGGTGAATCAATCAAATCTTAGGTCTTTTCACAACATACCAAGTTAGTCAGGTATATCATAGTGCAACCATGCAACCTACACCCCTCCAATCCTCCTAACAAGCAAGCACCCAGTCACTTTTGAAGAAAAGAAAATCTTGTGGTACAAGGCACAAAGTATTTGTGGCTGTTTACTATTTATTTAAGCAATACGCTCTCTTTTCGCGAAAATACCGTCTTTTTGCTATTACGGCCTCCTCCATATACCTACACAATATAGCTCTCTAACCTAGACCTTTAAGACAAGCTTATTCTCACATTTTACCTTCCTGATAGGCCTACTACATAAATACTTATAAAAGAAAATAGCTCAAATAAATGAGTAAAGAGTTGCGCGGGCGTTGCTCTAAGAGGAGAGGGTAAAAGAGGTGCGCGGGCGTTGCGCTAAGAGGAGAGGGTAAAAGAGGTGCGCGGCCGTGGCGCTAAGAGGAGAGGGTAAAAGAGGTGCGCGGGCGTTGCGCTAAGAGGAGAGGGTGAAGGAGGTGCGCGGGCGTTGCGCTAAGAGGAGAGGGTAAAAGAGGTGCGCGGGCGTTGCGCTAAGAGGAGAGGGTGAAAGAGGTGCGCGGGCGTTGCGCTAAGAGGAGAGGGTAAAAGAGGTGCGCGGGCGTTGCGCTAAGAGGAGAGGGTAAAAGAGGTGTGCGGGCGTTGCGCTAAGAGGCGAGGGTGAAAGAGGTGCGCGGGCGTTGCGCTAAGAGGAGAGGGTAAAAGAGGTGCGCGGGCGTTGCGCTATTGTTTACCTACCAATCTCACCCAGGCGCCCCCTGCCGTCCCACTTCTTCCTACAATTACGCTAGTTCTCATATGTCGTTCTATTTCTTATTCGGCTAGTTCCCCTATGCAAATTCGCTACACTTGTGTAGTGACGCGGCAAAAGGTAAAACCTACGGAAACCCCCGACTATGTACGAGTGGGTTCGGGGTTGGTCGTGTCACGTGATTAGCAGCACGACAGGGGTTTCGGCGTGAAAGACAGACACTTATTGATTTGATTTTGACAGGACAAGTACGGAACGACTGATTAGACTGACAGACTTTGACTTCCTTTTAAACAGACGCCCATACCTTATGACTAATTCCCAATCTTTATTTAGATTGGTTAAGGTAAAGAGGTGATGTATAAGGTTTAGTTCACGTGGTCATATTTCGTCATCACCGTTCTACACTTGACAGTCGGATTCTACATTGGTAAGTCACTTTGATACCTTCAACATTCATGTATTATTGTTTCATTTATAAAAACTGTAATAATACTACACTTGAATAGCTCACTGGGGGCTCACATTCACCATCCAAACCTCGGATTATATCTATTATATTATATCTATATAGCTAATCCATCATTAACCCGTCAAAGTGGAAACATTTAATCATTGTTACTTTAATGAAGTTACAGTGAAAATAAATAAATAAATAAAACGCCAGATTGCCACAGGAGACTGATTAGGATTAAAGACATATATCATCATAGCCACCTGGATGTGTTTTAAGAAATATATAACTGTAACTTAAGCAATAGAATGAGAACGAATCAGATGAAGCATTGCAGTATCCTTAATATGCGTTGAGAACCCTGTCAGGCAGTTTGTATTTATTGTGTCTCAGATGGTTGGTGCAGCGGTCGTTGCAATATCAATATCGTAATTAATGTTTGCTGCATTGTTTGGCTTTGTCATGATGTGGTTTACTCGTATGAGCATGGCGATTATATCTGGTATTATATGTTGGCATATGTTATGGGCGTCTGTGAAAAATACGTGGGGAGAATGGTATTCTGTGTGGTATTTATTGGTGATAAATCTGTTGGGGCGTTGGACCTTGCAGCAGCCGGAAGATCATAACGCACACCATTGGGCGGTTGCTTGGTTTAAAATAAAGTAGGAAGCTTTATATATCGACCTCTGCTGGTCATATCACGGCCATAGGAAGGGTTAAAGTGAAGAGAGTGTATTTATTGCATGCGGCATAAAGTGTCGCAATCACTCACGAAGCTGTCACCGCTGGCGACATGGGCGGCTCCGGCTCCGGCTCCGGTCCCAGAGAATGGGTCGTGTCCAGCATGGGGTTGGGGACGTCGGGGGGTGGAGGGTCGTGTCCAGCAGGGGGGTGGGGGAGTGGGGGGATGGGGGGTCGTGTCCAGCCGGGATCTGGCCCGGTCCGGCCGGCGGGTAACGGGGGGGGGGGGTGGGGGGGGAGCGTCGTGTCCAACCGGCATCTGTGGCCCGGGCCGGCCGTTGGGGGGGGGGGGGGGAGGGGTCGTGTTCAGCCGGTGTGGCCCTCCAGGGTGGACCACAAAGGTACTGTTACCTTGCCCATAGCTTCCTCGTCAGCCGTGAGCCAAGCCCAGGCAGCCAGCAACCTGACACACTCAGTGCTCGGAATTGGGGACAGACGACAGTAGGCGGACCGGTAGAGAAACCTTGGCAACATGATTCCCTGGATGTCTAGATTCATCCATCCATTATAGATGCAAACTTTTTGTGCAACACGTGTTAAAATAAACCCTTCAAATTAGTCGGTTTTATTTCAGTCGTGTTCGCACAGGCTGTGCCTTGAACCATTGGCTCTGGCAGCCTCCAGCCTCCTGGTGGCCCCCCTCAGAGGGGTATACCTTTTCCGGTCTCCGCGATTGGCATCCAGGAATGCTTGGAGATTCGCGATAACCCGTTGGCAATTTTTGGGGATCGTTATCCGTACAATTCCTCTTGCAACGCGAAGATCTTTTCCCAAGTTACCGCGATCCGTTATTCGCGATAAATAATTTTTTTTTTTTTTTCGCGCCCGGTCTTGAACCGTCCTCATCTTGGAGATTCGATATTGCTCTCCCTAATTCTTGGGGATTCGCGATTCAGAGGGGGTATTCCCACCCCCCGGGCTACCCCCCCCCCACCCCCTCTCTAGTCAAAGTCTACAGAGGATTATTCCTACCACAGCGGACCCCCCACCCCCCTACCCGTCTTCTTCTTTGGGAACCTCATCTCACGCAAAGTGCTCCTACACCCCCGCCACTCCCTTCAAAGTGCTCCTACAGCCCCGCCCCTCCCTTCCAAGTGCTCTTACACTCCCGCCCCTCAATTCAAAGTGCCCCTACACCCCGCCCCTCCATTCGAAGTGCTCCTACACCCCCGCCCCTCCCTTCGAAGTGCTCCCACACCCCCGCCCCTCCCTTCGAAGTGCTCCTACGCCCCCGCCCCTCCCTTCGAAGTGCTCCTACGCCTTCGCCCCTCCCTTCGAAGTGCTCCTACACCCCCGCCCCTCCCTTCGAAGTGCTCCTACACCCCCGCCCCTCCCTTCGAAATGCTCTTACCGCCCCCGGCCCCTCCCTCTCAGAGTGCTCCTACACCCCCGCCCCTCCCTTCGAAGTGCTCCTACACGCCCGCCCCTCCCTTCGAAGTGCTCCTACACCCCCGCCCTTCCCTTCGAAGTGCTCCTACGCCCCCGCCCCTCCCTTGGAAGTGCTCCTACACCCCCCGCCCCTCCCTTCGAAGTGCTCCTACGCCCCCACCCCTCCCTTCGAAGTGCTCCTACGCCCCCGCCCCTCCCTTCGAAGTGCTCCTGCACCCCCGCCCTTCCCTTCGAAGTGCTCCTACACTCCCGCCCCTCCCTTCGAAGTGCTCCTGTACCCCCGCCCCTCCCTTCGAAGTGCTCCTACACCCCCGCCCCTCCCTTCGAAGTGTTCCTACACCCCCGCCCCTCCCTTGGAAGTGCTCCTACACCCCCCGCCCCTCCCTTCGAAGTGCTCCTACACCCCTGCCCCTCCCTTCGAAGTGCTCCTACGCCCCGCCCTTCCCTTCGAAGTGCTCCTACGCCCCGCCCCTCCCTTGGAAGTGCTCCTACACCCCCGCCCCTCCCTTCGAAGTGCTCCTACGCCCCCACCCCTCCCTTCGAAGTGCTCCTACGCCCCCGCCCCTCCCTTCGAAGTGCTCCTACGCCCCCGCCCCTCCCTTCGAAGTGCTCCTACGCCCCCGCCCCTCCCTTCGAAGTGCTCCTACGCCCCGCCCCACCCTTCGAAGTGCTCCTACACCCTCGCCCCTCCCTTCGAAGTGCTCCTACACCCCGCCCCTCCCTTCGAAGTGCTCATACGCCCCCGCACCTCCCTTCGAAGTGCTCCTACGCCCCCGCCCCTTCCTTCGAAGTGCTCCTACACTCCGCCCCTCCCTTTGAAGTGCTCCTACGCCCCGCCCCTCCATTCGAAGTGCTCCTACACCCCGCCTCTCCCTTCGAAGTGCTCCTACAACCCTGCCCTTCCCTTCGAAGTGCTCCTACACCCCCGCCCCTCCCTTTGAAGTGCTCCTACACCCCCACCTCTCCCTTTGAAGTGCTCCTACACCCCCGCCCCTCCCTTCGAAGTACTCCTACACCCCCGCCCCTCCCTTCGAAGTGCTCCTACGCCCCCGCCCCTCCCTTCGAAGTGCTCCTACACCCCCGCCCTTCCCTTCGAAGTGCTCCTACACCTCCTCCCCTCCCTACGAAGTGCTCCTATACCCCCGCCCCTCCCTTCGAAGTGCTTCTACACCCCCTCCCCTCCCTTCGAAGTGCTCCTACACCCCCGCCCCTCCCTTCGAAGTGCTCCTACACCCCCGCCCCTCCCTTCGAAGTGGTCCTACATCCCCGTCCCTGCCTTCGAAGTGCTCCTACGCCCCCGCCCTTCCCTTCGAAGTGCTCCTACGCCCCCGCCCCTCCCTTGGAAGTGCTCCTACGCCCCCGCCCCTCCCTTCGAAGTGCTCCCACGCCCCCGCCCCTCCCTTCAAAGTGCACTTACGCCCCCGCCCCTCCCTTCGAAGTGCTCTTACACTCCCGCCCCTCCCTTCGAAGTGCTCCTACACCCCGCCCCTCCCTTCAAAGTGCTCCCACGCCCCCGCCCCTCCCTTCAAAGTGCACTTACGCCCCCGCCCCTCCCTTCGAAGTGATCTTACACTCCCGCCCCTCCCTTCGAAGTGCTCTTACACTCCCGCCCCTCCCTTCGAAGTGCTCCTACACCCCCGCCCCTCCCTTCGAAGTGGTCCTACACCCCCGCCCCTCCCTTCGAAGCCCTGGATCCGCCTATAGCAGTGGCGGATCCAGGGGGCGCAGGGGCAGTGCCCCCCCCCCGCCCTTTTGGCTTAAAAATATGTGAAAAAAAGCACGCGCTGCCCCTTTCTGAAGAATTCTCAGTATCGAATGAGGGTATTAGGCAGAGACCCGCCTGCCCGCCAGATGGACCGCCAGATGGGCCGCCAGGTGGGCCGCCAAATGGGCCGCCAGATGGCCCGCCAGATGGCCCGCCAGATGAGCCACCCAAATGGCCCGCCAGATGGGCCGCCAGATGGGCCGCCAGATGGGCCGCCAAATGGGCGGGCAGTTTCAGTCTTTGCTGTTTAACCGCCCAAAAAGGGTATTTTGGGTAGGAGGTTTGGAAGAAAATCATAGCGCTCACAATTTAATGTGAACACTTTTTTAGCAGTCAAAATGTTGGCTGGCAAAAAAAAATCTGGCTAGTACCCTGTATCAAATGTCGTTTTCTGTCGCTTTTGGGTTAAGTTCAGTGTCGTTTTTTCCAAAATCTGTATCGATGTCGCTTTTTCAAATCCTCGGTGTCGGAATATGGGGATCAATGTCGATTTTTCACATATGCCTGTGTCGCGTGTCGCCATTTAGCCTTTCCAGACTCCACCTGATACCTGGTACAGCCAGTCTTGACGGTTGGTTCCCTCACTAGTGCAGTGGAGTAGGCGGGGAACCAGGTGTTGTCAAATTATGGCCCATTATGAGCGCGGCACGCGAAGGACAGCTGCTGCCCTCTGGTTGGACATACCAGCCTAAAATATCCATAATCTCTGATCCTAGCCCTACAAACAATGTGACTAAAACATATAACGCGGATTATATTGGTCACAGTGCCCCTGTTTTGGGTAAAAAACATTATGAGCATAACAAACTGTCCTGGCAAACTATTGAGTCTTTGGTACGAGTCAATATAGTAGAAATATGTCGCAATACCCAAGCCACCGCCAGCTGAAGATGATTGGGAACAGAATCTACTTTCAACTGATCTCGCTCACGTTGCGCAGAAAGACATGGGTCGGTATAGGAGAGGAGAGCGGGGGGGGGGGGGGTTTAAATATTTTTAGTGTGGACAGCTGCGCCAAAAAGCCTTCTATAGATAACGTTATTACTGTAAGAAGATCCTAAAGCAACCTCCTACCATGTTTGACAACCCCTCGCCACCCCCACCCCTCTCCCATTGATTCCTCGGTCCCCACACTCACAGCAACCCCTCCTCTGTCACCCTCTGCCTCACGTTCCCGACTGCCCGCCCCTCCCCCCCCCCACTCCCTCCCTCTCTCTCCCAGCCTCTCGGTCGCCAACATTACCGAACTCTCCGACATCCCCAGAAGTGGTTGTGATCGATCGTTTGTATTTTGATCAAATTTGGGCCGAAGCCTTCCGCGTCAAAGTGACATCCACGGACAGCTGCCGAAATGGTTCTGGATGTCAGACCCTGTACCAGACCCTGTACCAGACCCTGTACCACACCCTGTACCAGACCCTGTACCAGACCTTGTACCGGACCCTTACCAAACCCTGTGCCAGACCCGTACCAGACCCTGTACCAGACCTGTACCAGACCCTGTACCAGACCCTGTACCAGACCCGTACCAAACCCTGTACCAGACCTGTACCAGACCCTGTACCAGACCATGTACCAGACCTGTACCAGACCCTTACCAGACAAAAGTGGACCTTTTACTAAACCCTTACCAGACCCTGTACCAGGCCTGTACCAGACCCTTACTAGAGCCAAATGGACCTTGTGTTAGACCCTTACCAGACCCTGTACCAGACCCTGTACAAGACCCTTACTAGACCCTGTACCAGAACCAGACCCTGTACCAGACCCTGGACCCTGTGCTGGGGTTCGCTTTAAGGAGATAAGAACTCCGTTAGCGTGCCGTATGCCAAGACCGTAAGCCAGGGATGGTACGACAGAAGCAACAAATAAACAAACGCAATCACTATTGAATATTATCAGAAACAAAAATTAAACATGAAATCTGAATGTTAACATATACAAATGTATATATATAGCCGGAATGTCGTTCTGACCAGTTGCCTTCTATGAGCCATACTTTATGTGAACAGAAAGGGAATAAATAACCAGAGCGAAATGACCCCCTGCAACCATTCCAGTCCCGCCCCAGGCCGGGAGATAGACGAGCCAACAATGTGATACTTCAGACGGTCATTAAACCCGAATGCTTTGTGTGTTCGAGCAGTAATGATAAGGACTGTGGGTCCAGGCTTTGGCCTGAGGACAATGCCACCAGGACCAGTAAACAAGACACCAGATGGAGCCACCGCATAGATCTGTGAAGTCAACGCCCTGGTTTGTGTGAGACGGCTGCCCTTTTTGTTTGTTTCCAAACAACCTTTTTTCGCATGGTTTGCTCTGTCCATGTCGGGGTAGCAGGGTCCAGTTCACTGCAGGGTTTGTCTGTCGCAATTCACCAGCTCAATAGGTCGGAGCTCGATTCAGGGTTTAGGCGACATCCGGTGGGTGAGTTGCATATCATATTTCAATGTTTGTATTAAACGGCTTCATTAAATGCCGTTCTGTACTTGCCTCCTGTATACGGTTATTTGTTTGTAATGCTGATATTTTAAGGTTTTATTTAGTAGAGATTTTGCGCCATCTTTGTGCACACATTGGGTATAGTTCTAAAACAGTATGATATGTTACATCTATATACTTCTATCGTCCTCGGCCTTGTTTCTTTCGGTGTGACTCTCGATCGAGTTAGATGCTCAACGGAATTTCGAAATAGATGAACCGATTTGCATAATTTGATGCTTTGGGTATCCTCCACGGTATAGACGGGACAAAGGAGTGGACGAGACACCCTCTTGGGGGTAGACTGCGATCCGGAGGCTCCCATGGATCCCACGGGACACAAAGGGGTGGTGCATAATATAATAGACGTAGAACACCCTTACAAGTTTCAATGGTCTGCTGGTATGGCGACGCATTAATCATGCCCACCATTTATTACGATAAGCCAGTGCTTACTGTGGAGTGCATGCAGGGTGGGCATGTCCGGCAATGTGGCAGGGAACATCCCGGCCACGTGGTCAGCAAGGCACGGGGGCCACATTTGAATCCGCACGGGTCTAACAAATCCGTTGCTGGTGTGATGTGTTTCGTATCAAGTAGTTGAACTAAATGACGTGAATGACGTGCAGGACGTGGATGACGCGAATGACGTGCATGACGTGAATGACGTGAACGAAGTGGATCGTTCTCAGTTTTTAAAGCTTCTCCAGTTCTACAGTTATGTAACGATCTGGTTCACTCCCTTTCCTTCCCCTCCACTTATATCCCGTCATAAACAAATCTTCCTTCACCACTGTTTAGAATATATGAATAAACACGGCCTTTAACAAAGTAGGAATGTCCGATACTGGAACTGACAGCGTCATCGTGTCGTCAATCCGCGTAGACAGACGGCAGTGTTCACTCAGGCTGCCCCAAGCGTTGTTTCAGTTTTTTATTTCTTTTGTTTTTACTGGTCTTTTTTTTGGCCGGAAGGTACAATAAACATTAATGTCCACTTCGCCAAAGCTGTCGTGGGGGAGTGAGAGTGGAAGAGGCATAAGGAGATAGGGAGAGGGAGAGAGACAGAGGGAGAGAGGGAAAGAGAGAGTTGGGAAGGGCGGGGCAAAGGGGGGGGGGGGGTAGAGTGAGAGCGTAGGTATGGAGAGACGCAGGGGTTGAGAAGGGAAGGGCGAGGAGGCGGAGAGAGGCGTGGATAGAGCGAGATATAGCAGAGGGAAAGTGAAGGGAAACAGGGCTGTCATGGAAAAAAACATGATATAAAAGGGAGAGAGAGAGAGAGGATAAAAGAAGCAAGAGAAAACTATTCCCTTGCTTCCCCTTGCAAGGGGAGGTCAATCCGGAGGAAAGCAAATACCCCTTGCCCCCCCCCCCCATCATAACTCATCTATCAGGACAAACAATACAGATTGGTATGTTGCGCCATCTTTGTGCACACATGGGGTATAGTTCTAAAACAGTATGATATGTTACATCTATAAACTTCTATCGTCCTCGGCCTTGTTTCTTTCGGTGTGACTCTCGATCGATTTAAATGCTCAACGGAATTTCAAAATAGATGAACCGAATTGCATAATTTGATGTTGTGGGTATCCTCCACGGTATAGACGGGACAAACGAGTGGACGAGACACCCTCTTGGGGGTAGACTGCGATCCGGAAGCTTCCATGGATCCCACGGGACACGAAGGGGTGGTGCATAATATAATAGACGAAGAACACCCTTGCAAGCTCCACATGAGGAGTTTTAGTCCGGCGAACCATTGTCTCAATGGTCTGCTGGTATGGCGACGCATTAATCATGCCCACGATTTATTACGATAAGCCAGTGCTTACTGTGGAGTGCATGCAGGGTGGGCATGTCCGGCAATGTGGTAGGGAACATCCCGGCCACGTGGTCAGCAAGGCACGGGGGCCACATTTGAAGCCGCACGGGTCTAACAGACCCGTTGCTGGTGTGATGTGTTTCGTATCAAGTAGTTGAACTGAATGACGTGCAGGACGTGAATGACGTGCAGGACGTGGATGACGTGCAGGACGTGAATGACGTGCAGGACATGGATGACGTGCTTGACGTGCATGACGTGAATGACGTGGACGACGTGGATGATTCTCAGTTTTTAAAGCTTCTCCAGTTCTACAGTTATGTAACGAGCTGGTTCACTCCCTTTCCTTCCCCTCCCCTTATATCCCGTCATAAACAAATCTTCCTTCACCACTGTTTAGAATATATGAATAACCACAACCTTTAATAAATTAGGAATGCCGATTCTCTCACGCATGCGCATTGACTGGAACTGACAGCGTCGTCGTGTCGTCAATTCGAGCAGACAGACGGCAGTGTTCACTCAGGCTGCCCCAGGCGTTGTTTCAGCTTTTTATTTCTTTCCCTTTTATTTCTTTTTTTTTGGGGGGACGGGAGGTACAATAAAGAGTAATGTCCACTTCGCCAAAGCTGTCGTGGGGGAGTGAGAGTGGAAGAGGCATAAGGAGAGAGGGAGAGGGAGAGAGACAGAGGGAGAGAGGAAAAGAGAGAGTGGGGAAGGGCGGGGCAAAGGGGCGGGGGGGGGGTAGAGTAAGAGCGTAGGTATGGAGAGGGGCGGGGGGTGAGAGGGGATGGGCGAGGAGGCGGAGAGAGGCGTGGGAAGAGTGAGATATAGCATAGGGAAAGTAAAGGGGAACAGAGCTGTCACGGAAAAAACATGATATAAAAGGGAGAGAGAGAGAGAGGATGAAAGAAGCAAGAGAAAACGGGAGAAGAATGTGGACCAATGGGTAGCAAATGGACTCACTCAGAGAATGGCAGAGGGATGTAGTGGAGAATAGGAGAGGGAGGTAAGGAAAGGGAGACGCATGCAGAGAGGGCGGAAAGCGGTTGAAGACGTGAAGGGGGCGTGGACGGAGAACACGAGGCATGTGGAGACACGCGCACCTGCCACTAACGCCCCGGCCTGCCAGGCTCCGGCCCCCGGCTTCCGGCCCCCGGCCCCCGGCCCCGGCCTGCCAGGCTCCGGCCCCCGGCTTTCGGCCCCCGGCCCCCGGCCCCCGGCTTCCGGCCCCCGGCCCCCGGCCCCGGCCCGGCCCCTGGGCCCGGGCAACACCTAACGGTGAACAATAACACCCTACATATTCTTTAGCACTCTATACGACTTGACCGGAAGTGTTATTCTCATATCATCATTTCACGCCCATTAAAACCACAAATCTGGGGTTAAGCCCGAAAGCCCAGTGTCGTGGAAATATGGCTTATTGAAAAATGAGCCTCTTATGCGCGGACATTGCGTCACGTTATGGCAGCTACCGTACGTGGCCGTGCCAGCCAGGGTATAGGTAGGGCACGCAGTGCAACAGGAAGTAGTTAGATAGGCGCCAATCTCAAGTCACCGGGCTTCGCTGCAGTCGAGCGAGCGCCTAAAGCGCCACCGTGCGGTAAGACTAGACGCTGATATCTGGGGCTGGATCGAGTATTACACAGTAAAACCCGGGGTGTTCAGATACTGAGGGAGATAGCCGGTCGCTGGATGACAACCAGAGAAGTTCCCTTAACAAAGGGCTGAAGGCTCGAGTTTCCCGCAGGATCGCGACTGGGCTTCAATGGATGAAGGCGGTGTGGCGGAGGAGGGGGGAGGAAAGGGCCCAGGGGGGGGGGGGAGCGTGGGACGGGGCAGGTGTTGGGGTGCAAGAATTGACGACAGGATGTATCAGTCGGGGGAAAAGGTGGTACAACGCTGCCCGCTGGGGGTTAGCACGGACGGGGATCGAACCCCTGCACCCGGCCACTAGGGCAAATAAGCCTGTTGATCCTGATTAAAGGTCAACGATGGTCCGCATCTTTGGCTGAAATACAAGTCCAGCATCCGGTCGATTGAAAGATGCAACCGTCTGTTTTTTTTAATAAGCTTTGATGCCCCTGGTCCTGGTCGCGGCTTCTCTACCAGCGGCCCGGGGATTGCATGGAAGGCTTCACTTTCAGTTCTAATTTCGTCCTCGTTCGCACCGGGTTCGGTCTTATCAGTTAAGACAGCGCTCTGAATCAGTTAAGATAAGCATTGACTTGGCTCTCTTCAGCAGCGATTGCGCTCTCACAAGCCTGATGAACACCTGAAGGATGCGCGCAATACTACTTCACCCTACGCCCCCCCCCCCGCCCAGGGCCTGAGGGCGGGGACCTGACCATGCAGGGCCTGCGGGCGGGGACCTGACGATGCAGGGCCTGAGGGCGGGGACCTGACCATGCAGGGCCTGAGGGCGGGGACCTGACCATTCAGGGTCTGCGGGCGGAGACCTGACGATGCAGGGCCTGAGGGCAGGAACCTGACCATGCAGGGCCTGAGGGCGGGGACCTGACCATGCAGGGCCTGAGGGCGGGGACCTGACCATGCAGGGCCTGAGGGCGGGGACCTGGCCATGCAGGGCCTGAGGGCGGGGACCTTACCATGCAGGGCCTGAGGGCGGGGACCTGACCATGCAGGGCCTGAGGGCGGGGACCTGGCCATGCAGGGCCTGAGGGCGGGGACCTGACCATGCAGGACCTGAGTGCGGGGACCTGACCATGCAGGGCCTGAGTGCGGGGACCTGACCATGCAGGGCCTGAGGGCGGGGACCTGGCCATGCAGTGCCTGAGGGCGGGGACCTGGCCATGCAGGGCCTGAGGGCAGGAACCTGACCATGCAGGGCCTGAGGGCGGGGACCTGACCATGCAGGGCCTGAGGGCGGGGACCTGACAATGCAGGGCCTGAGGGCGGGGACCTGGCCATGCAAGGCCTGAGGGCGGGGACCTGGCCATGCAGGGCCTGAGGGCGGGGACCTGACCATGCAGGGCCTGGGGGCGGGGACCTGGCCATGCAGGGCCTGAGGGCGGGGACCTGACCATGCAGGACCTGAGTGCGGGGACCTGACCATGCAGGGCCTGAGTGCGGGGACCTGACCATGCAGGGCCTGAGGGCGGGGACCTGGCCATGCAGTGCCTGAGGGCGGGGACCTGGCCATGCAGGGCCTGAGGGCGGGGACCTGACCATGCAGGGCCTGAGGGCGGGGACCTGACCATGCAGTGCCTGAGGGCGGGGACCTGGCCATGCAAGGCCTGAGGGCGGGGACCTGACCATGCAGGACCTGAGGGCGGGGACCTGACCATGCAGGGCCTGAGGGCGGGGACCTGACCATGCAGAGCCTGAGGGCGGGGACCTGACCATGCAGTGCCTGAGGGCGGGGACCTGGCCATGCAGGGCCTGAGGGCGGGGACCTGACCATGCAGAGCCTGAGGGCGGGGACCTGACCATGCAGGGCCTGAGGGCGGGGACCTGACCATGCAGGGCCTGAGGGCGGGGACCTGACCATGCAGGGCCTGAGGGCGGGGACCTGACCATGCAGAGCCTGAGGGCGGGGACCTGACCATGCAGGGCCTGAGGGCGGGGACCTGACCATGCAGGGCCTGAGGGCGGGGACCTGGCCATGCAGGGCCTGAGGGCGGGGACCTGACCATGCAGGGCCTGAGGGCGGGGACCTGACCATGCAGGGCCTGAGGGCGGGGACCTGGCCATGCAGGGCCTGAGGGCGGGGACCTGACCATGCAGGGCCTGAGTGCGGGGACCTGGCCATGCAGGGCCTGAGGGCGGGGACCTGACCATGCAGGGCCTGAGTGCGGGGACCTGACCACGCAGGGCCTGAGGGCGGGGACCTGACCATGCAGGGCCTGAGGGCGGGGACCTGACCATGCAGGGCCTGAGGGCGGAGACCTGACCATGCAGGGCCTGAGGGCGGGGACCTGACCATGCAGTGCCTGAGTGCGGGGATCTGGCCATACAGTGCCTGAGGGTGGGGACCTGGCCATGCAGAGTGCGTCCATCAGTTGTTGTCGGCCACAGGCCGCCACATTGACACCTCATTGACATGCAGAGACAATACGGCACGCACGAGAACTAATGTCCCGAGAGAAATCACGACGCTTGGAAGCCGTTGGGCTAGTCTTCCTCTGGCTCCTCGTTGTCTGCTGTCAGATATTTGACGAGAATTTGGCTAATTAATTCATGCGTTAGCCGTTTATTTATGAGCCCAGCTCCAGTCTCGAGGATGAGCAGTCTCGGCCTCGACTTTCACTCTAAATTTCTTGATGAAGACGGACGCGTGACCTCTCGCGTGACCTCGCACGTGACCTGTGCCGTGACTAGCGACCACTGTTAGTGATGATACTGATGGGGACGGGTGGTGGGAAGAAATCTCTGCGGCGCTATGGTTTTCATGAAACCTAATGTCATGGGGTGAGGGGCTGGGAGTTGGGATCGGGGTGGAGGGGGTTAGGCAGACCCCCCCCCCTCAACGCCCCGCCCCCATATCCGATATCAAACAAAGCCGATATTGCTGTATGTGGGAATAGTGTTGGATCCTTGATGGGTTCCCAACCCAGTCCCCCAGCAAAGATCTGATTATAATTTGTTTTTAATTTTAAGTGATATACCGTCATAAATAAAAAAAATATATATGCACAGGTTATACACAGACATAAATAAGCAAATAAAAATATTGTATAATTTAGATTTCAGATACAGAGCTTATGCATTTACCCATAAGCTTATCATGACTCCGGCCACTCACTCCGCAACAAGCACCTCAGTCACTCCTGGCATTCCTGGAACTACAGGGGTCAGTGACCTGTCAGTGGGCTGTCTAGCTGCCACGGGGAGGGCGAATGGGGAGGGGTAATTGGGGGGGAGGGGCCAAGGGATGTCTATCCACTGGCGCGAGCATATGGCCACTCCACAATATACGCCCAGCCACCCATATATATACATATGTGTCGGTCGGCCACAGCTGAATTCCTGCCGGGTGAACATATTCCGGATTTTATTATCCGGGAGCGATTTTCTTTATAGAGAGAATGAATTTATGGAATTTCGAATGCGTCTCCGGTGAAATGGCGAGCGGTGAAATCTACCGGAAACGTTTTGATGTATGCGGCAGTCTGATAGAAGGAGCCTAAAATACATACACGCCAACCCTACCGCCTTACGCGGTAGACTACCGCTTTTTGAAGACTTCTACCGCCTACCACTTTTAACATTATTCCTACCGCATTGCAAAATGTTCAGTTCCAAGAAAAACTGGGATGCGGTTTTCCGCATAACGATTCTCTCTACTACATCTGCCATCGCCGCGGGGCGTGTAATTACGCGCGCCTGCTCGGCCCGCCGCACTGTACATGCTATACATATGATTATCTGCCCCCGATAGGGTGTGGATTGAATTTTGAATTTTGGACATTAAATTGGCTTTTGAAACATCTGAGTAAAGATCAAAGATTGGTGAGTAGACCAAATTTTTGTTTTTATTTTTTTCATTTTACCTCTAATAAATCATGTATTCTATTGCAGTCAAATTACTCCCCAGAATGCAGGAGAAGGCACCATTTAGCACCATTTTTGAAAATTTTCTTGGAGGGGCATGCCCCCAGACCCCCCTAGCGGCGCCCCGACTGCGTCGCATGTAGATCTACCACTTTTCATTCAAAATAGGTTGGCATGTATGAAAATAAAGTCAATTAACCATAATATTGTCGTGATACACATGACTGCTGCAATCTGGGAAATATCCTAGCGCAGGACTGGCATTTTTTCCCGAATTTAAGTAACAAGTAGTATTCGCCCGAGTCATCAATAATACCAGCAGGAACCACAGCCTCAACTGCTGCAGTATTCCGCTTTGGCTTATTTGGGTTTCAAGTTATAGCAAATTTAGTGGCGGGGCCGTATTCATAATCCCCTCGTAAGTTACGCACGAAAAGTGCGTGTCCATCCTAGCCTCACCAGCTCGTTGTGGCGATGCTCATGAGTAAGAAATCTTCTTAAATATAATTTTAGCATTTTCTTACTTCAAAAAATCAACTTCTTGGGCGACTACTTATGTATTTTGAACCCGATAATCGCTTGACAAATCTTCCACTTAGCGCTAAGTCTAGTGGCGCAGCCTAAGTGGCGATTATGAATACGGCCCCGCGTATTTTGCACGTGCGAGAATCGTACGGGACATAGGTCGAGAGCGTATTTTGTGGCTTTTATGTTCGGATGGCAACTGCTGGCAAATATCATATGGCGTTTAGTTTGCACTGATCGTGGATGTTTGTTGCATAGTTATATGCTATGTCGCTTTGTTCTAAAATTCAAGGTAAGGCGGAATGGAGGGGTAGAGCGGCGGGGGGGGGGGTAAAGTAAGGCGGGGTAGAGGGGTAGAGCGGCGGGGGGGGGGGTAAAGTAAGGCGGGGTAGAGGGGTAGAGCGGCGGGGGGGGGGTAAAGTAAGGCGGGGTGGAGGGGTAGAGCGGCGGGGGGGGGGTAAAGTAAGGCTTGATGGAGGGGTAGAGCGGCGGGGCGGGTAAAGTAAGGCGGGGAGGACGGGCAGAGCGGCGGCGAGGGTGGAGGGGTAGAGCGGCGGGGAGGGTAAAGTAAGGTGAGATGGAGGGGTAGAGCGGCGGGGAGGGTGGAGGGCTAGAGCGGCGGGGAGGCTAAAGTAAGGTGAGATGGAGGGGTAGAACGGCGGGGAGGGTGGAGGGCTAGAGCGGCGGGGAGGGTAAAGTAAGGCGGGGTGGACGGGCAGAGCGGCGGGGAGGGTGGACGGGTAGAGCGGCGAAAGGGGTAAAGTATAGCTGGTTGGAGGGGGGGGGGGCAGAGTGGCGGGGAGGGTGGAGAGGGCAGAGCGGCGGGGAGGGTAAAGTTAGGCGAGATGGAGGGGTAGAGCGGCGGGGAGGGTGGAGGGGTAGAGCGGTGGGGAGGGTAAAATATGGCGGGGTGGACGGGCAGAGCGGCGGGGAGGGTGGACGGGTAGAGCGGAGGGGAGGGTAAAATAAGGCGGGGTGGACGGGCAGAGCGGCGGGGTGGGTGGAGGGACAGAGCGACGGGCAGAGTAAAGTAAGGCGAGATGGAGGGCTAGAATGGCGAGGAGGGTGGAGGGGTCGAGTGGCGGGGAGGGTGGAGGGGTAGAGTGGTGGGGAGGGTGGCGGGCAGGGTAAAGTAAGGCGGGATGGAGGGGTAGAGTGGCGGGGAGGGTGGAGGGGCAAAGTGGCGGGGAGGGTGGCGGGGAGGGTAAAGTACGGCGGGATGGAGGGGTAGAGTGGCGGAGAGTGTGGAGGGGCAGAGTGGCGGGGAGGGTGGAGGGGTCGAGTGGCGGGGAGGGTGGAGCGGTCGAGTGGTAGGGAGGGTGGAGGGGTAGAGTGGCGGGGAGGGTGGAGGGGTCGAGTGGCGGGGAGGGTGGCGGGGAGGGTAAAGTAAGGCGGGATGGAGGGGTAAAGTGGCGGGGAGTATGGAGGGGTAGAGTGGCGGGGAGGGTGGAGGGGTCGAGTGGCGGGGAGGGTGGAGGGGTCGAGTGGCGGGAAGGGTAAAATAAGGCGGGGTGGACGGGCAGAGCGACGGGGAGGGTGGACGGGTAGAGCGGCGGGGAGGGTAAAATAAGGCGGGGTGGACGGGCAGAGCGACGGGGAGGGTAAAATAAGGCGGGGTGGACAGGCAGAGCGGCGGGGAGGGTGGGCGGGTAGAGCGGCGGGGAGGGTAAAATAAGGCGGGGTGGACGGGCAGAGCGACGGGGAGGGTGGACGGGTAGAGCGGCGGGGAGGGTAAAATAAGGCGGGGTGGACAGGCAGAGCGGCGGGGAGGGTGGACGGGTAGAGCGGCGGGGAGGGTAAAATAAGGCGAGGTGGACGGGCAGAGCGGCGGGGTGGGTGGAGGGACAGAGCGACGGGCAGAGTAAAGTAAGGCGAGATGGAGGGCTAGAATGGCGAGGAGGGTGGAGGGGTCGAGTGGCGGGGAGGGTGGAGGGGTAGAGTGGTGGGGAGGGTGGCGGGCAGGGTAAAGTACGGCGGGATGGAGGGGTAGAGTGGCGGAGAGTGTGGAGGGGTAGAGTGGCGGGGAGGGTGGAGGGGTCGAGTGGCGGGGAGGGTGGAGGGGTCGAGTGGTGGGGAGGGTGGAGGGGTAGAGTGGCGGGGAGGGTGGAGGGGTCGAGTAGCGGGGAGGGTGGCGGGGAGGGTAAAGTAAGGCGGGATGGAGGGGTAGAGTGGCGGGGAGTATGGAGGGGTAGAGTGGCGGGGAGGGTGGAGGGGTCGAGTGGCGGGGAGGGTGGAGGGGTCGAGTGGCGGGGAGGTAATGGTAGATGGAATGGTAATGAGGAGAGGATGGATTCATTCCTCATCACGGACCCGGGCAGAGCAAGGACTCTTGACTGTGGAGCAGACATGGGAGGACGGCACGTCATTGGACCCACAGGTCAACGACTGATATCCCTCCGTCCCACCCACCCCCTGGTCTGCGGCGAATATCATTCACTTGCAATGAGACACTCATGGCGTGACCCTTGCTCTGGCCTCACTATCGTCTCGCTGTAGCCTCGTTCTGGGCTTACTGTGGCCTCGCTCTGGCCTCGCTCTGTTTTCAGTCTGGCCTCATGTTGGCCTCACTCACAACTCACTCTGGCCTCGCTCAGGCCTCATTCCGGCTTCATTCTGGCATCACTGATTTCATTTTGGCCTCATTTTGGCCTCACTCTGAACTTACGCTGGTCTCATTCTTGCCTCGTTCTGACCTCGCCATGCTCTCCAATCTTTTTTGATCCGCTTCTCCCTACTCCGATCCAAGTCGCCTTGTTGCTCTCTTCCCATTCTAGCTCCCACCAATTCTCCCTCCTCTCCCTTCCTTTATTATTCTTCATCTGACTTGCATTTCATACCCCCACCCCCCCCCCCTCCCCCCGCCCAAGCTTTCCTGGCCCCGTCGTGCTCCTACTATATGTTTCGACAACTATGCTACCATACCATACCACCAAAGACTTTACCGTTAACTTTATCCTGCTCACAGACACAAAACACAAGTTACCACACAACTGCCTGGAGATCTATCCCAGCTCAGACAACAGATACCCCCCGCCCTCCCCCCCCCCCCCGGCAACCCATCCTGCCAGGGAACACGTGTATCCGTGGGCTAACCCTTCCCTCCCCCCCCACCCGTGCCACCTCCCTCGCATGACCCCCGACTCCCCCCCCCTCCCCCGGCCCCCTCCCTATCGCCGCTACTGCGGAGACAAGCGCAGCCCGAGGCCCTTGGGGGATAACTCATAACAAAATACAACAAGATATGAGACCTCCCTCTATTTAGGACTTCTGGGTTCAGCCCCCCATTCCCCCGACCACCTCCTCCCCCCCCCCCCCCCGACTCCCAACTTCCAACCCAGCTCTTCCACTCATCCTTTCACCCCCGGAGTGGAACGTGAAGGCAATGGGGTTGTTGCAGTGGTCTGGTGATGGTAGTGATCTCGGCGCCGGCCATGGCGCGCCGCGGTCATACTCTCTGTCTTTCTCGGGTCACCCCCTCCCCCCCCCCCCCTCGCCCCCCCACACACACCTCTACAGCTATGTATCTCACTTATCTCTCTCGTCACTCTAGCTTTCTCACCAACCACGCTTTTCTCTAGTTTTCTCTGCCTCTTCCTCTCCTATGTCCAGCTTTCTCTGCCTCTTCCGCTCCTCTGTCCAGCTTTCTCTGTCTCTTCCGCTCCTCTGTCCAGCTTTCTCTGCCTCTTCCTCTCTTCTGTCCAGCTTTCTCTGCCTCTTCCTCTCCTCTGTCCAGCTTTCTCTGCCTCTTCCGCTCCTCTGTCCAGCTTTCTCTGCCTCTTCCTCTCTTCTGTCCAGCTTTCTCTGCCTCTTCCTCTCTTCTGTCCAGCTTTCTCTGCCTCTTCCTCTCTTCTGTCCAGCCTTCTCTGCCTTTTCCTCTCCTCTGTCCAGCTTTCTCTGCCTCTTCCTCTCTTCTGTCCAGCTTTCTCTGCCCCTTCCTCTCCTCTGTCCAGCCTTCTCTGTCTCTTCCTCTCTTCTGTCTAGCTTTCTCTGCCTCTTCCTCTCCTCTGTCCAGATTTCTCTGCCTTCTCCTCTCCTCTGTCCAGCTTTCTCTGCCTCTTCCTCTCATCTGTCCAGCTTTCTCTGCCTCTCCTCTCCTCTGTCCAGCTTTCTCTGCCTCTTTCTCTCCTCTGTCCAGCTTTCTCTGCCCCTTCCTCTCCTCTGTCCAGCTTTCTCTGTCTCTTCCTCTCTTCTGTCTAGGTTTCTCTGCCTCTTCCTCTCTTCTGTCCAGCTTTCTCTGCCTCTTCTTCTCCTCTGTCCAGCTTTCTCTGCCTCTTCCTCTCCTCTGTCCAGCTTTCTCTGCCTCTTCCGCTCCTCTGTCCAGCTTTCTCTGCCTCTTCCGCTCCTCTGTCCAGCTTTCTCTGCCTTATCCGCTCCTCTGTCCAGCTTTCTCTGCTTCTTCCTCTCTTCTGTCTAGCTTTCTCTGCCTCTTCCTCTCTTCTGTCCAGCTCTCTCTGCCTCTTCCTCTCTTCTGTCCAGCCTTCTCTGCCTCTTCCTCTCCTCTGTCCAGCTTTCTCTGCCTCTTCCTCTCCTATGTCCAGCTTTCTCTGCCCCTTCCTCTCCTCTGTCCAGCTTTCTCTGTCTCTTCCTCTCTTCTGTCTAGCTTTCTCTGCCTCTTCCTCTCCTCTGTCCAGCTTTCTCTGCCTTTTCCGCTCCTCTGTCCAGCTTTCTCTGCCTCTTCCTCTCCTCTGTCCAGCTTTCTCTGCCTCTTCTCTCCTCTGTCCAGCTTTCTCTGCCCCTTCCTCTCCTCTGTCCAGCTTTCTCTGTCTCTTCCTCTCCTCTGTCTAGCTTTCTCTGCCTCTTCCTCTCTTCTGTCCAGCTTTCTCTGCCTCTTCTTCTCCTCTGTCCAGCTTTCTCTGCCTCTTCCTCTCTTCTGTCTAGCTTTCTCTGCCTCTTCCTCTCCTCTGTCCAGCTTTCTCTGCCTTTTCCGCTCCTCTGTCCAGCTTTCTCTGCCTCTTCCTCTCCTCTGTCCAGCTTTCTCTGCCTCTTCTCTCCTCTGTCCAGCTTTCTCTGCCCCTTCCTCTCCTCTGTCCAGCTTTCTCTGTCTCTTCCTCTCTTCTGTCTAGCTTTCTCTGCCTCTTCCTCTCTTCTGTCCAGCTTTCTCTGCCTCTTCTTCTCCTCTGTCCAGCTTTCTCTGCCTCTTCCTCTCTTCTGTCCAGCTTTCTCTGCCTCTTCCTCTCTTCTGTTCAGCTTTCTCTGCCTCTTCCTCTCTTCTGTCCAGCTTTCTCTGCCTCTTCCTCTCTTCTGTCCAGCTTTCTCTGCCTCTTCCTCTCTTCTGTCCAGCCTTCTCTGCCTTTTCCTCTCCTCTGTCCAGCTTTCTCTGCCTCTTCCTCTCCTCTGTCCAGCTTTCTCTGCCCCTTCCTCTCCTCTGTCCAGCCTTCTCTGTCTCTTCCTCTCTTCTGTCTAGCTTTCTCTGCCTCTTCCTCTCCTCTGTCCAGATTTCTCTGCCTTCTCCTCTCCTCTGTCCAGCTTTCTCTGCCTCTTCCTCTCATCTGTCCAGCTTTCTCTGCCTCTCCTCTCCTCTGTCCAGCTTTCTCTGCCTCTTTCTCTCCTCTGTCCAGCTTTCTCTGCCCCTTCCTCTCCTCTGTCCAGCTTTCTCTGTCTCTTCCTCTCTTCTGTCTAGGTTTCTCTGCCTCTTCCTCTCTTCTGTCCAGCTTTCTCTGCCTCTTCTTCTCCTCTGTCCAGCTTTCTCTGCCTCTTCCTCTCCTCTGTCCAGCTTTCTCTGCCTCTTCCGCTCCTCTGTCCAGCTTTCTCTGCCTCTTCCGCTCCTCTGTCCAGCTTTCTCTGCCTTATCCGCTCCTCTGTCCAGCTTTCTCTGCTTCTTCCTCTCTTCTGTCTAGCTTTCTCTGCCTCTTCCTCTCTTCTGTCCAGCTCTCTCTGCCTCTTCCTCTCTTCTGTCCAGCCTTCTCTGCCTCTTCCTCTCCTCTGTCCAGCTTTCTCTGCCTCTTCCTCTCCTATGTCCAGCTTTCTCTGCCCCTTCCTCTCCTCTGTCCAGCTTTCTCTGTCTCTTCCTCTCTTCTGTCTAGCTTTCTCTGCCTCTTCCTCTCCTCTGTCCAGCTTTCTCTGCCTTTTCCGCTCCTCTGTCCAGCTTTCTCTGCCTCTTCCTCTCCTCTGTCCAGCTTTCTCTGCCTCTTCTCTCCTCTGTCCAGCTTTCTCTGCCCCTTCCTCTCCTCTGTCCAGCTTTCTCTGTCTCTTCCTCTCTTCTGTCTAGCTTTCTCTGCCTCTTCCTCTCTTCTGTCCAGCTTTCTCTGCCTCTTCTTCTCCTCTGTCCAGCTTTCTCTGCCTCTTCCTCTCTTCTGTCCAGCTTTCTCTGCCTCTTCCTCTCTTCTGTTCAGCTTTCTCTGCCTCTTCCTCTCCTCTGTCCAGCTTTCTCTGTCTCTTCCTCTCTTCTGTCCAGCTTTATCTGCCTCTTCCTCTCCTCTTTCCAGCTTTCTCTGCCTCTTCCTCTCCTCTGTCCAGCTTTCTCTCACCTTTGTTCTTGTTCCCTGGCTTTCTCTCATTTATCTCTCTCCTCGCTCTAGATTTCTCACCTACCTCGCTTTTCCCTATTTGTCTCCGCCTTTCTCTCACCTTTGTTCTCGTTCCCTGGCTTTCTCTCATTTATCTCTCTCCTCGCTCTAGATTTCTCACCTACCTCGCTTTTCCCTATTTGTCTCCGCCTTTCTCTGATCTCCCAATCCTATTCTCAATTCTTTCTTTCCTCTCCCTATCTCTCTCTCTCTCTCACTTATCACTCATCTAATCTGCTCTAATCTGGGGCGTTTTACTTGTCCGTCGATCATTGTCTCGGAATCATTGCCCCTTGCCTCTTTGTTCCACGTTCAGCCCTCGTGTGCCCCAAAACGGCCTAAAACACTACTTTATCTCATTAAACTCTCTCTATATCTCTCTCATCTGTCACGTCCCTATCTAGCTTTCTTTCGTCTTTATCTCTCTCTTGCTCTCTCATGTCTCTCACTAACTCCCACTGACATCTGTCGCTCCCCTCTCGCCATAATGTTCTCATCTCCTGGTCCACGCTCTCCCCAACTCTCACCCCATCTACTAATTCTCTCCTCTCCTTTCTATCCGATTTGGCTCTCTCCTGTCACTCACTGACATCTGTCGCCCCCCTCTCTCCATAATGTTCTCATCTCCTGGTCCACGCTCTCCCCAACTCTCACCCCATCTACTAATTCTCTCCTCTCCTTTCTATACGATTTTGCTCTCTCCTGTCTCTCACTGACATCTGTCGCCCCCCTCTCTCCATAATGTTCTCATCTCCTGGTCCACGCTCTCCCCAACTCTCACCCCATCTACTAATTCTCTCCTCTCCTTTCTATCCGATTTGGCTCTCTCCTGTCTCTTACTGACAACTGTCGCCCCCCTCTTTCCATAATGTTCTCATCTCCTGGTCCACGCTCTCCCCAACTCTCACCCCATCTACTAATTCTCTCCTCTCCTTTCTATCCGATTTGGCTCTCTCCTGCCTCTCACTGACATCTGTCGCCCCACTCTCTCCATAATGTTCTCATCTCCTGGTCCACGCTCTCCCCAACTCTCACCCCATCTACTAATTCTCTCCTCTCCTTTCTATCCGATTTGGCTCTCTCCCGTCTCTCACTGACATCTGTCGCCCCACTCTCTCCATAATGTTCTTATCTCCTGGTCCACGCTCTCCCCAACTCTCACCCCATCTACTAATTCTCTCCTCTCCTTTCTATCCGATTTGGCTCTCTCCTGTCTCTCACTGACATCTGTCGCCCCACTCTCTCCATAATGTTCTCATCTCCTGGTCCACGCTCTCCCCAACTCTCACCCCATCTACTAATTCTCTCCTCTCCTTTCTATCCGATTTGGCTCTCTCCTGTCTCTCACTGACATCTGTCGCCCCCCTCTCTCCATAATGTTCTCATCTCCTGGTCCACGCTCTCCCCAACTCTCACCCCATCTACTAATTCTTTCCTCTCCTTTCTATCCGATTTGGCTCTCTCCTGTCTCTCACTGACATCTGTCGCCCCACTCTCTCCATAATGTTCTTATCTCCTGGTCCACGCTCTCCCCAACTCTCACCCCATCTACTAATTCTCTCCTCTCCTTTCTATCCGATTTGGCTCTCTCCTGTCTCTCACTGACATCTGTCGCCCCCCTCTCTCCATAATGTTCTCATCTCCTGGTCCACGCTCTCCCCAACTCTCACCCCATCTACTAATTCTTTTCTCTCCTTTCTATCCGATTTGGCTCTCTCCTGTCTCTCACTGACATCTGTCGCCCCCCTCTCTCCATAATGTTCTCATCGCGGTCCACGCTCTCCCCAACTCTCACCCCATCTACTAATTCTCTCCTCTCCTTTCTATCCGATTTGGCTCTCTCCTGTCTCTCACTGACATCTGTCGCCCCCCTCTCTCCATAATGTTCTCATCTCCTGGTCCACGCTCTCCCCAGCGATCACCCCCACCTACTAATTCTCTCCTCTCCTTGTCTTACGTCACCTCGGCAGCTGCCATCCACACTCCACATAAGTAATTCATTCGCTGCACACTATTTCCAAGCCGTTGCCAGGTAATTACCATGTTCCTCATCAAACGTTGCAAAGTGCCATGCTGCCCCCTCCCTCCCCACCCCTCTCCCCTTCTTTACCCATTCTCTACCGTTCTCCGCCCATTCTCTGCCCCACCAAACTTGTTTGTGTGTGAATATTTGCTACATGAAGTGTTAAGCCAGATGCCTCAAACTTGCCAGCAGTTTTCTCGCTCGCGCTGGTGTGTTTCTTGCCTCCTCCCCCCACCCACCGTACTGCCGAGACACCGTCAGTATATGTTGGCTGAAGCCTACCTCTGAGTCTCAGCGTAAACAGGACACTGCTGTTATTTCGGCCTTGTTATTTCGGCCTTCAGTGCCCACTGCCTATGTACTCACTGGGTGTTAAATATGTGGAAACAGAACGCAACGGATATTTGTTGTCAGCATCAAGTTCACTACATGGTAGAATGAAGGTCCTCTGAGGGAACTGAATAATATGAATTAATACCGGAATTTACCGAAGTTGCTTTCGCCCTTCCTCTCTCTGATAATTTCCGAACTTGATCGAACCAGCTGCCACCAATGACGGATAGGCCTACTTAAGGAAGTCCGGGTATCAGACTGGTAAGAACGCTGCATTGTTCCAGGGTTACCTAGGCAGAAAGGGCTGCATAGTGAGGAAATACAAATATTATTTTCATACTATGTGGTCGAACTGTGCAGCACTAGTATCTACATATATCGTCATTTAAAAAAACAGTTGTTCCGGGATGGACAAAATTAAGGTTATGTCATAGCACGAGTCTAGTGCATAGCAGGGTAACCAGTCAACGGTGTGTAGGCAGAAAACGAGTTTAAGGCACATAACCAAGTAACCTTTGAACTGTGTGTAGACAGGGAACGAGTGTTGTGTCTCGACAGGGAACCAGTTAATGTTGTTTCAACAGACAACTGGCTTCCGGTAGTTCCGGCATTACGCCAAAAAGAAGGTTGCCATGGTGACTTTCTTGGATCGCTTATTGAAGTTGTCTTTGCCTTGTGGCTTCCATGGCTGGCTCTTGGTTGACACCCGTCCCTTTGCAGCATTTGCTGTGGTTTGCGTCTTCCGATTTGTGTCGCGGTATTTGCACTGGTAACTATATATTAAGCCTATCTACGACTCGATGACCTCTCGTTTGGGTTTGACCACTAGTTACGATTCTTCTGGTTTGTCCTTTCATGTGTAGTTTCTCAACCCGGAGCTCGTCTTGGTGGAAAATTCCACCTCATCTTATGGGCTGCCATGACGGACACATGAATCAGTATCGACACTTATGGTGCGGGAACCAGCTCCCGAGGTACATGTGCAAATAGGTCGTCGAACCACGCCATTCAGACCACGTGACCACCTAGTCTTCCAGCCATCGGTAGCCGCAGCCCCATGCTGCTGACGCCACGCCGTAACCAATGGTTACTTTAACAACCATGCCACACCAACTCTACGAGGCCAATGACCTTGACACGACCTTGAAGCTAGATCGACAACGACAGTGGGAACAGGGTTTGGCGTCTCGGGAGAAATCGCCTGAGTGGCGATTATGAGCGCTTGATGCGAACCACTGGATTGCATTGCCCCTGGTGTTGGAAGTGGCAGCTAAATCAGTGGAATGCGCATAAAAGGAAAATACACCTTAGGGACAGAACTGTCAATTTCTCTGTTGCTCTCTCTCCCTCCCTTCTCTTCTATCATTGTCGGCTTCGCCCTTTCTCTCGCTCTCTGTTTCTCTTTCCCTCCTCCTCTATTATTGTCGGCATCTAGGTATTCTATACTTAATATTCCACATTAGTTTTTGTCGATGTATCTCCACCTCTCTCTCGTGCTCCTCATCTCCACGGCTACTCCATGAGATCATTCGCCATCCTCATCGCCCCTCATCCTGTCCCCTCGCCCTCTCCCCCTCATCATCAACTCTCACCCTCTGCCCTCGCCCTCTGCCCTCACCCTCTTCTCTCATTCTCTCCTCCCACCCTCTCCCCTCGTCGTCTCCTCTCATCCTCCCCCATTGCTCTCTCCCATTGCCCTCTCCCCCGCATCGTCTCCTTATCCTGTCCTCTCGCCCTCTCCCCTCATCCTGTCCTCTCGCCCTCTCCCCTCACCCTGTCCCCTCGCCCTCTCCCCTCATCCTGTCCTCTCGCTCACTCCCCTCATCCTGTCCTCTCAATCTCTCCCCTCATCCTGTCCCCTCGCCCTCTCCCCTCATCCTGTCCTCTCACCCTCTCCGCTCACCCTGTCCTCTCGCCCTCTCCCCTCATCCTGTCCTCTCGCCCTCTCCCCTCATCCTGTCCTCTCGCCCTCTCCCCTCATCCTGTCCCCTCACCCTCTCCCCTCATCCTGTCCCCTCACCCTCTCCCCTCACCCTGTACCCTCGCCCTCTCCCCTCATCCTGTCCTCTCGCTCACTCCCCTCCTCCTGTCCACTCACCCTCTCCCCTCATCCTGTCTTCTCGCCCTCTCCCCTCATCCTGTCCTCTCGCCCTCTCCCCTCATCCTGTCCTCTCGCCCTCTCCCCTCACCCTGTCCCCTCACCCTCTCCCCTCATCCTGTCATCTCGCCCTCTACACTCATCCTGTCTTCTTGCCCTCTCCCCTCATCCAGTCCTCTCGCCCGCTCCCCTCATCCTGTCCTCTCGCCCTCTCCCCTCATCCTGTCCCCTCACCCTCTCCCCTCATCCTGTCCCCTCACCCTCTCCCCTTCTTCCTGTCCTCTCGCCCTCTCCCCTCATCCTGTCCTCTCGCCCTCTCCCCTCATCCTGTTCCCGCACCCTCTCCCCTCACCCTCTCCCCTCATCCTGTTCTCTCGCCCTCTCCCCTCATCCTGTCCCCTCGCCCTCTCCCCTCATCCAGTCCTCTCACCCTCTCCGCTCACCCTGTCCTCTCGCCCTCTCCCCTCATCCTGTCCTCTCGCCCTCTCCCCTCATCCTGTCCTCTCGCCCTCTCCCCTCATCCTGTCCCCTCACCCTCTCCCCTCATCCTGTCCCCTCACCCTCTCCCCTCACCCTGTACCCTCGCCCTCTCCCCTCATCCTGTCCTCTCGCTCACTCCCCTCCTCCTGTCCACTCACCCTCTCCCCTCATCCTGTCTTCTCGCCCTCTCCCCTCATCCTGTCCTCTCGCCCTCTCCCCTCATCCTGTCCTCTCGCCCTCTCCCCTCACCCTGTCCCCTCACCCTCTCCCCTCATCCTGTCATCTCGCCCTCTACACTCATCCTGTCTTCTTGCCCTCTCCCCTCATCCAGTCCTCTCGCCCGCTCCCCTCATCCTGTCCTCTCGCCCTCTCCCCTCATCCTGTCCCCTCACCCTCTCCCCTCATCCTGTCCCCTCACCCTCTCCCCTTCTTCCTGTCTTCTCGCCCTCTCCCCTCATCCTGTCCTCTCGCCCTCTCCCCTCATCCTGTTCCCGCACCCTCTCCCCTCACCCTCTCCCCTCATCCTGTTCTCTCGCCCTCTCCCCTCATCCTGTCCCCTCGCCCTCTCCCCTCATCCAGTCCTCTCGCCCTCTCCCGGCATCCTGTCCTCTCGCCCTCTCCCCTCATCCTGTCCTCTCGCCCTCTCCCCTCATCCTGTCTTCTTGCCCTCTCCCCTCATCCTGTCCTCTCGCCCTCTCCCCTCATCCTGTTCCCGCACCCTCTCCCCTCACCCTCTCCCCTCATCCTGTCCTCTCGCCCTCTCCCCTCATCCTGTCCCCTCGCCCTGTCCCCTCATCCTGTCCTCTCGTCCTCTCCCCTCATCCTGTTCCCGCACCCTCTCCCCTCACCCTCTCCCCTCATCCTGTCCCCTCACCCTCTCCCCTCATCCTGTCCTCTCGCCCTCTCCCCTCATCCTGTCCCCTCACCCTCTCCCCTCACCCTGTCCTCTCGCCCTCTCCCCTCATCCTGTCCTCTCGCCCTCTCTCCTCATCCTGTTCCCGCACCCTCTCCCCTCACCCTCTCCCCTCATCCTGTCCTCTCGCCCTCTCCCCTCATCCTGACCCCTCGCCCTCTCCGCTCACCCTGTCCTCTCGCCCTCTCCCCTCATCCTGTCTTCTTGCCCTCTCCCCTCATCCTGTCCTCTCGCCCTCGCCCCTCATCCTGTCCCCTCACCCTCTCCCCTCATCCTGTCCCCTCACCCTCTCCCCTCACCCTGTCCCCTCGCCCTCTCCCCTCATCCTGTCCTCTCGCACTCTCCCCTCATCCTGTTCCCGCACCCTCTCCCCTCACCCTCTCCCCTCATCCTGTCCTCTCGCCCTCTCCCCTCATCCTGTCCCCTTGCCCTCTCCCCTCATCCTGTCCTCTCGCCCTCTCCCCTCATCCTGTCCCCTCACCCTTTCCCCTCATCCTGTCCCCTCACCCTCTCCCCTCACCCTGTTCCCTCGCCCTCTCCCCTCATCCTGTCCTCCCGCCCTCTCCCCTCATCCTGTTCCCGCACCCTCTCCCCTCACCCTCTCCCCTCATCCTGTCCCCTCACCCTCTCCCCTCACCCTGTCCTCTCGCCCTCTCCCCTCATCCTGTCCTCTCGCCCTCTCCCCTCATCCTGTTCCCGCACCCTCTCCCCTCACCCTCTCCCCTCATCCTGTCCTCTCGCCCTCTCCCGTCATCCTGTCCCCTCGCCCTCTCCCCTCATCCTGTCCTCTCGCCCTCTCCCCTCATCCTGTTCCCGCACCCTCTCCCCTCGCCCTCTCCCCTCATCCTGTCCTCTCGCCCTCTCCCCTCATCCTGTCCCCTCACCCTCTCCCCTCACCCTGTCCTCTCGCCCTCTCCCCTCATCCTGTCCTCTCGCCCTCTCCCCTTCTTCCTGTCCTCTCGCCCTCTCCCCTCATCCTGTCCCCTCGCCCTCTCCCCTTATCCTGTCCCCTCACCCTCTCCCCTCATCCTGTCCCCTCACCCTCTCCCCTTCTTCCTGTCCTCTCGCCCTCTCCCCTCATCCTGTCCTCTCGCCCCCTCCCCTCATCCTGTCTTCTTGCCCTCTCCCCTCATCCTGTCCTCTCGCCCTCTCCCCTCATTAGGTCCCCTCACCCTCTCCCCTCATCATGTCCCCTCACCCTCTCCCCTTCTTCCTGTCATCTTGCCCTCTCCCCTCATCTTGTCCCCTCACCCTCTCCCCTCATCCTGTCCCCTCACCCTCTCCCCTTCTTCCTGTCCTCTCGCCCTCTCCCCTCTTCCTGTCCTCTCGCCCTCTCCCCTCATCCTGTCCTCTCGCCCTCTCCGCTCACCCTGTCCTCTCGCCCTCTCCCCTCATCCTGTTCCCGCACCCTCTCCCTACATCCTGTCCCCTCACCCTCTCCCCTTCTTCCTGTCCTCTCGCCCTCTCCCCTCTTCCTGTCCTCTCGCCCTCTCCCCTCATCCTGTCCTCTCGCCCTCTCCCCTCATCCTGTCCTCTCGCCCTCTCCCCTCATCCAGTCCTCTCGCCCTCTCCCCTCATCCTGTCCTCTCGCCCTCTCCCCTCATCCTGTCCTCTCGCCCTCTCCCCTCATCCTGTCCTCTCGCCCTCTCCCCTCATCCTGTCCTCTCACCCTCTCCCCTCATCCTGTCCTCTCGCCCTCTCCCCTCATCCTGTCCGCTCGCCCTCTCCCCTCATCCTGTCCCCTCGCCCTCTCCCCTCATCCTGTCCTCTCGCCCTCTCCCCTCATCCAGTCCTCTCGCCCTCTCCCCTCATCCTGTCCTCTCGCCCTCTCCCCTCATCCTGTCCCCTCACCCTCTCCCCTCATCCTGTCCCCTCGCCCTCTCCCCTCATCCTGTCCTCTCGCCCTCTCCCCTCATCCTGTCCCCTCACCCTCTCCCCTCACCCTGTCCTCTCGCCCTCTCCCCTCATCCTGTCCTCTCGCCCTCTCCCCTCATCCTGTCCTCTCGCTCACTCCCCTCATCCTGTCCTCTCGCCCTCTCCCCTCATCCTCTCCCCTCATCCTGTCCTCTCGCCCTCTCCCCTCATCCTGTCCTCTCGCTCGCTCCCCTCATCCTGTCCTCTCGCCCTCTCCCCTCATCCTGTCCTCTCGCCCTCTCCCCTCATCCTGTCCTCTCGCTCACTCCCCTGATCCTGTCCTCTCGCCCTCTCCCCTCATCCTGTTCCCGCACCCTCTCCCCTCACCCTCTCCCCTCATCCTGTCCTCTCGCCCTCTCCCCACATCCTGTCCCCTCGCCCTCTCCCCTCATCCTGTCCTCTCGCCCTCTCCCCTCATCCTGTTGTCTCGCCCTCTCCCCTCATCCTGTCCCCTCACCCTCTCCCCTCATCCTGTTCCCTCACCCTCTCCGCTCACCCTGTCCTCTCACCCTCTCCCCTCATCCTGTTCCCTCACCCTCTCCGCTCACCCTGTCCTCTCGCCCTATCCCCTCATCCTGTCCTCTTGCCCTCTCCCCTCATCCTGTCCTCTTGCCCTCTCCCCTCATCCTGTCCTCTCGCCCTCTCCCCTCATCCTGTCCCCTCACCCTCCCCCCTCATCCTGTCCCCTCACCCTCTCCCCTTCTTCCTGTCCTCTCGCCCTCTCCCCTCATCCTGTCCTCTCGCCCTCTCCCCCCATCCTGTCCCCTCGCCCTCTCCCCTCATCCAGTCCTCTCGCCCTATCCCCTCACCCTGTCCTCTCGCCCTCTCCCCTCATCCTGTCCTCTCGCCCTCTCCCCTCATCCTGTTCCCGAACCCTCTCCCCTCACCCTCTCCCCTCATCCTGTCCTCTCGCCCTCTCCCCTCATCCTGTCCTCTCGCCCTCTCCCCTCATCCTGTCCTCTCGCCCTCTCCCCTCATCCAGTCCTCTCGCCCTCTCCCCTCATCCTGTCCTCTCGCCCTCTCCCCTCATCCTGTCCTCTCGCCCTCTCCGCTCATCCTGTCTTCTCGCCCTCTCCCCTCATCCTGTTCTCTCGCCCTCTCCCCTTATCCTGTCCTCTCGCCCTCTCCGCTCATCCTGTCCTCTCGCCCTCTCCCCTCATCCTGTCCTCTCGCCCTCTCCCCTCATCCTGTCCTCTCGCCCTCTCCCCTCATCCTGTCCTCTCAACCTCTCCCCTCACCCTGTCCTCTCGCCCTCTCCCCTCATCCTGTCCTCTCGCCCTCTCCCCTCACCCTGTCCTCTCGCCCTCTCCCCTCATCCTGTCCTCTCGCCCTCTCCCCTCATCCTGTCCTCTCGCCCTCTCCGCTCACCCTGTCCTCTCGCCCTCTCCCCTCATCCTGTTCCCGCACCCTCTCCCCTCACCCTCTCCCCTCATCCTGTCCTCTCGCCCTCTCCCCTCATCCTGTCCTCTCGCCCTCTCCCCTCATCCTGTTCCCGCACTCTCTCCCCTCACCCTCTCCCCTCATCCTGTCCTCTCGCCCTCTCCCCTCACCCTGTCCCCTCACCCTCTCCCCTCATCCAGTCCTCTCGTCCTCTCCCCTCATCCTGTCCTCTCGCTCACTCCCCTCATCCTGTCCTCTCGCCCTCTCCCCTCATCCTGTCTTCTCGCCATCTCCCCTCATCCTGTCCCCTCACCCTCTCCCCTCACCCTGTCCCCTCACCCTCTCCCCTCACCCTCTCCCCTCATCCTGTCCTCTCGCCCTCTCCCCTCATCCTGTTCCCGCACCCTCTCCCCTCACCCTCTCCCCTCATCCTGTCCTCTCGCCCTCTCCCCTCATCCTGTCCCCTCACCCTCTCCCCTCATCCAGTCCTCTCGCCCTCTCCCCTCATCCTGTCCTCTCGCCCTCTCCCCTCATCCTGTCCCCTCACCCTCTCCCCTCACCCTCTCCCCTCATCCTGTCCTCTCGCCCTCTCCCCTCATCCTGTCCTCTCGCCCTCTCCCCTCATCCTGTCCCCTCACCCTCTCCCCTCACCCTGTCCCCTCACCCTCGCCCCTCACCCTCTCCCATCATCCTATCCTCTGGCCCTCTCCCCTCATCCTGTCCTCTCCCCCTTTCCCCTCATCCTGTCCCCTCACCCTCTCCCCTCACCCTGTCCCCTCACCCTCTCCCCTCACCCTCTCCCCTCATCCTGTCCTCTCGCCCTCTCCCCTCATCCTGTCCTCTCGCCCTCTCCCCTCATCCAGTCCTCTCGCCCTCTCCCCTCATCCTGTCCTCTCGCCCTCTCCCCTCATCCTGTCCCCTCACCCTCTCCCCTCACCCTGTCCTCTCGCCCTCTCCCCTCATCCTGTCCCCTCACCCTCTCCGCTTACCCTGTCCCCTCACCCTCTCCCCTCACCCTGTCCCCTCACCCTCTCCCCTCACCCTCTCCCCTCATCCTGTCCTCTCGCCCTCTCCCCTCACCCTCTCCCCTCATCCTCTCCCCTCATCCTGTCCTCTCGCCCTCTCCCCTCATCCTGTCTTCTCGCCCTCTCCCCTCATCCTGTCCCCTCACCCTCTCCCCTCACCCTGTCCCCTCACCCTCTCCCCTCACCCTCTCCCCTCATTCTGTCCTCTCGCCCTCTCCCCTCATCCTGTCCTCTCGCCCTCTCCCCTCATCCTGTCCCCTCACCCTCTCCCCTCACCCTGTCCCCTCACCCTCTCCTCTCACCCTCTCCCCTCATCCTGTCCTCTCGCCCTCTCCCCTCATCCTGTCCTCTCGCCCTCTCCCCTCATCCTGTCCCCTCACCCTCTCCCCTCATCCAGTCGTCTCGCCCTCTCCCCTCATCCTGTCCTCTCGCCCTCTCCCCTCATCCTGTCCCCTCACCCTCTCCCCTCACCCTGTCCTCTCGCCCTCTCCCCTCATCCTGTCCTCTCGCCCTCTCCCCTCATCCTGTCCCCTCATCCTGTCCCCTCATCCTCTCCCCTCATCCTGTCCCCTCACCCTCTCCGCTCACCCTGTCCTCTCACCCTCTCCCCTCATCCTGTCCCCTCACCCTCTCCGCTCACCCTGTCCTCTCGCCCTATCCCCTCATCCTGTCCCCTCGCCCTCTCCCCTCATCCTGTCCCCTCATCCTCTCCCCTCATCCTGTCCCCTCACCATCTCCCCTCATCCTGTCCTCTCGCCCTCTCCCCTCATCCTGTCCCCTCGCCCTCTCCGCTCACCCTGTCCTCTCGCCCTATCCCCTCATCCTGTCCCCGCGCCCTCTCCCCTCATCCTGTCCCCGCGCCCTCTCCCCTCATCCTGTCCCCTCACCCTCTCCGCTCACCCTGTCCTCTCGCCCTCTCCCCTCATCCTGTCCCCTCGCCCTCTCCGCTCACCCTGTCCTCTCGCCCTCTCCCCTCATCCTGTCCTCTCGCCCTCTCCCCTCATCCTGTCCCCTCACCCTCTCCCCTCATCTTCTCCCATCGTTCTCTGGATGCCTTTCTCTGCCCACTACTAACATCTCTTCACAACTTTTCAATATGTCTTCTCATCCTTTTCTTTACTCCAATCCTCACTCTGCCGCCCCTAGCACCCTTCTCTTCACCAGTTCTCTGCTCTCATCTTCCTGTTGCTTCCTCACTTCCCTCCTGCTCTCCCCGCCCACTTCTCCTCCCAGCCATCACCCCTTATCCCCCAATTTCACCCCCCCCCATCCCCCCACCCTTCCGCCTGCCCTTCCAGTCTCCTCTCGCCCCCCCCCCTCTTCCTCCCACTCCCTTCCCCACCCCCTCACCCTGTCCCATGTCTCCCTGCTCAATGGCGGCCATTTGTCAGTGAGTCTCCGCGTGTTAAACGACCCTGGCTGACGGCCCCGTCAAGATTCCCTCCCGGGGCGCCTTAAGCTAATGAAGCCCTCCTCGCGCCTGGCGCGACTGATCTACAGCCAGCTTCATCACCCTGCCTGGGGAGGGGTGGGGGGGGGGGGGCTGGGGAGGAAACAAACCAAGAGGCAGACACGCTTATCGAATCTAGACCCCGCGGCTAACGGGTTTATATCCCCGTCTATGAGATTTTGACCAAACTGACGTCCTTTATTCAATAACACACTAAGAGAGCAAAGGAAGGGGCTGGGGAGGGGTGGCGGGAATGGAATGTTGGTGTTTTAGGCCACTTTTGTGCACATACAGGCTAAATTGGGCCAAGGAACCTCCCGAGACGATGAAGGATGAAGGAATGAAACATGCCCCAGATTACGTGCCCGAGCCCGGATTCGAACCCAGGACCTATTGATCTGCGGTCTAGTGCGCTAACCACTACACCAGGGAGGCCCCCCGGAGGGGTGGCGGGAACAGGGGAGGAGGACGGCGGTGGGGGCGTGGGGAGACACGTGTGGGTGAGGACGACCGGTGAGATGAGCCGGGCGAGAAGCAGTTGGGGTTGGGGAGAAACATTTACCGCGATTAATGTGATCGAATAGTTAAAAGGTTTGATAAGATAGGACTAAATATACGGATATCCAAATGCAATATTCTATATCCCATATCTATCGAGATAATTAGCAAAACAGATTTAATTTCAAACTCACTATTTAAAAAAAGTCTAAATAGTGGTGGCATTTCATTATATAAAGTTCCCAACATTCGTTGCAAAGACGAGAACAGTAAATTGTCGTTGTAAAGTAGCGGCGCATAAATACTGGTATGAGGACGATAATGTGCCATTCTGATCCGAAATGTCTAAGAAGGAAACAACGATGAGAAAACTTTCAATAATCCATTAGATCACAAACGATGTAAAAGGAGAAACATAGATCTGAGACAAAAAAACACGAAAGCTACAAACAAAGAAACATTATCACAAGAGATGCAAGTGAAGAAACATTATCACAAGAGATGAAAGTGAAGAAATATTATCACAAGAGATCCAAGTGAAAAAACATCTACACAAGAGATGCAAGTGAAGAAACATTATCACAAGAGATGAAAGTGAAGAAATATTATCACAAGAGATCCAAGTGAAGAAACATCACAAGAGATGCAAGTGAAGAAACATTATCACAAGAGATGCAACTGAAGAAACATTATCACAAGAGATGCAAGTGAAGAAACATTATCACAAGAGATGCAACTGAAGAAACATTATCACAAGAGATGCAAGTGAAGAAACATTATCACAAGAGATGCAAGTGAAGAAACATTATCACAAGAGATGTAATTGAAGAAACATTATGACAAGAGATGCAAGTGAAGAAACATTATCACGAAAGATACAAACGAAGAAACATCTACACAAGAGATGAAAGTGAAGAAATTATCACAAGAGATACAAGTGAAGAAACATTATCACAAGAGATGAAAGTGAAGAAATATTATCACAAGAGATCCAAGTGAAAAAACATCTACACAAGAGATGCAAGTGAAGAAACATTATCACAAGAGATGAAAGTGAAGAAATATTATCACAAGAGATCCAAGTGAAGAAACATCACAAGAGATGCAATTGAAGAAACATTATCACAAGAGATGCAACTGAAGAAACATTATCACAAGAGATGCAAGTGAAGAAACATTATCACAAGAGATGCAAGTAAAGAAACATTATCACAAGAGATGCAAGTGAAGAAACATTATCACAAGAGATGCAAGTAAAGAAACATTATCACAAGAGATGTAATTGAAGAAACATTATCACAAGAGATGCAAGTGAAGAAACATTATCACAAGAGATGCAAGTGAAGAAACATCACAAGAGATGCAACTGAAGAAACAGTATCACAAGAGGTGCAAGTGAAGACGCCATGCATTCAAGCGCCAACCACGAGCGGCCTAAGCCCTAACATGATAAGTGCACCAACATATTCAGCAATTTTAATGCCCATAAAACGCTGCGGCTTGTAATGTCAGGCATGATATGTAGCCAGATACGTTGTGAAGGAGAATGATGCGTATCATGGATGACTGATGCTGTACATAAAGAACAATCACTTAGACAAAATCCCAACCGCCCACTGGGAGTCCTGGTCTCTGGAAAATGCCGCCATTTTAGAACTGTGTTTTATGTCTGCCGGTAGAGGACGCTCCCGCCGAGACGAAACATGATGTATTAAACTTACGCATTCACTTGTTCTCGACGCATTGTTTTAATTCGAGGATATAACTCTCCTGGCGTCTGGAGCTGTGGGGGTGTAAAGCTTCGCCAAATGGATATACGCTGCCCTAATGCGATTTAGTTGATGGATGCGACCGTGGGAGTCACATACATATTCTCCCCTAATCCCGCTCCCACTCATCACCCCCACCCCCAGCCCTTACCCCGCCTCCATTGACCACCCCCACACCCTAGCCTTTACCCCGCCCCCCACTCATCACCCCCACTCATCACCCCCATCTCCCCCCCCCCGCTTACCCCGCCTCCATTGACCACCCCCACACCCTAGCCTTTACCCCGCTCCCACTCATCACCCCCACCCCCAGCCCTTACCCCGCCTCCATTGACCACCCCCACACCCTAGCCCTTACCCCTCCCCCTATCTCACCACCCCCACACCCTAGCCCTTACCCCTCCCCCTATCTCACCACCCCCACACCCTAGCCCTTACCCCTCCCCCACTCACTAATCCGACAACCCCAGCTCTTACAGCAACAGTTCTCCTTCCCCCCTCCCCCCCACCCATAAAAAACGCCTTCAGCCCATCACCGACGACTCACCCCACCCCCGCCCATCACCCACGTATCACCCCCACCCCTGCCCACCAAGTGCTATACATCACATGTATGCATACATCGACTTAGTTTAGCCTCTCTGTCCCAGACAGTCGAGCTTGCATTACATCTCAGGCGAATAAAATCATTCTAAAATCATCAACTTACTCCCGACGAAAGCTCTCGGAGCGAAAAAAATAAGTGTTACAAGTATGGCTCAAAAACGCAAACAAGTTCCGGCGAAAGTGTTCGCCTATCATATCATTCACCAACTGAAGCAAGCCGATGACGTCATGTCTGTGGTGCCCCTTCCTCCGTCTGGCAAATCAAGGAAGGCACGTAGCGAAGTGGCGCCACCTATAGTTGTATTGTGCCCCCCACCCGCCGCCCCCCCCCCCCAATCTCCGTTAATGGGTTCAGATGAGGATTACGTTTCAACGGGATCGCCATATTAATTATTTCCAAAATGACATGTTGGATGGTGTTTTAGGCCACTTTTGTGCACATACATGAAGGTTAACTTGGGCCCAGAAACGTTGCAGGGGCAATGAATTAGGGTTGGATAAAGCATGCCCCAAGTGGCAGGTGGCAAGTGGCAGGGCGCGAACATAGGACCTGCTTGATCTGCAGCTCTCGATAAAGAGAGGTACATATATATAACTATATCTAATATATCTAATATAATATCTAATATAACACTGAACCGCCGCACTGCGCTTGGTATTTCAAGACAAACAGTGTCGTACGTGCGGCATGCCACGACATTCTTCCCGCATGTGACCTTTGCGCATCTCATCTGACCTTCAAGGGCTGTATAGCGTTCACAATTCCCACGCCGTCCCCCGCCCCCCCCCTGCCCCCGCCCTCCCCCGACCTGCGGCTCCTGCTGTCTTGGGGCCTTTATATACCATTATATATATTGTGTGACCTTTACCTTCGACGGCAGCCATTACATATCATGCGTGGCCTTCACCTTCGACGGCATTCATCTTGGCCACCGCAATGACAAGTGGCCGAGAGCTTCTCCTCTGCTCCAGTCGGTGTTCTGACGTCTCGTGTGCGCCGTGTCTTGTGTCTCTTAGGGCGCCAAGACCCGGATGTCACGTGTCATTAGATGCGGCGTCGTTAGCGCTCGATACAGCGCCACCTGGCGGTTACACGTAACACCAGACGCTTCACGTTTTTCGTTTTGCGTAGGAAGCCATGGTATGTTGGTGCGTACGTCTGGTGTTGTCAAGGTAACCGCAGAAGGAACAGGTGGGGTGGGGGGGGGGCGGGGGTGGCGGCAGGGAAGTTGTGGTTTGGAAGCCAGGCAAGAAGATGTTTTGAAATTATGTTGACAGTTGCCATGGCAACAATTATACACTATATACGTCACATGGAATTTGCAAATGATTCCTCACTTCCGATGTACCTGCAACTCGCCTAGATTTAATGGATTGGGAACCCCCTGTGGACCGGGTCGGGAACCCCCTGTGGACCGGGTCGGGAACCCCCTGTGGACCGGGTCGGGAACCCCCTGTGGACCGGGTCGGGAACACCCTGTGGACCGGGTCGGGAACCCCCTGTGGTCCGGGTCGGGAACACCCTGTGGACCGGGTCGGGAACACCCTGTGGACCGGGTCGGGAACCCCCTGTGGACCGGGTCGGGAACCCCCTGTGGACCGGGTCGGGAACACCCTGTGGACCGGGTCGGGAACCCCCTGTGGACCGGGTCGGGAACCCCCTGTGGACCGGGTCGGGAACCCCCTGTGGACCGGGTCGGGAACCCCCTGTGGACCGGGTCGGGAACCCCCTGTGGACCGGGTCGGGAACCCCCTGTGGACCGGGTCGGGAACCCCCTGTGGACCGGGTCGGGAACACCCTGTGGACCGGGTCGGGAACACCCTGTGGACCGGGTCGGGAACACCCTGTGGACCGGGTCGGGAACACCCTGTGGACCGGGTCGGGAACCCTATGCCCATGACAAGATATATATGGTACTACGATAAGGGCAGCTATGCAGCACAACGACTATGCATTCTATTATGTACTGATGTATTAACAATGCTGGCCTCTTTATGACCTGCTGCAGTAGAGGGTGGGTAATGGGGTAATGGGGATGGTGATAGTCCATGGTGAAGTCGCTCGGGTCCATGAAGGGTGAAGTGTGACGAGAAATGCCGCATCCAAGCGTTAGTCGTGATTAAACCGTGGCTTTGTGTGCAGCGCAGCGGTCAATGGTGAAATTGGTAAAGGCTGCACCGTCTCCCGCGAGGCACGGCCACAACGACTGTCACGAGGGGTGATACGGGGGTCATGGTGGGGGGAGGGAAAGGGGCGTGGATAGGGGAAGGTTGGAGGGGAGCGCGCGGGGTGGGGGGGGGGGGGGTGGCGACGGTGCCCATCATGTTGTCGAGTATCTTGAAAGGCCGGATGTGACGTCATCGTGGTGTTATGGGTCAGTGATCCGGAAGATGGAATCCCCTTTTGTAACGATCTGTGTGACCCCTCCGTCCCTCTCCCCCCTCTCCTCTCCCCTCTCCCCACTCCCCTCTCCTCTTCAGCCTACCAATAAACCACCCCTCCCTCCTCTCCTGCCGCCTCGTCTCGCCGGCATCCCCGGCAAGCGGACCCTCAGAGCCACCCTCCAGCTCACTCCCGCCACCCCCCTCCCTCCCGCCCCCCGCCCCACCTCCGCCCATTCTATATAGTATAGCCTGGTGTGTTGTGCTTCCTCTTCCGCTCTGAGTAGGGTCATGAGCTGACACGGGGTATTTACACGGCTCATCCCTCCGGCTCCCCACCCACACCCCGGCCCTCCCTCCGCCTGACTGGAGCGACCCCCCCCCCCCACCCACCCACCCGCTGCCGCTTCCATATCCCTAATTCCAGACATCCATCTCTTCCCGGTAGCGCGGCCCTATATCCTGTCTATTCGATACCTCTCACCCTCACCCTCACCTCCACCCTTGTCGTGACCCTAAAATCGGTGTACCCTCCCACTGTAATAACCCTACCCCCACCCCCCTCCTCCTCTGCTCCCCACATCCTGCTTAACCGTTTCGCCAACACACTAACGCATCGGACCTCACCATGTCGACCTCTTACCACCCACACCCCCCACCCCCACCCCGCCTCGTAACTCACTACCACCGCCCCCCCCCCCCTCCCCCTCACCCCGCCTCGTAACCCACTCCCACCCCTCCCAGCCCTCGTATATCCCTGTCCCTTGAAACCCGGATGGTAGAGCCAGGAAGCCGGCCTATTATCGACGATTCCCCCTCCAGCGTGAAAGGTCACAGAGCGACCACTGGCGGCCGAGTGCTGAGTAGAGGATCGAGACAGGATGGAATGTCCTCACTAGTGTCTTCACCACTAAACCACGCACCTCCCCCCCCCCCTCACCCCCACCAACCGTCCCTCTGTGGTCAGGGCCCGCGAACCTTTAGCACCCCCCTCCCCACCGCATCCCCATGTCGACCACCCATCTCAACCAACGTTCCTTAGGACGTAAATCCTTAACACCCCCCGCCACGCCAACCCTCCGACCCTCAGCGGGGCCCCAAACCGCGGCCAGGCTTTAACCCCTGACCCCTGGCTTAAAAAGGAAGTCAATCCCCCCGTCAGTCATTGTTATATCAGTCCCTGGTCGCTGTGGATACACAGCCATTAATCATAACTCTATATCACTGGAATGGACGTCCTGGTCTTTCTCCCCCATTTATCGCCCAGTCACAAGCTATTATTCACCAATAACGAGAACATAATCTGTTCTCTTCATAAAGCTGTAGGAAGTTTTACTTTTTTGTCTTCTAGGGTTGTTTGAGCTGCAGATACTTGTAGTTTAACGAGGCCAGAAACAAGCGAGTCTAAGTGGAAAACAAAACGTGACTTAGGCTCATCAATCACATGACGTTAGGCAGACTAGCATCTACAAGTGCGCTGTCATCTCCTGGGGGGGGGGGATACATTACTACAGTGGTAGGGGTGTGCCGTCAGAGAGCATTTGGAGAGCGAGAGAATTTGGTGGTTATTGAGGGTTTGAGAAATTTGTGGTTAAAAAAGGCACATGAAATAGACATTGACAGAAATTTGTGCTTACAAATTTAAGGCATCCAAAATAGACACTGCCAGAATAGACAGAAATTTCGATATCAACTGGAATATATAGTCAAGAACTGTAATTTTGAAGAAAATAATATCAGTCTCAGATGGGCGCATCGAGAGAAATTGTACAACCCATCGTTACCTTGGAGGATGGAGCAGTGTGGTGCTGAGGGTGATGAGAAAGTAACTTGTTCTCAGGTCTGTCACAGAGATTTATAATTGTATCCCTGTATCGGGTGAGACCGTCCCACATTGTAGCGGTGCAGGGATACGGGCCGCACCTAGCTAGATCTAGTAGATCTATGTACTAACCGCTAATTTTCCGCCCACCGGTGTCCATGGTAACCTCGACCTTGATAACACAATCTAGGAGTCTTCTGTCGCAGACACTCGAAGGGAAAATCCAAGACCATGTTCTTAATTAATTCTTTATGTAGGTGGCGGTACAAGAGATACCGTTCATAGTTCATAATCGCAAGCGGAGCCTCGAAAACATAAGTTACTTCTCTGTGTTAGAGGATGAAATATATCCACCAGGGTATGGATAGGCGAAAATATACGCATTTTAGTGTGAAATTGTCTTCGATTGGTCGATTGGCAGCTCATTTTCCGCATGGTCAGCTTTCTTCCGGAGGTTTCACTCACTACCCTACTCCCGTGCACCCTCGTTGAACCACATGACCCATTATTAGGTCGTTCCGCTATGATAGTTCGTTTCAGCATAGCTCACGTTTGACTCACGCCGATCATTTGCAACAATACCACGTGAGCTCTAACAAGAAAGATTCTGGATCTGTCGTTGTTACCATACTGGATACACAGGGTGTCGTGGCTGGGTACATACTGAGTGACAGCCACGGGGGGGGGAGGAGGGGGGGGAGGGGTGGGGGGTGACAAGGTTGGTTGTATATTTAGGGCGCTTTAACCACTTTTTGGTTATATCGCGTCAATGGGAGAAGGAAGGAAGAGTGGAGCCATGTCTCCCGGGGTACCCCCTACTCTTTGCGAAGAAGGACATAGGATTTTTATAGTGTGACCACACAGACATGGCGACAGCGGGGCTCGAATCATCGATCCACGCGCCGTTAGGCTCTCAGGTGGCCAGAACACTCAATGCGAGCGCTCTAGCACACGGGGGGTGGCAAGGAAGTAATGACGTAAGAGGTAACGACGGAAAGGAAAATGAAATGAAATGTTTGGGTTTTAGGATGATTTGGGTGCAAATGAACACACAGTAAGCCAAGAGACCTTCCGGGACAATGAAACGAAATTAGTTTGGATGACACTTGTTCCACATACAGGTGCGAATCCACGACCTGTTGTTCTGCAGCTCAACCGGCGTACCGATTAAGCTATGGAGGAGACCAGGGGACAGGACGGAGAGGAAGGAAGGGATTGGGAATGAGGGAGGAGACAATAAGAGGGAGTGGTATTACCATGAAATACAGCGTTCTCAACGGCTCAGCGGTCATCGTTCTCGGAGCCCAAGTTTTTGGCTCTCGCTGGTGTCGACCGACCCATTAAGGTGCTCGCGCGGTGCCCGATGGGATCGTTTATAGGAATGAAGCCGTGGATTATATATTGAGGCGGGAGTTGGGGTGGGGGCGGGGGTGGAGGAACGGGGTGGGGGCGGCGGCGGGGTTAGGGAAAGACAAGATTATAACAGGGCGGGGGCAGGGGTGGAGGAACGGGGTGGGAGAGGCGGCGGGGTTAGGGAAAGATAAGATTATAACAGGGCGGGAGCGGGGGTGGAGGAACGGGGTGGGGGCGGCGGCGGGGTTAGGGAAAGACAAGATTATAACAGGGCGGGGGCAGGGGTGGAGGAACGGGGTGGGAGAGGCGGCGGGGTTAGGGAAAGACAAGATTATAACAGGGCGGGAGCGGGGGTGGAGGAACGGGGTGGGAGAGGCGGCGGGGTTAGGGAAAGACAAGATTATAACAGGGCGGGAGCGAGGGTGGAGGAACGGGGTGGGAGAGGCGGCGGGGTTAGGGAAAGACAAGATTATAACAGGGCGGGAGCGGGGGTGGAGGAACGGGGTGGGAGAGGCGGCGGGGTTAGGGAAAGACAAGATTATAACAGGGCGGGGGCAGGGGGTGGAGGAACGGGGTGGGAGAGGCGGCGGGGTTAGGGAAAGACAAGATTATAACAGGGCGGGGGCGGGGGTGGAGGAACGGGGTGGGAGAGGCGGCGGGGTTAGGGAAAGACAGATTATAACAGGGTGGGGGCGGGGGTGGAGAAACGGGGTGGGAGAGGCGGCGGGGTTAGAGAAAGACAAGATTATAACAGGGTGGGGGCGGGGGTGGAGGAACGGGGTGGGAGAGGCGGCGGGGTTAGAGAAAGACGAGATTATAACAGGGTGGGGGCGGGGGTGGAGGAACGGGGTGGGAGAGGCGGCGGGGTTAGAGAAAGACAAGATTATAACAGGGTGGGGGCGGGGGTGGAGGAACGGGGTGGGAGAGGCGGCGGGGTTAGAGAAAGACGAGATTATAACAGGGTGGGGGCGGGGGTGGAGGAACGGGGTGGGAGAGGCGGCGGGGTTAGAGAAAGACAAGATTATAACAGGGTGGGGGCGGGGGTGGAGGAACGGGGTGGGAGAGGCGGCGGGGTTAGGGAAAGACAAGATTATAACAGGGCGGGGGCGGGGGTGGAGGAACGGGGTGGGAGATGCGGCGGGGTTAGGGAAAGACAAGATTATAACAGGGCGGGGGCGGGGGTGGAGGAACGGGGTGGGGGAGGCGGCGGGGTTAGAGAAAGACAAGATTATAACAGGGTGGGGGCGGGGGTGGAGAAACGGGGTGGGAGCGGCGGCAGTGTTAGAGAAAGACGAGATTATAACAGGGTGGTGGTGGAGGTGGGGGTGGAGGAACGGGGTGGGGGCGGCGGCGGGGTTAGAGAAAGACATGATTATAACAGACCCAGAAGGAGGGATGGTAACTTAGATTGGGTGAGGAAAGGGTGTCTACTTAACCTGGCGGGAGGGATGTGGGGGGAGGCAGGGGGAAGGAGGGGGCGGTGGTGGTGGTTTCGGCTGGCAGGGTACACCGATGACGTGGTTCGGGCAGAAAGGATGTAGGGGTGGAGCGGAGAACGCCAAACTCCTCTCACAGCTCAATGACAGCGTCGGTCGTAAATAGACATAGTCTTCAACTCCCCATCTTTTTTTTCTTTCTCCGGGAGACGTATTTCACAGACCATTTATTTGACAGCGAGGCGATCCGACGGGGCTTCCAATCAGTTGGGGAAGTTTTTTGTTTATTTATGGGGTGGGCAGGTTGTGTGTATAGGGGGCGAGGCGGTGGGGAGCTAAGGGGGAGCTTTTCTCGCCTGACTTGACTTAATAGAGCTCCGCGTGCGCTAATTTACGGCGGAATACGGTAAGGAGAGACGGCGTGACGCGCGCTCGAGATCCCGCATGCGCACGCAGCCAGGCACCCGGACTGACATTGGGTCACCATTGGGGACGTTAAATAGGGTTTCATTAGCTTTCTCTCCGGATCCCATTAATTTCAAACGAGGAGACGTAAAGCTTAGTTTCTCCCCCAGCGGCCGAGTACATATCGATATACATGTTGTCGACGACGTAGAGGGTTAGGCGAGCTGAGGACGATCAAAGTTAATACAGCGTAGATGGTGCGGTGAATAGGTGGCTGGGATGCTAGGATTACAGCGACACGGGAGGCGTAATAAAGGGACTGGAAAACAGGAAAACAAGGAAGACGGACGGGAGATAACGACATCAGTAATAGCATCATCCCCACTCTGTCCCATATCACAGTGGTGGTTATACCCGTCGCCTTAAATACTCTCTTAAATACGATTAAGTTTTTCTTCTTCACCCTTTCTCCTGCGTTTTGCTGATATAGATCCCTACCAGCCGTTGTCGTTACATGTTGTTCAAGGCTGGTTGTCTCGACCATGTGACCTCGCTGACCGCTGTCCATACATGTAACAAGATGCCTTCCCTCGCCCTTCACACCTTTCGCCCTTGGAGTTGTGCCATCCCCAAATCGTTAAGATTGTCGCCAGCAGCAGCTCCCTATTATCGCCCGTTCCTCCATGGCATGTTCAACGCCCGCCATTCACACGGCGCAATATACAGCAATCTACAGCAATCTTCAGCCAGCGCCCCCATCCCCACCCCCCTCCTCTCCCCCGCCCCATCCTCTATCGAAGGCTTATTACGCCCAGGGGCACGGTAGAACCTTGATGACGCGCTCTCCAATATAAGTGGAAATGAGGAAACGACTCCGCCTAATAGCCATAAAAATTATTCCCAATTAGCCAAATGGACAACTCAGTCTGCACCCAGCGGTGGCTAGCCAAGCACGCCTCAATGACATCCCAAGGTCGTTTGATGGTATCAGGGTTTGTCCTGATCACGTGACACAATCACGCTTCACTCTCGTTTGCTTTCCTTCTGTGTTTTGTGTGTTCCTCTTCTTTCATAAATCTCTTCCTCTCGTGTTGTCTGGCTTTCTTACTGCTGTTGTGATTGATCGCTGAGTTGTACACGTGTTGATAACGCTTTGTCGCATTACTATTCTATGTAATGTTTTATTTTACTTATTATTAAGTTAAATCGGATTCCACCTACAATGATCGGGTACAAACCTCACCCTCACCTCACCCTAAAAACTCACCCTTTATCCAGTTGGGATTCCATTGTTGGTTGCGTCGGCGTCCAGTTGGCTACGACTGACCCACCGGTGTCCATGGAAACCTCGACGTTGCTGACACAATCTAAGAGTCTTCTGTCTCAGACAAACGAAGCTATTTCTCAATGTTGTTCCTTTTCTGACGGTCTTTTTCCTGAAGCGTAATAGCGATACATACATACCATACGCTAAAGCTACTCATCTGGAATATTTTCCCCGAAACATTTGCAAATTGGTTTGATTGTAAATGATTTATTAAGTTTAATTAAGGCTCTTAGATAGTTTATTGGTAACTTCAGGCACCAGGCCCCTCGTACAAATACAGAACACAAAAATAACATGCAACCGACTAGAACAAACTAATAAAATTAGAGAAAATTAGGCTAAACCTTTAGGCTAAATTAAGGTTCTTATTGTATAAGAATAAACTTAATGTGTACGATAAATAACAGTGGATGTTGTGCGGCCACTTTTCTTCACCATACTGGTGCATCCCTTGCGGGAAAGTGTGGCTGTGTTGTGTACTACGTCATCAAAGTGGGAATGTGTTGTGTACTACGTCATCAATGTGTGGCTGTGTTGTGTACTACGTCACCAAATGTGGCTGTGTTGTGTACTACGTCATCAAAGTGTGACTGTGTTGTGTACTACGTCATCAAAGTGTGGCTGCGTTGTGTACTACGTCATCAAAGTGTGGCTGTGTTGTGTACTACGTCATCAAAGTGTGGCTGTGTTGTGTACTACGTCATCAAGGCGTGACTGTGTTGTGTACTACGTCATCAAAGTGTGGCTGTGTTGTGTAGTACGTCATCAAAGTGTAGCTGTGTTGTGTACTACGTCATCAACATTCAGGCATGGCAGCCGTGTTTTTCTTACCTTTAACATATGATAACAGAGTTAAGTCGTGTTCCCAAATCACGAAGAACAAATTTCTTTATTGCCAGATTGGTTGGTTGGTTGGTTATTCAGGACGCTTTAACCACTTTTGGTCATATCGCGTGAATGGGAGAAGGAAGGGAGGGTGGAGCCATGTCCCCGGGGGGGGTAACCCCCTACTCTTTACGAAGAAAGGCATGGGATCTTTATCCTGCGACCACACAGACATGGCCACAGAGGGGCTCGAACTACCGATCCACATGCCATTAGGCTCTCAGGTGGCTAGAGCACTCAATGCGAGGGCTCTAGCCCACTGAGCTATCGCGCCGGCCCTTTCTTTATTGCCAGATCCCGATACATCATAGAAACAGCTGATTTCCCAAGTCACGTTTTTTGCAATATGAAAATGCTCAGTTTATGATTGATGAAAATCATTGATAACGACGTCGGCTAATATCCCATTCCCGTTTCACGAAGAATTGCTTTCCTCATTCCTATTTCACGGTTAAATGTTTAGCCCATAGATACCTCCACCCCCCCCCAGCCCCCCGTGTTATCAGGTTCGCTTCGCTTCGGACATCCAGTATTTGATATTGATATGCAGAATCCAGGTAAAACTTTAGGCACAGGGGATAGCCTTCATGAGATATTGTAGCCCTGGCACATAGCTCGCGGACCTTGCTAAAAATAGACCGATCCAGCATTTTAATCATTCAATGACACTTTTGCTTTTGTCAAATCATGTGGTGAAAAAAAGTGATGCACGTTCATTATGTCGGACAAACAATTCGGATAAATAAAGCAGCATGTCACTTTCTTGTCAGTATAGTTTGGTATCTGCATATGTGCCGCCTAAATGACCTTTTTCGCCTTTTTTCTCTCACACCCCGGTAGAGAATTCTACAATTTCTCTCGATGTGCCCATCTGACACTGAAGTTTTTGTTTTTCAAAATTGCAGCTCATGACCATATATTCTGGTTAATATCGAAAGTGTTCAAATAATTAACCTCCATATATTTAGCTTTTGGTCTATTTTGGATGCCTTTCTTAAGCCAAACTCTCTCTCACGATGGCCATAGAATCTCGCACTTTTCTCTCCTTCTCCAATTGCTTTCTAAGGCATGGACGGCAAACCCCCACAGTAGTAAAATAGTGCCCCCCCCCGCCCGGGGCTTGCAAGGAATTTGTATGTCTTGGCTTTCTGACTTGCGAGTTTCCTAGCGTGTAGTGGGAGCGACGTGTCAGAACTGATGAAAGCGACTTAGCGACGACGACACCAACGCCCTGTGGTGTCGGCAGAAGGTGCAAGCGTCCGATCGCACTCTCTACCTTCGACTCACTCCGCTAGGGCTTCAATTATATCTCTCTGGTCGCCTACTTCCTCAATACATTTTCACACTCGCTCGTCAGGGCGGCGCTGCGAAAATTGGCAGGAGAAATGCGCCACGCATTTCTACAAATTAGTGCCGGGGACCCAGCCTAAGCCTAATAACACACCGTATCAGGTGATAAAAAGAATTGTTCATTCACAAATTAAACTTTTTCGAAAGGGTACAAGGTGTTGTTTGCTGCATTAAATACACACAACTCGTTATGTTTATAATTTATTCTTGAAACTTATAATGTTGGAAGAAATTACAGCCGATTTGACCGTTTTTCAATGTGGTCTTAAAATTTAGCCCCGGCCGACCGCAGCTGTAACAGCGAAGCCTGTGTCGCGCCACCGTGCGGGGAGCTTGGTCCGATCCAGGTCTCGGCGGGTCACGTGATCCAGGTACACCCTGTGCTATTGATGTCGGGGCTCATCACCGTCACATTGCAGAGGTCTCTCCCATGCTAGGAAACACTGATTTCTATCGTCAGAAGCATGGCACTTTTTTTATTCAATTATCCGGCGACGTTTTTGCCCTGCTTCATCTCAGCTGCCAGGCGGCAAATCAGAGCTGAGTCGGCAGCAGGTGTTTCCTTAAGTCAGTGCAAAATGTGCGTAAGTCATTCACCAGCACTCTAGCACACCTTTGTGGCAAGGGTTTCATGGTGGGTACAACCGGGAGAGCAACCCCTTTAATGTTCCAGTATGCAGACATTCCCGTAACATTGGTTTTCGTCAAGCAACTGTTTAAACATTGATTCTTATACCCACCATCTCCAGGCGTTCACTCTCATAGCACTGGTTCGTGTCAGTCGAGTCTCGCACACAGTTATTTCTCTAACCCTCGGTTCTAGTGTGAAGACTCACTCTCTAAATACTGGTTCCTTATTTGTCAATCAAATCATTTCCTCCGTCAACTTTAATTCTCGTCTAGCAATGATTTATCAATCATATCTCCGCAATCACTATCATGGCATTGGTTTGTGTCAATTAGGGGACCTAAGCATTCACTCTCTACTTCCCGGTTGTAGTCCAACAACTGTAAACATTTACGCTCTAGACATTCATTCTATTGAAGAATTTAAACATTTGGTTGTGATCAATAACATCATAACACTTATTCTCGTACCATTGACTCTTGTCATTCGAGCCTCGCAAATTGTTGCTCTCTAACCACTGCTTTTTGTCAATCTCCTCACTAAGCAATGGCTCCATCAACAATGATTCTCGTCAATAGACCGATCCAGGCTGTCAATCATTCAGTGACGTCAGTGTTGCTTTTATCCAATCGTGTGGTGAAAGTAGCTCTTCCATGTGCGTTATGTCGGACAAACAAGTCGGTCAAACAAAGCAGCATGTCGCTTTGTTTCAGTTTCAGAGATGAGTACTTCTCACAATATCTAACATGACCTATGATTGTCAATTTCATACTCACGGGTAAGGAAAAAGGACTCAAGCGGGGGCGGGGCTTTATGTCGGTGGTCGTGGTCAGGAATAGACGTTGACCACATCCGGCCTTGGTGGTAGTGGTTAGAAATAGACATTGACCACACCCAGCCTCGGTGGTCGTGGTTAGGAATAGACATTGACCACATCCAGCCTTGGTGGTCGTGGTAAGAAATAGACATTGATCACATCCAGCCTTGGTGGTCGAGGTTAGAAATAGACATTGACCACATCCAACCTTGGTGGTCGAGGTTAGAAATAGACATGGACCACATCCAGCCTTGGTGGTCGAGGTTAGAAATGGACATTGACCACATCCAGCCTTGCTGGTCGAGGTTAGAAATAGACATTAACCACACCCAGCCTCGGTGGTCGAGGTTAGAAATAGACATTAACCACACCCAGCCTCGGTGGTCGAGGTTAGAAATAGACATTGACCACATCCAGCCTTGGTGGTCGAGGTTAGAAATATACATTGACCACATCCAGCCTTGGTGGTCGTGGTTAGAAATAGACATTGACCACATCCAGCATTGGTGGTCGAGGTTAGAAATAGACATTGACCACATCCAGCCTTGGTGGTCGAGGTTAGAAATAGACATTGACCACATCCAGCCTTGGTGGTCGAGGTTAGAAATAGACATTGACCACATCCAGCATTGGTGGTCGAGGTTAGAAATAGACATTGACCACATCCAGCCTTGGTGGTCGAGGTTAGAAATAGACATTGACCACATCCAGCATTGGTGGTCGAGGTTAGAAATAGACATTGACCACATCCAGCCTTGGTGGTCGAGGTTAGAAATAGACATTGACCACACCCAGCCTCGGTGGTCGAGGTTAGAAATAGACATTGACCACATCCAGCATTGGTGGTCGAGGTTAGAAATATACATTGACCACATCCAGCCTTGGTGGTCGTGGTTAGAAATAGACATTGACCACATCCAGCATTGGTGGTCGTGGTTAGAAATAGACATTGACCACATCCAGCCTTGGTGGTCGAGGTTAGAAATAGACATTGACCACACCCAGCCTCGGTGGTCGAGGTTAGAAATAGACATTGACCACATCCAGCCTTGGTGGTCGTGGTTATTAATAGACATTGACCACATCCAGCCTTGGTGGTCGTGGTAAGAAATAGACATTGACCACATCCAGCCTTGGTGGTCGTGGTTATTAATAGACATTGACCACATCCAGCCTTGGTGGTCGTGGTAAGAAGTAGACATTGACCACATCCAGCCTTGGTGGTCGTGGTAAGAAATAGACATCGACCACATCCAGCCTTGGTGGTCGTGGTTATTAATAGACATTGACCACATCCAGCCTTGGTGGTCGAGGTTAGAAATAGACATTGACCACATCCAGCCTTGGTGGTCGTGGTAAGAAATAGACATCGACCACATCCAACCTTGGTGGTCGAGGTTAGAAATAGACATGGACCACATCCAGCCTTGGTGGTCGAGGTTAGAAATGGACATTGACCACATCCAGCCTTGCTGGTCGAGGTTAGAAATAGACATTAACCACACCCAGCCTCGGTGGTCGAGGTTAGAAATAGACATTAACCACACCCAGCCTCGGTGGTCGAGGTTAGAAATAGACATTGACCACATCCAGCCTTGGTGGTCGAGGTTAGAAATATACATTGACCACATCCAGCCTTGGTGGTCGAGGTTAGAAATAGACATTGACCACATCCAGCATTGGTGGTCGAGGTTAGAAATAGACATTGACCACATCCAGCCTTGGTGGTCGAGGTTAGAAATAGACATTGACCACATCCAGCATTGGTGGTCGAGGTTAGAAATAGACATTGACCACATCCAGCCTTGGTGGTCGAGGTTAGAAATAGACATTGACCACACCCAGCCTCGGTGGTCGAGGTTAGAAATAGACATTGACCACATCCAGCATTGGTGGTCGAGGTTAGAAATATACATTGACCACATCCAGCCTTGGTGGTCGTGGTTAGAAATAGACATTGACCACATCCAGCATTGGTGGTCGTGGTTAGAAATAGACATTGACCACATCCAGCCTTGGTGGTCGAGGTTAGAAATAGACATTGACCACACCCAGCCTCGGTGGTCGAGGTTAGAAATAGACATTGACCACATCCAGCCTTGGTGGTCGTGGTTATTAATAGACATTGACCACATCCAGCATTGGTGGTCGTGGTTAGAAATAGACATTGACCACATCCAGCCTTGGTGGTCGAGGTTAGAAATAGACATAGACCACATCCAGCATTGGTGGTCGAGGTTAGAAATAGACATTGACCACATCCAGCCTTGGTGGTCGTGGTTAGAAATAGACATTGACCACATCCAGCCCTGGTGGTCGAGGTTAGATATAGACATTGACCACATCCAGCCTTGGTGGTCGTGGTTAGAAATAGACATTGACCACATCCAACCTTGGTGGTCGTGGTTAGAAATAGACATTGACCACATCCAGCCTTGGTGGTCGAGGTTAGAAATAGACATTGACCACATCCAACCTTGGTGGTCGAGGTTAGAAATAGACATTGACCACATCCAGCCTTGGTGGTCGAGGTTAGACATAGACATTGACCACATCCAACCTTGGTGGTCGAGGTTAGAAATAGACATTGACCACATCCAGCCTTGGTGGTCGAGGTTAGAAATAGACATTGACCACATCCAGCCTTGGTGGTCGAGGTTAGAAATAGACATTGACCACATCCAGCCTTGGTGGTCGTGGTTAGAAATAGACATTGACCACATCCAGCCTTGGTGATCGAGGTTAGAAATAGACATTGACCACATCCAGCCTTGGTGGTCGAGGTTAGAAATAGACATTGACCACATCCAGCCTTGGTGGTCGAGGTTAGAAATAGACATTGACCACATCCAGCTTTGGTGGTCGAGGTTAGAAATAGACATTGAACACATCCAGCTTTGGTGGTCGAGGTTAGAAATAGACATTGACCACATCCAGCATTGGTGGTCGAGGTTAGAAATAGACATTGACCACATCCAGCCTTGGTGGTCGAGGTTAGAAATAGACATTGAACACATCCAGCATTGGTGGTCGAGGTTAGAAATAGACATTGACCACACCCAGCCTTGGTGGTCGTGGTTAGAAATAGACATTGACCACATCCAGCCTTGGTGGTCGAGGTTAGAAATAGACATTGACCACATCCAGCATTGGTGGTCGAGGTTAGACATAGACATTGACCACATCCAGCATTGGTGGTCGAGGTTAGAAATAGACATTGACCACATCCAGCCTTGGTGGTCGTGGTTAGAAATAGACATTGACCACATCCAGCCTTGGTGGTCGAGGTTAGGAATAGACATTGACCACATCCAGCCTTGGTGGTCGAGGTTAGAAATAGACATTGACCACATCCAGCCTTGGTGGTCGAGGTTAGAAATAGACATTGACCACATCCAGCCTTGGTGGTCGAGGTTAGAAATAGACATTGACCACATCCAGCCTTGGTGGTCGTGGTTAGAAATAGACATTGACCACATCCAACCTTGGTGGTCGTGGTTAGAAATAGACATTGACCACATCCAACCTTGGTGGTCGTGGTTAGAAATAGACATTGACCACATCCAACCTTGGTGGTCGTGGTTAGAAATAGACATTGACCACATCCAACCTTGGTGGTCGTGGTTAGAAATAGACATTGACCACATCCAGCCTTGGTGGTCGAGGTTAGAAATAGACATTGACCACATCCAGCCTTGGTGGTCGTGGTTAGAAATAGACATTGACCACATCCAACCTTGGTGGTCGTGGTTAGAAATAGACATTGACCACATCCAGCCTTGGTGGTCGTGGTTAGAAATAGACATTGACCACACCCAGCCTTGGTGGTCGGGGTTAGAAATAGACATTGACCACATCCAACCTTGGTGGTCGAGGTTAGAAATAGACATTGAACACATCCAGCCTTGGTGGTCGTGGTTAGAAATAGACATTAACCACATCCAGCCTTGGTGGTCGAGGTTAGAAATAGACATTGACCACACCCAGCCTCGGTGGTCGTGGTTAGGAATAGACATTGATCACATCCAGCCTTGGTGGTCGAGGTTAGAAATAGACATTGAACACATCCAGCCTTGGTGGTCGTGGTTAGAAATAGACATTGAACACATCCAACCTTGGTGGTCGAGGTTAGAAATAGACATTGACCACATCCAGCCTTGGTGGTCGAGGTTAGAAATAGACATGCATCATCTTTGTAAATGGGTCTGAAAAAAAATAAGCAGGCTGTTAATTATATTTCTTTCGCGTAGTCTAGACAGAATATGTATATTTTGGTGAGTTGTAGTTGAAAGGAACATATTTAAGGTTCGGAAAGGGTTTATAAGCCAAAATATCATCCATACATCACCGTGGAGTAAGCAAACATTGAAAACATTCCCTTCCCAGCAATAGACGAGGCGCGGCTACTCCCGGCATGCATTTCGCGAAAATACTGAGTGCACTGTGGGTACAATACTGCCATGAAGTAGTATGTTTTAGACCGGCTCTTGACTTCCTGTCCGAATTTTTGTTACTTTGTTTGACGACCGACGGGTACAGATGGTCAAAACAAGTGGGGGAAACTGAAACCTGCCCGATCGGTGGCTCCATCTGTGTGAGAGCTGCGAGTCTGGCCTCTGCGGTGGTGCCGTCTGCGAGCCATCAATCATAACTGCTGGTCGTGTGTCAGGACTATAACGTGAAGCAGGTGAGCGGTGGCAGGGCTTCGCTGGAGAAGAGGCAGATGGAAAGAATTCTGTTGTTGAGGGAGTTACTTTGTACAACCGCAAAGCCAATAATGAATTCTTAATATACCTTTCGGCTTCAACTCGTTAATGTCACATACTGGTGATGATTTATGGCAATAATTAGGTCATGATTCAGCCGTCTACCAAACAATACCTTCTTCAAGTAATCATGATGTAATATTCAAATCAATGCAGAATTTCGCAAAGAAAATTAAAAAAAGCAATGCATCACATAATCAAAATGCTACTCTTGCTATGGCGCAGTTAGAACTTTCAAAGCAAAGCTTCAAGCTCCCCGCACGGTGGCGCTACGCAAGCTAGCTTTTACCGCTGCTGTCGGCCGGGGGCAAATTTCAAGATTCTTGAAAAACGGTCAAATCAGCTGTAATTTCTTGCAATGATATAATTTTCAAGAATAAAACATAAAAATAACAAGCTTTGTGTATTTAATACAGCAAAACACATCTTGCACTCTTTCGGAAAAGTTATCATTTTGACAGAACTCTTTCTTTTCATCACCTGATTTCATGTGTTATTAGGCTTAGGCTGGGTCCCAGCACCAATTTGTAGAAATGCGCTACGCAATTTTCCTATTGATTTGCGCAGCGCCGCCCTGGCGAATGAGTGTGAAAATGCATTGAGGACGTAGGCGACAACAGAGATATAATGGAGCCCTAGCGGAGTGAGTCGAAGGCAGAGAGTGGCAAAGCTTATGTGTGCTTATAAATGCCGCATATGTATATATTACATTATCATGGCGTGGAAATGTTCCCACGATGCCACAGAAAACATGCGCATGAGTACAAACAAAAACACTCCCCAGCTTCACGTTATATACGCATTGATCTTGTCACTGTCTGAACGTCATGTCAAAAGTCGTCAATGTGATCTATCAAGAGCGCGTAGGGCCGCCCCGATAGCTCAGTCAGCTCTCCTGAGCGACTAACGGTGCATGGGTCGGTGGTGCGAGTCACGCACTGGTCGTGTCTGTGTGGTCGCAGGATAAGGATCTCATGTCCTTTCCCGCGAAGAGTAGGGGGTTACCCCGGGGACATGGCTCCATGGAGCATGGCGAGCGTGGAGAGCATGAAGAGCATAGAAAGCGTAGAGAGCACAGATAGCATAGAGAACATGGAGAGCATAGCGAGCCCTACCGAGATGAATGGATTCCCGAAACTCCAGACCTGGTTCAGGACTGCCTTGGCCTGCCGAGCCTTGTCAATAGAGTGATTCATTGGCGCAGGAGGTTGGCCTGAGGTGGACCCGGCAGTAGACGGGACTGCGAACTACGCTGCAACGGACGCCTTGTGCCCGTCTCAGCAGCTGGCAGCCACTGTTGGCTGAGTGATTGATTGGTTTAAGTAAGACGCTTTAACCTCTGTAGGTCATATCGCGACAATGGGGAATATCAAGGTGAAAACTAACCATGTTTTCTCCAGGTCTTTGGGAATAAAGACATGAAATCTTTAGTCTGCACAAACATATATATATATATATAGATATTTGAACAGATGGGGCTCGAACCATGCACCGGCACTCTGAGACAATAGTTGGACGCGCTACCCACGGGGTCACGGGGTGATTCTGTCTCCTAAACTAATATTGTTTCCCTTGAAACACGCATTACAAGAAATGCATTAATTCCAATTCTGTTAACCTGGCACTTAATCTCACAGCGGTTAATTAACGTATGTTTGTGGTTCATTTCATTGTGTATTGGTGAAGTGTTTAGTTCATTAAATGTGATGTATTTATCGCGCTGCATTGTCAAAAATATGAATTAGAATGAACGGAAGTGATTCATATATGTGATTAAAGTAAAGTTTAAGGTGTTGAAGACAACTTGTCGAACGAAACCCATTTAATTGTACGAATAAAGTTTATTGTTTGTATTACAGTTTTATAATTTGCTTCAAGAACAGAGGTCTCGATATTCATTTAGGAAAAGCAATATTCCTTCAGAACCTAATCATTCCCGATCGTCTGACATAGGTAAATGCAGTTTTTAGACATTTATTGCTTGACTGGTTGATATTTCGACGGGTAAGGAGATAACATTTTCAATTACGAACATTTTATCCTGATAACCAATAGATGGGGGTGGAGGGTCGAACTTAAGTGATTGGGTGACGACTCATTTCATATAATATTAGTACATTTTGGATAATAGATGACGGATGATCCTCTTTGTTTGTCTGGAGGGGGGTGGAGAGGGGGGGGGGCTGTTACAACAGATGCAGCAGCCCTGCCGGTGTGCCACCCAGAGCCGCCGATACCACACCAGTGTAGACAAAGCCCGAAATAAGGCCGTTTAATACTAACGCACTCGGCCGGGGTGAACACGCATGCTCGGGCTGTCTTCAGTGGCTGCTTGGTGGCGCTGGCACACGTGGGTAATCTGTTTTCAAAACAAAACGACGGCTGGTGGCAAAGTAACATGGCGGTGCTGTGTGCGTATTTTATGTATAAAGTAGTTCACTTCATTCTCTCGGCCTCCCCCAGACGCAAGACGGTATATCTTCCCAGAGGGGGTTATTATCCGGGGATAAAACAGGCGCATCGATAGGGCTGAGATGGAGAATCGGGATGAGGGGAGGGGGGGGCAGGAGAGCGGTAACGTGCTTTTCTTTTGACACTATAAAGTTACAGTTCATACGTCATACTACCGTTAGCGCCATCTCCATCGACCTGTAGGTTGGAGTATCCTCATAAACTGGCCAGATGCGATGCTATATGGGTAGAGAATCAGGATTTCGTCGACCAGCAAGCTATGCCACGTACATAGTTCATCCGGGTACGGGGCTTAGTCGACTACACTTTGGTCGACCAGCAAGCTATTTCACGTACATAGTTTAACGGGCTACGGGGCTTAGACGGCTAAAATCGGCCATCATTCACATGGTAACTTTAGCCGACTAAGCGTCGTACTCAGCTAAACTGCGTTCTTGAAATCCGCCACAATCACGAGTCAGAGATGCGTGTATGTGGTAGTGCCGGGTTAGTGTTGGTGTGGTGTAATGGGGATCGGTGGAAGAATCTACAGTATCTGAAATTGTAACCTTTGATAGCCTGATTACTGCGCAGGTCATAATTGCTTGTCACTTTAAATGCATCCATTGCCTATGGCCTTACAACGTCATCTAATGCTGTGTCACAAGCCGAGGGAATACACACACAGCTGGGACGTAAAACGCGGCGCTGCCCACTGCTAAGCAGAACAATATTTGTTGAACATATTTGTTATCAAAGCTAACAGTCCTCAACAGTCCTCAATGAGTGACATATGACAAAGGACAAATATATACGATAAACGAAGGCAAAATTACTAATAGCAAGGCTACAGAATAACAGATGTAGGTGGTCACAGCGGACATTCACCGAGGGGGAGGGGGGGGTGGCGTGAGGGCAGGCCAACAGACAAATAGACAGGACAAAGAGAATAAAGGTAACGAATAACACAATAGGCCTAAATAATGAACACCATCCTCGCCCATTGCTATATTGTACACTATTTTACTCCTAAACCACAACTGTGTAGACAAGACAAAGAGAATAAAGGTAACGAATAACACAATAGGCCTAAATAATGAACACCATCCTCGCCCATTGCTATATTGTACACTATTTTACTCCTAAACCACAACTCTATGGCGGTTCAGCAAGGGATGGGTGAGAAGGGGCGACGGGAAAGGGGGGGGGGGTGGGGGTGAGAAGGGGCGATGGGGACGGAAAGGGGAGGGGGGGTGGGTGGAAGCACTCGACGGAAAAAAGCGAGGGACGTCGTTTCACAAATAGGGGCTCGCCATTAATTAGTCAGCAGGAGGTGAAGGGCATGGGCGCGAGAGTTGGCCTGCGAGAGTTGGCCTGCGAGACTGCGATAGGGTGATCCACTCTGAACGAGACAAACCCGTGACAATCAGTGAATTTGCAGGCTGGGTCCCTGTTTAATGCATTACGGGTTCCCTTGTACCTTCATGCGCATGATGAGAACGAGGCTGTGGAATTCTGGACAAGGGCGGCCGGTCGGTGTCTTTGTGCTGCGCGGGATCGTTTCAATGGTCCACTGAGAGCTTTGTGAGGGTGTTGGAGAAGGGTACGGGGGGGGGATACAGGGGTGTGGCGGTAGTGACCTGTTGAAACGAACTGTATGATGGTTCTACGTATTAACGACGTGCCTACCATATATCCTGTCCATCGACAATGGCTTACCGTACGGGGACTGACATGGGCCTTTCTACCCCAGACCCCCCCCCCCACCCCCCCCACCCGCACCCCGCGCCCCTCCTCGCCCCTCCGTCACGTTGCAGGCTTGTGGTTTATTGCTTCCATGCATTGTGGGCACAATAAGGAGGAACGAACGAGAGAAAGGGGGTGGGGGGTGCGTACATGAGAGGGTCAGGGCGGGGTATCGAAAAGGCAAGGAGTGTAGCCGGACTACGGAAAGGGGTACATGGTGTAGGAAAAGGGTATAGCAGGAGACGGGGGTATAGAAGAGATTTAGTATGGAAAGGGGAAGAACATGTGGGAGAGGGTGAGAGCGGAATTTAGATCGTATTGGGAGGTGTTAGGAGAGGGAGAGGGGGGGGGGAGGGGGAGGGGGGTGCTATAGAACAGCATGACTGTGGAGTACGGACACGTGGCTATTAGAAGGGTGGGGGGGGGGGATTGCAATAACACATAGCTGTCAGGAGGCGAGGATTATGTGTGACAAATAACAAAACAAGGATGACTGTCGGAGCGAAAACAAGGAGATTGAGTTCGGATATGCGACCGGAGTAATCGGCGCAGATATTTGGAGCATGCGCACTCATACTTTCCGCTCATGTGCGGACCAAGATAAACCGAACGCAAGATCCGCGGTCCGCGTGAATGTTGTACTTGCTGAACTGCACAAATCATGAAAATCGTTAAACAGTGCCATAAAATAAATCGACTGATACGTGTTGTGTTCATTATTTTATTCTAGTTGTTATAATATTATTTACAGATTTTTTGAAAGTCGAAATACTACTTTATATATATTTTACGTATTGTTGGCCCTGGACGCCATGTTGGAAATCCTCGTGATCCTCCTCTGGGTGGGGAGTAAGGTCTGGGAGTAAAATATACCACGTGACCGCGCTATCGGACCACAATCTCCGCGGTCGGTTATGCACTTCGCGGAGTCCGACTACTCCGCTCGCATACCCGAACTCACCCGGAGAGTCCGAGTCACATAGTGACGCAGCCATCACTTATAATAAGAGTAATAAGAGGTGCTGTCTGGAAGGTGACACAACACTTCAAGCCTCGCCGACTGGTGTCGGGCTAGTATCGAGTGGACAATTAGGTCAAGCACGGTGTCAGCGGCGCCAACGATCGGGAGTGAATTCGCATCTACGGCATCATGGGGGGTCGGGAACCCTCCTCTGTAACTGTACACATTTCAACTGCATGCCTATTTTCGCCAAACACAAATACACAAAAAAAGCACAGATAAATATATATTTTTATATATTTTTCAAGTTGAATCCGCCCCTGCAGAGTCACTATATTAGCAGGGTATGACATAGCCATTCAACTGGAGGAGGGGGGGGGGGCGGGGTAAGTTGCTGTATTACCAGTTGACGATGAATTTCCAGTTTACGATGGAATTGGGTAGAAAGCGCGGATATGCGTCAGCGATAGGGCAAAATGCTAAAATTCGCCTCAAATAATTTTTTTACCAGATTTAATTGCTTATTCACGGTTATTCAGTGTCGAAATATTCACGATACATGATATCCCTAATCGAGAGGGTCTCATAATGCCGCATTTCCAATTCAAGAAGAATTAATTACATGGCCCGCAACCATGTGAAGTATGCTTTACTATTTCTTTGAAGCCGACTTATACAGAGCTTGTTCTGACATCAAGGTGGTGATGGTTCTGATGTCAGACCCACTTTACAATCGAAAGTGACCCTAGGCAGGCCCCGCTAGAGAATAGGGCTTGCCTTGCGCCGAAATCACAGCATGCACTTTTCGCTAAAATGTCATAACAACTTCTTAATCAGTGTAAAAACTGTCTTTCTGCCACAATTATTCGCTCTAACTTTCCCACACATCTGTTTCTCATGTCTAGGATAAATTACACATCATATCATGCAGCAATACACGCAAAGCTGTTATTATGTTCAATCCGTACAAGAGTCGCCCTCCGCCATCTTGTTCCCTGACGGCACCAGGCGCCCCACCTCATGGGCAGGAGAGCACAGCGCGCGACCCGGGTTACGAATCTAGGTCACTCCCGGCCGCTCCCGCGCGGAAATTCGACACTATAGTCGGCGCATTTAATATCTGCCGCCTCGCTTTCGTAAGTATTTTTGTCCGTGCATCATTTGCAGCCACGATGTATGTATTTATTTGCTCCAATATTACACGAGACCCTTGTAATTTTAACTTACTTGAAAGTGTGTCTTGTTTAATAACAGCAGAACACGATAGTCTCTAGCATAAAGTAGAGCAGACGAAAGTGTGTTGACAACCGCCTTTTTATGACGTCGTAAGGTGAAGGTCATAGTACTGCGTTTTCATTGGTTAAAAGAAGTATGCCCACGAAAGAGTCTAATATCAGGCACTAGAAATGGGGACAGAGCATTAGGTGCCCATGCAAATTTTCTAGACTAGCAGTAATTTTAGCGTCTCAAAGCAAAAGCAATGCAAAAAGAATGAGTTTGTAACTTCCATCTCCATATATATGAGAGGAACTATAAACGCATGTAAGCTTAATTCAAGTTGCGGCTTGACATTGACACAACCTAACCCCCCTGCCCAAAATACCAGCAATACTATCACCCACAGACATGACAGATGACAAGGTAAACAGAGCGACGGCCATAGCGAAACTTGTGTGCTTCGTTTGCGTGAAACTCATAATGTTGGCATCATGTGGATTCTTTTGGCAACAGGACTGTGAGTACGACAAATTCTGTTGGGTCTTGACAAATATAAACTGATTTTAGGCTTGACAATGAAACATTTCGTGTCAAATTAGAAAACGTGGCGGCAAATAGTTTCCGTGCCGACTATAGTGTTGTCCGGTGTAGTCCGGTGCGTGCCGCGCGAACGCAGCCATAGATGATGGTAGGTACAAAGGAAACTCATGTCTGGAACTGAGAAAGAAGTGACATGCTGCTTTGTTTGTTCGACATAACGCACGTGGAAGACCTTAATTCACCACATGATTGGATAAAAGCAACAGTGACGTCAGTGAATGATTGACAGCCTGGATCGGTCTATTGACTATAGGTGGCTCAAGTTTTAACGTCATCATGCTAGGAACGGGGATCCACCCCATGACGATGTGACGGGAGTCGGGGTCAGCGCTTGCCCGTTAGCCCTTGGTATCACATCAAGGCAGGATGTAACCACCACTAAGGGGGTGCCCAAGGGCAAAGTGCCGCTGCGGGATCGGGACTAGAAACAACCTAAGCCTCTCTTTATGTTCTCACACAGCCTCCTTTATTTATGTTCTCACACAGCCTCCTTTATTTATGTTCTCACACAGCCTCCTTTATTTATGTTCTCACACAGCCTCCTTTATCTATGTTCTCACACAGCCTCTCTCCTCTGCCCGCGGTCGACTCCACTTGCCCCGGTCTCCCGAATATTACAATAGCGTGAGTTAGCGGGGCGTTAGGCAATTTTATTGGCCCGACATTAAGCTGTAGCAGCCCGCCAATTTTCATTATCCGCCCCATTTCGCAAGGCCGAGGGCGAATAATGAAAATAAAGGGCTGCTACAGCTTGATGAAGGGCCAATAAAATGCCTAAAGCCATGCAAAACTCGCGCTATTACTGTTATCTAAATTTACGGCGTTGACTTGTCCCTGCTTCTTTGGTTTAATTTCCGCATGCAACGACCAAAGTAAAGCATTATCCTCAGACTGTCTGCAAATCGCAAGCCTATCCACATATAGTTGGCCAGTCGCTTTTTTGATACCACATATCGTTGCCAATAAACATGGCACGTGCAACTAGGCAACTGGGCAGGTAAGCGGGCCATTTAGAGCTATAACTACAATTCTTTCATGCGTGACGTCATGTTTCATTGTTCTATGCAATATCGCTATGGCAACGATTGTCGGTTGCATTGGCAGGAGGGCGGTTCGGGTGAGAATACAGCATTTTAGCGGCCTTCAGATTTAATGCTACCACCAACTCGTAATAATTCTTGGCTGTATATTCAAAACGCTTTATGATATGCATATGGCATTGCGTCGAGTGCGAGATGGGTTTATCTCAGCACAAGTCTCCAAAATCCTGCCTGAACCTTTAGGCGAAGGCAGGATTTCGGAGATGCGTGCTGAGATAAACCCATCTCGCACGAGAAGCAATACCATATGTATTTTCTCGCTCGAATAGAACTTTAAACGTCGCCATTAAGTCAACACGGAGAGCTAACGATGACAATAATACTCACGACTGCAACTACATATTTGGTCAAAATCATAACAGTGGCGCTCAATAGCACCAGTAACTAAGTGTTCGCGCGACGTGTTTCCCTGGAGATATGACGTCGTCAAAGTGATTACGCCTCTGCGGCGGAGGTAGGCCTAACGAAAATATTGTTTTAGGCAAAATGGTATATATTTCTTAACATGAACCTTCTGTTTCGTAAATAGTAGCTATTATTTCTGTAGTTGGAGTTCATATGATTTAGGTCTATAGCTATTAAGTTCGGTGGGTTTGTTGGAACTATTTATGTAAATATCAGTTACGCGCATTGACACCGTGGTGAGCACTGAGTGACAAGATCTGTAACGTGAATATGGCGGCAGCAAAACAACGCGCGATTAGAAAACTAAAATAGATTTTACAAAGTAAGTTTCAGCTTTTAAGCCGCCAAACTTCGCCACATGAACTAATCGAACGAACTGTAACATAATATGATAAAATCTCAATTTCTGACACGTATACCGGGATGTGTTTTTCCCGGAACTGGTGTCAACATTGGCCACTGACAACATAGTGCGAGAATAACTTCTTTTGGTCATATCGCGTCAATGGGAGAAGGAAGCGAGAGCGGAGCCATGTCCCCGGGGTAACACCCTATTCTTTGCGAAGTAAGACATTGGGATATTTATCCTGCGACCACCCAGTCACGGCCACAGCGGAGCTCGAACCATTGATCCACGTGCCGTTAGGCCCTCAGGTGGCCAGAACACTCAATGCGAGCGCTCTAGCCCACTGAGCTATCGGGGCGGCCCCAGAAAGCGATTGTAACCGCGTTAATAGTCTGAATCGCGGCCTTAACTACAATTATATCATGATTGCTTTAGAGGAATATTATTTTCGAAAATTTGTCAATGAATCGATCCTAGTCAATGTCGCGAAAATAGATTCTTAAATTCATGGAACTATCACTGGCCAAGGGTATGGAAAGGGGTTATACGCCAGGAACATATCCACGAAACCGTGGTAATTTTCATGTCACACAACACTATTCCTGCCACGCACATACGTCGGCTTTGACCGTCATGTATGCTTTCGTCGTGCGTGATTAATCTTTGCATCCAGCTTGGTACAACCATAGCGAGTTGTCTTGTAAGTTCTGATTAGTCACAAACGATGTGATTCAAGCCACCAATGTCTCTGTCCGTGTAGGATAACGTTTCGCATCCACCTCCCCCCCCCACCCCCCGACTGATTGCGCCAATGTCACTGTCCATGTAGCATAACATTCCACGTCCCCCTGACGAGAGTATCGGGTTGCCTCCGGAGACATGGCTCCGTTTGATATATGACCTTCACATGTTAAAGTGTCCTGCGCAGCCAACCAACCATCACACTGTCGGGAATTGGCATCGGGAGCTCTATTCGACACTAACGACTGGCGACTGCCATCAGATAGACAGTGACGGTCGCTGGGAGATCCCTGGTCACGACACTGCGATGTTCTTCCTCGCATTGTGGTGGCTGGCCCGTCCAGCACGCTATGCTAGATGGGCGTGACAGACGATCCTGCTTGACACCGACGCCTTTCAGCGCCACCTGGGGTCAGAGGTACTCCCATTCTGAGACAGCCGACAGTGGTGACCTTTACAGAGCCCAGGACACCATCAGCCAGTGGTGACCAGTACAGAGCCCAGGACACCATCAGCCAGTGGTGAGCAGTACAGAGCCCAGGACACCATCAGACAGTGGTGACCAGTACAGAGCCCAGGACACCATCAGACAGTGGTGACCAGTACAGAGCCCAGGACACCATCAGACAGTGGTGACCAGTACAGAGCCCAGGACACCATCAGACAGTGGTGACCAGTACAGAGCCCAGGACACCATCATCATCATCATCATCATTTATTTCGACCAGGAATCAATACAATACAACATAGCATACAACAGGAAAAAAAAAAAAAAAAAAAAAAAATCCCTGGTCAAGGAGACCACCATTATGACAGTCGCTGGCATGGTGGCCACCTCAACGCAAAAAAAAACACACATAAAAAAAAAAAAAACACACACAGAAAAAAAGCGGAGGACAAGACTCTATAAAGACAAATTAACAAGTTAACAAGTTAACAATTACCGAAATACACCGTTATAGTTCGATAGTACAAATATGAAATAAGAATAATTTTTTTGGGGGACTAGATAAAACGTAATTCTTTTTGGCAGACATAACAATGGACTTTAAAACAGTCAAAACAGTACCTATCAAGAAGTCGTTTTTTAATATAGGTTGAGTATCCCGCTATTGAATGCGTAAATATCTTCGTTAAGGTCTCTTTTGGAGTTTGGTTTATTAAATGGGTTAAGTAATAGCGGATGCAGTTTTCGGCAAATTTTTGCTTGGTTCTGGGTATAATTATATTTTGCTTACGTCTGGTGTTATGCTCATGTCGGTCCAATATACGGGGAAAATGGAAAGAGGTAATAAAATATACAGGGAGATCATCATGCAGCAGCCTGTAATAAAACTTCAAAGACTGTAACTCATGAATGTCGTCTATTTTAAGGAGATTCAATCGCTTAAATAAGGGTTCAGTGTGCGCAATATAATGACTCTTTGTTATGATACGGATGGCTCTTTTCTGAATATTTTTCAATCGATCACTTTGGTGGCCCCAGGCTAATATACAGTAATGCAAGTGAGATAAAATGAGCGAGTTATAAATGGTTAGCAGAATATGTTGAGGAAGGGTATATTTTAGATGCTGCATAACTCCAACTACCTTAGATATTTTGAAAGCAATTTTATCACCGTGACTGGACCATATCAGATGTTTATGTAGGGTAAATCCGAGAAAATCAAAGTCGTCAACGCATTCTAGCTTGATATTTTCAATATAAAGTTCTGGTATCGTTACCCGCTTTTGTGGCATATAAAATAACATAGATTTGGTTTTTTTAACGTTAAGAGATAGTTGGTTAAGTTTAAGCCAATTGCTTACTAGAGAAAGTTCATGGTTTAATACTTCACTACTCACATTACCTTTTGGCGCTAATGTACTAATTGTGCTAGAAAGGGTTGTATCGTCAGCGTAAATAATTGCACTAAATATTGCACTCGCTCTAGATATATCGTTTATATATATTATAAACAAAAGAGGGCCAAGTATTGATCCCTGTGGTACTCCTCGGGAGATCAGAACTTCTTTTGATTGAACGTTATCTATGCTTACATACTGTTTGCGATCCTGAAGATAATTTTGTAGCAGTTTGAGCGCAAGCCCAGAAACCCCATAGTGCTTCAGTTTAGCTAATAGTATATCGTGATTAATGGTGTCAAAGGCTTTTGATAAATCAAGATAGATGTTTATCGGTATCTCCCCTTCGTCTAGTTTATGTATGGTTTTATCGATTAATTCCAGAGCAGCCAATTGGGTTGAATGTTTTTTTCCGGAAACCATACTGACCACTGTTAAACAGGGTTTCGTGGTCAAAGTGGTCATACATCTGGTTATAAATTACTTTTTCAAAAACCTTTGATATGGCTGGTAAAATTGAAATTGGCCTATAATTGTCAATATTAGATTTTTCCCCCTTTTTAAAAACTGGTACTACTTTTGCAAGTTTCAATTTATCTGGAAACATACCAGTACAAATTGATTGATTAATGATGTGAGTAATTGCCTTACTTAAATCTACTTTTAATAGTTTCAGCATTTTCATTGACATGTCATCATGTCCAGAACTAGCCTTAGGTTTCAGCTCATCAATTATTTTATTAGTGACGTTATGATCGATTAAATTAAACACCATTTTGTTTTCACATGGATCACCTAGATAGTTAGTATAACTTTGGTTTGGGTCCGGTTTGATTTTACTGGCAAGTTTAGTACCAATGGTGCTAAAAAACTCATTAAATCCATTTACTACAGCCGAACGGTCAGATGTTGGCTTGCCATTAATATTAAAGAGCTCGGGGAATTTGTCCTTTCGGTTTGATCTATTAATGACGGATCTTATTGCTTTCCATGTTGCCTTGATGTCTCCCTTACATTTTTCGAAAGCATGGTAATAATACGATCTTTTGGCCAACCGAATGTTATTTTTTAATATGGTATCATACGTTCTAAGATTGGTTTTCAGAGTATCGTATTGACAGGACGTTGGCGCTGTCATTTTAAGTCTCTTGTAAAGTTTATCTTTAAACGCTATGGACTTTATGATACCATTAGTGATCCAGTTTGTCTTTTTATGTTTCCTCTTGTTAAATTTAACTGTTTTGTCCGGTAAAAAAGTAGCCCTGGCCTTTGCTAGTACATCGTCCATTATCTCATAATTGATATTAGGGTCGGCGCTAAGGTCACTATTCAGTCTACCTAAAATATTTGTGTTTGCAATGTGCTGTTTAAATTGTAGCATTGAGTGTGGATCATTGGTTTTTATATTAATATAAATGGGCGTTTTACTTGAGCGTCGTATATCTATGTCTAAACATAAGAAATAAGGGAGGTGGTCTGAAATGGCCTTCAATAAAATTCCCGCCGTTGTATTCAACGAACTGGGTGTTAATTTACATAAAAAATTATCGATCAGTGTACCCCTATTACGTGACAATCGGGTCGGTAGTGTGATTTTGGGAAGAAAACTGCAAGACATGATGCAATCAAAATAATCGCTAATGGCCGGTTTTTCATTAATCATTAGGAGGTCAATGTTGAAGTCACCTGCTAAAATACATTCCCTATTAGGTTTGCTTCTCTCAAATGAAAAGAGAACCTCAGAAAATTCTTCTGAAAAGGTTGCATAGTTTTCATTGATGTCGCATGGAGGTCGATATATATTTCCTAGAAGCATTTTCTTGTCAGTATTACGTCCATATACCTCAATGAATTGCCCTTCCCATATATTCGACTTAATCGGGTTTTTTATAAAATTAAATGCATATGACTTATTGAGATATATAAGCAGACCTCCACGCGTGCTACAGGATTTACCCTGCGATATCAATACATAGTCATCGAGTTCGAAAATGCCAGTATCAGCATCATCTGATAACCAGGTTTCTTGTAAACAGACTGCACATAACACAACATTGCGATCACGTAGAACCTCTAAAAACACTTTCAATTGCTCAATTTTAGAACGAATGGAGGCAATATTTAAACTAAGCATGGTGAACTCATGTCGCTTACCCTCCATGACCTTAATAAACCCATCCAAATCACAGTAAGGTGAGTGTTCAATAATAATTTCTTCCGAACAATCAATGTCAGATTTGCCATTACAATTAACTTTTAATGTATCAATAAGTGAATTAATATTTACACCCCCAAAATTTGTTAAGATGTCACCAACATTCTCGTTACCCACAATCGACATAGAAAATCACTGCAATAACATTGTGAATCTCCGCAAACAGGCAAATAAACAAATGAACAGAAACATATAAATGAACCTTTAAACAACAAACAGTTTTGTCATGGGTGTCCATTTCACTCAGCTTTTCACCAGAAACACACCCGGGTAGCGCAATTAACCTGTATTTGAAAAGTGACGGCTTCCTAATTAGTTACAACATTATATCTGCATACAAAATAACAAAACATTGTGACTGGTATGAACACAGCCGGTTAAAGCAGCAGCGCAGACACTGCAATTAACCTAATACTGTATAACTCACAGAACACCGTGGCCATTACAAGGCGCAATCATCAGCGGTTACACCTGGCATATCACCCTTGTGGGAAAGGCCCCCGGACACTGAACATACATACCGTGCCACGCGGGCAGTTTACTGACTGGATCGAACTCGTCTTTCGCGGGGGGAGATAACGTATGGGACGTAGACAGAAGGCACGAATGTACAACCACTTACGATCTTTTACTGTTTAACATCAGTCATTAGAGCTCGTTTTTTTCTATGCCGAGATATACCGAGTAGATTTGCTTCACACCCCTATATTGAGCCATTTATTTGAAACAGAAGTGGGCTACGCTAATTTATGCCACTACGACACTACCATACAGCTCGAGGGGGCAAACCGTGAACCCTTTGGGGGAGGGCTTGTGTAAACACATGGTATGCATGCATATCAAGCTATTGGGTCCTATGGCCCGTTATAGAGGAAACAAACAAGAACAATTAGCAATTAACGTTTGAGCTCGGTGTCATTACGGTGGTGACCAGTACAGAGCCCAGGACACCATCAGACAGTGGTGACCAGTACAGAGCCCAGGACACCATCAGACAGTGGTGACCAGTACAGAGCCCAGGACACCATCAGACAGTGGTGGCCGGTACAGAGCCCAGGACACCATCAGACAGTGGTGACCAGTACAGAGCCCAGGACACCATCAGACAGTGGTGACCAGTACAGAGCCCAGGACACCATCAGACAGTGGTGACCAGTACAGAGCCCAGGACACCATCAGACAGTGGTGGCCGGTACAGAGCCCAGGACACCATCAGACAGTGGTAACCAGTACAGAGCCCAGGACACCATCAGACAGTGGTGACCAGTACAGAGCCCAGGACACCATCAGACAGTGGTGACCAGTACAGAGCCCAGGACACCATCAGACAGTGGTGACCAGTACAGAGCCCAGGACACCATCAGACAGTGGTGGCCGGTACAGAGCCCAGGACACCATCAGACAGTGGTGACCAGTACAGAGCCCAGGACACCATCAGACAGTGGTGACCAGTACAGAGCCCAGGACACCATCAGACAGTGGTGACCAGTACAGAGCCCAGGACACCATCAGACAGTGGTGACCAGTACAGAGCCCAGGACACCATCAGACAGTGGTGACCAGTACAGAGCCCAGGACACCATCAGACAGTGGTGACCAGTACAGAGCCCAGGACACCATCAGACAGTGGTGACCGGTATAGAGCCCCGAACACCATCAGACAGTGGATGGATGGATGGATGGATTCGTTTATTCAACAAAGTGTTACATAATAAGACTAACCGAACGATGTTTGTATAAGTATCACACTTAGTCGAGGAGACTCTAGTTAAGGCCGTGATAGGCCGCTGGCACTAGAGCCACCTAATAAATTAAATTTGGTAAATGATGACCCTATTTAAGAGAGAAAAAAGAAAAAAACAAACAAACAAAAAACGACAGGAATAGGCTAGGAAAAAAAAAAAATAACAACTTGCGCTATTTGATGGTCAAACATACAAAGCAAAACGTACAAAAGCATTTGGTACATAATTGAAAAATTGAATTGAATTGAAAAATAAAAAATAAAATAAAATAAAACCCCCTATGCTTGACACACAAAACAGTTTTGTATATCACACTCTATTGGGTAGTCATTTATCATAATTTGTTTAATAAATTGAGAGAATCCCTGTAGACTATGTGTGTAGATTTTATCTAAGATGGATTTAGGTTCATGATTTATTACATATACTAAACTATGTCTTATACATTTAGTAGCATATTGATGGTGTGCACGGGTTGTTTGAACCAAATATTTACCCCTGGTGTTGTATGAGTGTACACTTGAAAGCTGGGCCAGTGGTATTTGCTCAAAGTATATTGGAAGTTTTTTATTTACTAGTTTATAGTAAAATTTTAGAGTTTGCAATCGATGAATATCTTTAGCTTTTAGTAATTTAAGATCTTGGAACAAAGGATTCGTGTGTGCGTTATATTTACTGCCGGTTATTATCCGCACAGCTTTCTTTTGTAGCTTTTCCAATCGTTGTGTTTGGTAACCCCAGGCTAAGATACAATAGTTTAAGTGTGGTAACAGAAGCGTTTTATAAATTGATAACAGCGTATGTTGCGGAAGGATATACTTAGATCTGCTCATGATTGCAATTACTTTACATACTTTAATTGCTATTTTATTTATATGGCTATTCCATTTTAAGGTGGTGACCAGTACAGAGCCCAGGACACCATCAGACAGTGGCGACCACTGCTGGGCCCACGTGTGTCCTCGTAGGTGACCGCGCCTTCTCGGCTGTTGGTTGGCCGCGGACGTAGCAGCCGTTAAGCCGTGGCGCTGAGCCAAGCAGTGGGGTCCAGGAGAGACCACGCCAGTAGTCAGAGATAAGGCGAGAGAGAGAAAGAGACTCCATAGGTAGCAGGACCAAGAGAGACCTGCTGGAGGTAGGGCCAAGAGTTACACGCCGCCGACGGAGGGAGCCAGTAGAGGGGGCCAGAGGCCACCCACCTTAGAGGCCCCCACACCCGCACCCACACCCATGCCGGCCTCCTGACTCGGTGGTGCCTAGAGCCGAGCCCGCTGCTGGTGGAGCGTAAAGTAAAGACTCCCCATGGAGTAGGACGAAACGGGCCGACTGAGAATTGTTTCCTGGGTTCCCGAGGCGCCTCGGAGGTAGGTGTGGGAGCGGGAGGGGCGGAACTGGTCCCCGGGGGGTCGTACAACCCAGGCTGTGATACACACTCGTCATTATCCGGACCCCAGCATCCCCCATCCATTCCCGGTGTACCCAGCCGCTCCCCCCCCCCCCCCACCGTCAGCCAGCCCACCCCGCCACCCCAGGGTGATCCCCCTTCAGCCAGCCCCCCCCCCACCCGCGTCAGCCAGCCCCCCCCCCCCAACCCGCGTCAGCCAGCCCCCCACCCCACCTCGCGCCAGCCCCATCCACCCCCCGCGTCAGCCAGCCCACCACCCCATCAGCGTGCCAGAGTCAGTGTGAGGGATCCGCTGCATGCGTGGGGGCCACCCCCCGGGAGACGGCGGAGTGCCTCAGTTGCCCCTGGATCTCAGGCACGACGGTCGCAGTGGTGGTCAGAGTCACATCGGTGGCATTAGGATTGCTGGGATCCATCCCGAAAAAAAATGATCCGGGGACTGTTTCAGGGATATATGACCATGAGCCAAGTATGATCCAGGTTGAAAGATGAAATAACACGGTATGCGGATTGATCCAGAAATTACGGAATAACCACCGCAGAATTAAGGACTGATACTGATAACCTAGGATATCCTGAAGAAGTGTGGATACCAAAGTCATCGGGTATGTGACTCTCAGTGGTACTAACAGCTGTCGACTTGGACGGCCATCGCCAGAAATGATTTAATGATTGTGGACTTTGTTTCATACCCGCTGTTCGGTGGTGGTGTGGTGGTAATAATATTGCAAACAGTCATCGTGACAATTTAGTTATTTGTTAATGGGTGATGGGGCCTAGGATGGTATGAAGGCCGCCTCCATAGCTCAGTGGGTTAGAGTGCTCTGGTCACATGAGAGCCTAACGGCACGTGGATCGCTGGTTCGCGCCCCGCTGTGGCCACGTCTGTGTGGTCGCAGGATAAAGATCCCATGTCCTTCTTCGTAAAGAGTAGGGGGTTACCCCCGGGGGCATGGCTCCACTCTCCCTTCTTGCTCCCCTTGACGCGATACAACCAACTAGAACGGTATGTGAAACGGGTGTTTGTGGTAATGTTCATAATCTGGCTGGTAATAGGCAATGGTGAAAAGGCTTATTGTAGAGATAATAACGATAGTCGGTACAATGGTGACTGTGGATATAACAGGGTTGGCGACGACTTTGGTGATTGTGTTGTCGATGTTGATGAGTCATGACGATGACGATGATGATGACGATGATGATGGTGGAGATGACGATGATGATGATAGGAAAGAAATATCTCGTCACCACTCTGACCATGGTGGGACGAGATAAGTCGCATGCCTGTATTGGGGACTGAAGATGAATCGACATGTTGGCAGCATTATGAGTTGCAAACGTTCTGAAGGGTATCTGACTGCGATGGCATTGCCGGGCACGGAGTGATGCGGGAACAGATCAATGAGACGTGTTTCGAAACGTGTCACACCATACTCGCAAATTGCAAGATAAAAATTAAAACCGAGCGGCAATAGACGCTGCGATTTGGTGGATATGAACGGCAATGGGCGCTGGTGTATTGACGGTGGGAGGATATGAACGGCAATGGGCGCTGGTGTATTGACAGTGGGAGGATATGAACGGCAATGGGTGCTGGTGTATTGACGGTGGGAGGATATGAACGGCAATGGGCGCTGGTGTATTGACGGTGGGAGGATATGAACGGCAATGGGCGCTGGTGTATTGACAGTGGGAGGATATGAACGGCAATGGGCGCTGGTGTATTGACGGTGGGAGGATATGAACTGCAATGGGCGCTGGTGTATTGACGGTGGGAGGATATGAACGGCAATGGGCGCTGGTGTATTGACGGTGGGAGGATATGAACTGCAATGGGTGCTGGTGTATTGACGGTGGGAGGATATGAACGGCAATGGGTGCTGGTGTATTGACGGTGGGAGGATATGAACGGCAATGGGCGCTGGTGTATTGACGGTGGGAGGATATGAACGGCAATGGGCGCTGGTGTATTGACGATGGGAGGATATGAACGGCAATGGGCGCTGGTGTATTGACAGTGGGATGATATGAACGGCAATGGGCGCTGGTGTATTGACGGTGGGAGGAAATGAACGGCAATGGGCGCTGGTGTATTGACAGTGGGAGGATATGAACGGCAATGGGCGCTGGTGTATTGACGGTGGGAGGATATGAACGGCAATGGGCGCTGGTGTATTGACAGTGGGATGATATGAACGGCAATGGGCGCTGGTGTATTGACGGTGGGAGGATATGAACGGCAATGGGCGCTGGTGTATTGACGGTGGGAGGATATGAAAGGCAATGGGTGCTGGTGTATTGACGGTGGGAGGATATGAACGGCAATGGGCGCTGGTGTATTGACGGTGGGAGGATATGAACGGCAATGGGCGCTGGTGTATTGACGGTGGGAGGATATGAACTGCAATGGGCGCTGGTGTATTGACGGTGGGAGGATATGAACGGCAATGGGTGCTGGTGTATTGACGGTGGGAGGATATGAACGGCAATGGGTGCTGGTGTATTGACGGTGGGAGGATATGAACGGCAATGGGTGCTGGTGTATTGACAGTGGGAGGATATGAACGGCAATGGGCGCTGGTGTATTGACGGTGGGAGGATATGAACGGCAATGGGTGCTGGTGTATTGACGGTGGGAGGATATGAACGGCAATGGGCGCTGGTGTATTGACGGTGGGAGGATATGAACTGCAATGGGGGCTGGTGTATTGACAGTGGGATGATATGAACGGCAATGGGCGCTGGTGTATTGAGAATGAGAGGATCACGCCGCTTCAGATAACGTTCTTACTCAAAAGAGATGCGGGTGTCCACGCTTCAGACGGCCTAAATTTTGCATTGAACAACGGCATTACTCCTTAGAAAGAAGGGGATCCGGACGCCTTGGACCCAACCCCTCTCCCCTGGATCCGCTAGTGCAGTCTATCCTTGAAGGGCATTCCATATGTGGCATGTTCACGCTGACATAGCCTCCCCCCCCCTCCCCCTCCCCTCCGTCCGCCTTCAAATAGTATATATCTCGGGGTCGATATCCTCAAGATCTGGTAAACAACATTTCAGTACATACTGCGCAAAACCGGTTTGGTATACCCTTGTCAGATGGCGTGGAAGTACAACGGAGGCTTGTTTCCCTCCCCTGTGAGCTTGTTTCCCTCCACTGTGAGCTTGTTTCCCTTCCCTGTGAGCTTGTTTCCCTCCACTGTGAGCTTGTTTCCCTCCCCTGTGAGCTTGTTTCCCTCCACTGTGAGCTTGTTTCCATCCACTGTGAGCTTGTTTCCCTCCACTGTGAGCTTGTTTCCTTCCACTGTGAGCTTGTTTCCCTCCACTGTGAGCTTGTTTCCCTCCACTGTGAGCTTGTTTCCATCCACTGTGAGCTTGTTTCCCTCCCCTGTGAGCTTGTTTCCCTCCACTGTGAGCTTGTTTCCCTCCCCTGTGAGCTTGTTTCCCTCCACTGTGAGCTTGTTTCCATCCACTGTGAGCTTGTTTCCCTCCACTGTGAGCTTGTTTCCCTCCACTGTGAGCTTGTTTCCCTCCACTGTGAGCTTGTTTCCCTTCCCTGTGAGCTTGTCTCCCTCCCCTGTGAGCTTGTTTCCCTCCACTGTGAGCTTGTTTCCCTCCACTGTGAGCTTGTTTCCCTTCCCTGTGAGCTTGTTTCCCTCCACTGTTGTTTCCTTCCACTGTGAGCTTGTTTCCCTCCACTGTGAGCTTGTTTCCCTCCACTGTGAGCTTGTTTCCCTCCACTGTGAGCTTGTTTCCCTCCACTGTGAGCCTGTTTCCCTCCACTGTGAGCTTGTTTCCCTCCACTGTGAGTTTGTTTCCCTCCACTGTGAGCTTGTTTCCCTCCACTGTGAGCTTGTTTCCCTCCCCTGTGAGCTTGTTTCCATCCACTGTGAGCTTGTTTCCATCCACTGTGAGCTTGTTTCCCTCCCCTGTGAGCTTGTTTCCCTTCCCTGTGAGCTTGTTTCCCTCCACTGTGAGCTTGTTTCCCTCCCCTGTGAGCTTGTTTCCCTCCACTGTGAGCTTGTTTCCCTCCACTGTGAGCTTGTTTCCCTCCCCCAGGCCGCGAGAGGGTTTATGATGCGGCTGAGCGATGCTAATTGATCTACTGGCGGCAGTGACACCACCCTCCGCGCTCACCGTATCGCACCAGCACGGCCCGGAAATGAAATGTTGGCATGCTAGGCCAACACTATTTTATCTCGACAACAGGACTTTCGTCGACAGAATGAAATTTTGCCTCCACAAAATTGCTTTTGTCGACGTAATTAACACGACCCCCCCCCCCTTGCCCCCCCCCCCTCCTCCCCCATGTATATATCCTACCGGCCCTGACTTGTCTTCTACAAGATTGTTTCGTGTCAGACAAGTTTCCGGCACTAGGACACGGTAAGTGGTCCGCCACTAGAGAAAAAGTGGGCCGGGTGCTTGCATACCTGTAACAGCTTGTCATCTAATGCTACATATTTTATGTCCATCCGGCCCAGCCTACCCCCAGCTTTATACCGACCAATCTGCCATGGCGTGCGATTCAAGGTCGTTTCAACGACCTTGAAATGCCTTTGCTCTGAAGCTGACATACATGAGATTATTGTATACGCTGTTGATGCCGGGGGACGTGTTAGGTCTGGCGATTTTTCCTAGGCTTGTGGCCAAATTGCACTGCCCTCCGAAAGTATTATATTATAGTATTACATTATAATAGTGACATTGTGTCTGTTGAGGCTTTTGATCTACATGCGATTGGCTATTGGAAATCGATATCTGCCGTGATGATAATCATTGGTTGTGTTGGACGATATGAAGTGAAATCACATTGGTATATTGGTCGTCTGTGCCATTTTGAAGCGGATTTAATTAGTTATTGGCATGGCATTAACTGATATGGAACTGGGAATTTCGCTGGCTCGGGGTGGTAAGCGTGTCGATAATGCAGACCAACAGGTATTGGGTTCCAACCCTGACACCTAGCTGCGTTTAGAATGTGTTTCATCCACACTATTTCACTTTGCCTGGGCGTTTCTTGTTTGGTTGGTTGCATATTCAGGACGCGTTAACCACATTTGGTCATATCGCGTCAATGGGAGAAGGAAGGGAGAGTGGAGCCATGTCCCTGGGGGATAACCCCCTACTCTTTGCGAAGGAGGACATGGGATGTTTATCCTGTGACCACACAGACATGGTCACAGCGGGGCGCGAAACACAAATCCACGTGCCGTTAGGGCCGTTAGGCTCTGAGGTGGCCAGAACACTCGAGGCGAGCGTTCTAACCCACTGAGCTCTCAGATAGCCATAGCACTCAAGGCGAGCGCTCTAATCCACTGAGCTCTCAGATGGCCAAAGCACTTAAGGCGAACGCTCTAAGCCAGTGAGCTCTCTGGTGGCCTGAGCACTCAAGGCGAGCGCTCCTACCCACTGAGCTATCGGGGCGGCCCCGGACGTTTCTTGGCCAAGTTAGCCTTCACATCCACAACGTAGCATAAAACGCCATTTTCCGAGGTGAAGCACGTTAGACAAATGAGTGCCTAGATAGTGACCAGTCCTCTTCAGATAACGATCATATTATAATGGTCACGCCTATGTAACAGTCAAGTCTAACCGATAGCCACGTATAGAGAACGGTCAAGTCTGACCATCTCTAGCTAACGACCATGTCTAGATAATGATCACGCCTACTTAACGGCAATGCCTAGACAACAGTCGTGCCTAGATAAGGACCATGTCGAGATGATGGTCATGTTTATATAAGATGTATGTTTAGATAAAGACAATGTCTAGATGATGACCATGTCTGGATGATGACCATGTCTTGATGAGGACCATGTCTAGATGAGGACCATGTCTGGATGAGGACCATGTTTGGATGAGAACCATATCTAGATGATGACCATGTCTAGAAGAGGACCATGCCTAGATGAGGATTATGTCTAGCTAACAACCATGCCTAGATTAGGGTTATGCGTAGATAGAAACGATATCTGTCTAGATGAAGACCATGTCTAGATGAGGACCATGTCTAGATGAGGACCATGTCTAGATGAGGACCATGTCTAGATAAGGAACATGTGTAGATGAGGACCATGTCTAGATGAGGACCATGTCTAGATGAGGACCATGTCTAGATGAGGACCATTTCTAGATGAGGAGCATGCCTAGATTAGGGCTATGCCTAGATAGAAAATATATCTGTCTAGATGAGGACCATGTCTAGATGAGAACCATGTCTAGATGAGGACCATGCCTAGATTAGGGTTATGCCTAGATAGAAACTATATCTGTCTAGATAAGGACCATGTCTAGATGAGGACCATGTCTAGATGAGGACCATGCATAGATTAGAACCATGTCTGGATGAGGACCATGTCTAGATGAGGTCCATGTCTAGATGAGGACCATGTCTAGATGAGGACCATGTCTAGATGAGGACCATGTGTAGATGAGGACCATGTCTAGATGAGGACCATGTCTAGATGAGAACCATGTCTAGATGAGGACCATGTCTAGATGAGGACCATGTCTAGATGAGGACCATGTCTAGATGAGGACCATGTCTAGATTAGAACCATGCCTAGATTAGGGTTATGCGTAGATAGAAACGATATCTGTCTAGATGAAGACCATGTCTAGATGAGGACCATGTCTAGATGAGGACCATGTCTAGATGAGGACCATGTCTAGATGAGGACCATGTCTAGATGAGGACCATGTCTAGATAAGGAACATGTGTAGATGAGGACCATGTCTAGATGAGGACCATGTCCAGATGAAGACCATGTCTAGATGAGGACCATGTCTAGATTAGAACCTTGTCTAGATGAGGACCATGTCTAGATGAGAACCATGTCTAGATGAGGACCATGTCTAGATTAGAACCATGTCTAGATGAGGACCATGTCTTGATGAGGACCATATCTAGATGAGGACCATGTCTAGATGAGGACCATGTCTAGATGAGGACCATGTCTAGATTAGAACCATGTCTAGATGAGGACCATGTCTTGATGAGGACCATATCTAGATGAGGACATTGTCTAGATGAGGATCATGGCTAGATGAGGACCATGTCTAGATGAGGACCATGTCTAGATGAAGACCATGTCTAGATGACGACCATGTCTAGATGACGATCATGTCTAGATCAGAACCATGTCTAGATCAGAACCATGTCTAGATGACGACCATGTCTAGATGACGACCATGTCTAGATGAGGACAATGTCTAGATGAGGACCATTTCTAGATTAGAACCATGTCTAGATGACGACCATGTCTAGATCAGGACCATGTCTAGATCAGGACCATGTCTAGATCAGGACCATGTCTAGATGACGACCATGTCTAGATGACGACCATGTCTAGATGACGACCATGTCTAGATGACGACCATGTCTAGATCAAGACCATGTCTAGATCAGAACCATGTCTAGATGACGACCATGTCTAGATGAGGACAATGTCTAGATGAGGACCATTTCTAGATTAGAACCATGTCTAGATGACGACCATGTCTAGATCAGGACCATGTCTAGATCAGGACCATGTCTAGATCAGGACCATGTCTAGATGACGACCATGTCTAGATGACGACCATGTCTAGATGACGACCATGTCTAGATGACGACCATGCCTAGATCAGGACCATGTCTAGATAACGACCATGTCTAGATGACGACCATGTCTAGATGACGACCATGTCTAGATGACGACCATGTCTAGATGACGACCATGTCTAGATGACGACCATGTCTAGATTAGAATCATGTCTAGATGACGACCATGTCTAGATCAGGACCATGTCTAGATAACAATCAATTGCCCAGTGCCATTTGGAGGAATGAGCCTTGACTACACAATGCATCTGATTAATGACCTTGTCCACTAAACCCAAGGATGTATTACTTCGCGTCAGACCTCTAATGGTGAATTCCCCGTTGTTCTATACCTTGTCACATCCTATCATTATCTTTATGCTCCACCCCCGCCCCCTTGTTAAAAGACACCATGGCACAATAGTAATAGCCCATCGACCTCATTAACAATCGTAATGGATGCGACAGCTTCCCCTTGCCCGGCCAGGCTCTGCATGCCCACCAGCCTCACCCCAACCCACCTCGCTTCATGACCTTGACCTTTGGAGAAGAGCCAAGTTAGATGGCTAGTGCGGCCGATAATAGGCAACTAATGACTGTCGATAATAGGCAACTACTGACTGCCGATAATAAGCAACTAATGACTGTCGATAATAGGCAACTAATGACCGTCGATAATAGGCAACTAATGACTGTCGATAATAGGCTACAGTCCACAATTTCGGAAGTTAACGGCATATTCAGCCAAAACATTGCATTTCGTCCGTTATCCAGTTTCCTTTCATCGATGGCACTATTGTTTACTTGTTGCTGGGTTTTCCGGTCGCCCAGTCTGACGGTGCCTCCAGTATGTTAGATCTACGGGGCACTAGAATCGTCTCGCGAAGCTTTAGAGCACCTTCCGACAACATATTTGTGGCACTAGACTTCCCCGGGATCATCGATCGTTGGCCAGCGTATAAATCATAGCGCTCAACTATTCAGGCGCAGGGTCTGACCCATCTATGTGGTGTGGGGTCGTGTAGGGTCTGACCCATCTATGTGGTGTGTGGTGGAGCAGGGTCTGACCCATCTATGTGGTGTGGGGTCGTGTAGGGTCTGACCCATCTATGTGGTGTGGGGTCGTGCAGGGTCTGACCCATCTATGTGGTGTGTGGTGGGGCAGGGTCTGACCCATCTATGTGGTGTGGGGTCGTGTAGGGTCTGACCCATCTATGTGGTGTGGGGTCGTGTAGGGTCTGACCCATCTATGTGGTGTGGGGTCGTGTAGGGTCCGACCCATCTATGTGGTGTGGGGTCGTGCAGGGTCTGACCCATCTATGTGGTGTGGGGTCGTGCGGGGTCTGACCCATCTATGTGGTGTGGGGTCGTGCGGGGTCTGACCCATCTATGTGGTGTGGGGTCGTGCAGGGTCTGACCCATCTATGTGGTGTGGGGTCGTGTAGGGTCTGACCCATCTATGTGGTGTGGGGTCGTGTAGGGTCTGACCCATTTATGCGGTGTGGGGTCGTGTAGGGTCTGACCCATCTATGTGGTGTGGGGTCGTGCGGGGTCTGACCCATCTATGTGGTGTGGAGTCGTGCAGGGTCTGACCCATCTATGTGGTGTGGGGTCGTGCAGGGTCTGACCCATCTATGTGGTGTGGGGTCGTGCAGGGTCTGACCCATCTATGTGGTGTGGGGTCGTGCAGGGTCTGACCCATCTATGTGGTGTGGGGTCGTGTAGGGTCTGACCAATCTATGTGGTGTGGAGTCGTGCAGGGTCTGACCCATCTATGTGGTGTGGGGTCGTGCAGGGTCTGACCCATCTATGTGGTGTGTGGTGGGGCAGGGTCTGACCCATCTATGTGGTGTGGGGTCGTGTAGGGTCTGACCCATCTATGTGGTGTGGGGTCGTGCGGGGTCTGACCCATCTATGTGGTGTGGGGTCGTGTAGGGTCTGACCCATCTATGTGGTGTGGGGTCGTGCGGGATCTGACCCATCTATGTGGCGTGGGGTCGTGCGGGGTCTGACCCATCTATGTGGTGTGGGGTCGTGCAGGGTCGGGTGAGGATTGTGGGGATGAAACAAACCGTCTGAGGGGTGTTCTAACCTGTGATGCGGATGGGTGTCAAGAGAGTGGTGGGGCAAGCGGGTGGTGGGGAGTAGAGGGTGGTGAGGGCTAGAGGGTAAGGGGGAGATAAAGGTGGGCCTGGAGGGTGGTGGGTTAGATAAAGGTGGGTCTGGAGCGTGGTGGGTTAGATAAAGATTAGCCTGGGGGGTGGTGGGTTAGATAAAGGTGGGTCTGGAGGGGTGGTGGGTTAGATAAAGGTGGGTCTGGAGCGTGGTGGGTTAGATAAAGGTGGGCCTGGAGGGTGGTGGGTTTGATAAAGGTGGACATGGAAGGTGGTGGGTTAGATAAAGGTGGACATGGAGGGTGGTGGGTTGGATAAAGGTGGGCCTGGATGGTGTAGGTTAAGGACGTCCTGGGCCATAGCAATGATCGTCTTCCCGAGGGAGATTCCCACTTTAACCTGAAGACACCACGGCTTTGTTTTTGCTTTGTATTTTTGTTCCACGTCTCTTCTCTTCCATTATGTCTGACAGTGGGAATGAGCGGGACTGGGTGGGAGGATGTGGGACGTGGGGGGGGGGGGGGTATCGGGTGGGGGCGGTGGCGAGTGGGGGCGGTGGGGTGTGGGGGCGTGTTACGTCTCAGCACAGGGTGATCCGTCTTCTCCAGTAACTTGGAGGTGTCCCGCCGTCGGTCGGTCGATTCTGTGTTCAAATAACCGTGATCTACCCTATCAGCCCTCAAGGGGCTCTAACCGGGCGAGGGATGGAGGGCGAGGGTGAGATAGTGAGGGTGGGAGGGCGACTGTGGGAGGGCCAGGGTGGAAGGGTGAGGGTTGAAGAGCGAGGGTGAGAGCGTGAGGGTGGGAGGGTGAGGGTGGGAGGGCGAGGGTGAGAGCGTGAGGGTGGGAGGGCGACTGTGGGAGGGTAAGGGTGGGAGGGCGAGGGTGGGAGGCTAAGGGTGGGAGGGTGAGGGTGGGAGGGCCAGGGTGAAAGGGTGAGGTTGGAGGGCGAGGGTGAGAGCGTGAGGGTGGGAGGGTAAGGGTGGGAGGGCCAGGGTGGAAGGGTGAGGTTGGAGGGCGAGGGTGAGAGCGTGAGGGTGGGAGGGTAAGGGTGGGAGGGCCAGGGTGGAAGGGTGAGGGTTGGAGGGCAAGGGTGAGAGCGTGAGGGTGGGAGGGTGAGGGTGGGAGGGCCAGGATGGAAGGGTGAGGGTTGGATGGCGAGGGTGAGAGCGTGAGGGTGGGAGGGCGACTGTGGGAGGGTGAGGGTGGGAGGGCGAGGGTGAGAGGGCGAGGGTGAGAGGGGGAGGGTGGGAGAGCGACTGTGGGAGGGTGAGCGTGGAAGGGCGAAGTTTGGAGGGCGAAGGTGGGAGGGTGAGGATGGGAGGGCGACGGTGGAAGGGTGAGGGTGGCGGTTTTAACGATTGAGCTGTCTGCCAGGCCAGCCATCGTGGCAGTGTTCGGGTATCCGCGCCCTAAGATGAGCATGTATAAGATATGAAGACGCCATGTCCTTATTCGACGAGAGTAGCTGGACATGGCACCGCTCTTCACGGGAACAGTTCAACCTCTCCACTGACACGATACGATCTTAATAGGTTAACGAGCACATTGGGGTTTGGTAAGGTCAGGGCGGGGGTGATGTGTCTGCCGAAGGAACAGTGATGTTCAAGGTAGGTGGTTGGGGCAGGACTTGCGCCCCCGGAGCGGGGGGGGGGAGGGAAGGGGCTATCTACTAATAGATGAAATGTAAAAGCCTTTCTGGGAAAGCTCCCTCCCCCCCCACCTCCCCAACCACCCACAGAGCCCATCCCGACCCCATCCCCCCGCCTCCCTCCTACCCACAGAACCCCCTCCCCTCCCTTGGCCCCACCCATACAGATGCAAACAAGCCCCCGCACATCCATTCCCTTGAGGGATTTTGGCCGCCAAACAAAGGGAAAATGCTAAAACAGGGATTATCGACTGGTGGGAATACTGTTATTAGTTTTCCTGGAAGCATCGACTCGATCTGTCCTTGTATAGTTGTTCTGGAAGGTTATATAGACACCCACAAGCCGACCGGCCTTTTCGTCTCACTCAAGTAGAGAGCGCCATGGTATTCCAACTTGATAAGCGTCTGCCTTCCTTTTTGCAGGAAGGTTGGAGGAGGGGTGTGTGTGTGGCGAGGGTTGGAGGAGGGGTGTGTGTGTGGCGAGGGTTGGAGGAGGGGTGTGTGTGTGGCGAGGGTTGGAGGAGGGGTGTGTGTGTGTGGCGAGGGTTGGAGGAGGGGTGTGTGTGTGGCGAGGGTTGGAGGAGGGGTGTGTGTGTGGCGAGGGTTGGAGGAGGGGTGTGTGTGTGGCGAGGGTTGGAGGAGGGGTGTGTGTGTGGCGAGGGTTGGAGGAGGGGTGTGTGTGTGGCGAGGGTTAGAGGAGGGGTGTGTGTGTGGCGAGGGTTGGAGGAGGGGTGTGTGTGTGGCGAGGGCCGGAGGAGGGGTGTGTGTGTGGCGAGGGTTGGAGGAGGGGTGTGTGTGTGGCGAGGGTTGGAGGAGGGGTGTGTGTGTGGCGAGGGTTGGAGGAGGGGTGTGTGTGTGGCGAGGGTTGGAGGAGGGGTGTGTGTGTGGCGAGGGTTGGAGGAGGGGTGTGTGTGTGGCGAGGGTTGGAGGAGGGGTGTGTGTGTGGCGAGGGTTGGAGGAGGGGTGTGTGTGTGGCGAGGGTTGGAGGAGGGGTGTGTGTGTGGCGAGGGTTGGAGGAGGGGTGTGTCTGTGGCGAGGGTTGGAGGAGGGGTGTGTGTGTGGCGAGGGTTGGAGGAGGGGTGTGTGTGTGGCGAGGGTTGGAGGAGGGGTGTGTGTGTGGCGAGGGTTGGAGGAGGGGTGTGTGTGTGGCGAGGGTTGGAGGAGGGGTGTGTGTGTGGCGAGGGTTGGAGGAGGGGTGTGTGTGTGGCGAGGGTTGGAGGAGGGGTGTGTCTGTGGCGAGGGTTGGAGGAGGGGTGTGTGTGTGGCGAGGGTTGGAGGAGGGGTGTGTGTGTGGCGAGGGTTGGAGGAGGGGTGTGTGTGTGGCGAGGGTTGGAGGAGGGGTGTGTGTGTGGCGAGGGTTGGAGGAGGGGTGTGTGTGTGGCGAGGGTTGGAGGAGGGGTGTGTGTGTGGCGAGGGTTGGAGGAGGGGTGTGTGTTTGGCGAGGGTTGAAGGAGAGGTGTGTCTGTGGCGAGGGTTGGAGGAGGGGTGTGTGTGTGGCGAGGGTTGGAGGAGGGCTGTGTGTGTGGCGAGGGTTGGAGGAGGGGTGTGTGTGTGGCGAGGGTTGGAGGAGGGGTGTGTGTGTGGCGAGGGTTGGAGGAGGGGTGTGTGTGTGGCGAGGGTTGGAGGAGGGGTGTGTGTGTGGCGAGGGTTGGAGGAGGGGTGTGTGTTTGGCGAGGGTTGGAGGAGGGGTGTGTGTGTGGCGAGGGTTGGAGGAGGGGTGTGTGTGTGGCGAGGGTTGGAGGAGGGGTGTGTGTGTGGCGAGGGTTGGAGGAGGGGTGTGTGTGTGGCGAGGGTTGGAGGAGGGGTGTGTGTGTGGCGAGGGTTGGAGGAGGGGTGTGTGTGTGGCGATGGTTGGAGGAGGGGTGTGTGTGTGGAGAGGGTTGGAGGAGGGATGTGTGTGTGGCGAGGGTTGGAGGAGGGGTGTGTGTGTGGCGAGGGTTGGAGGAGGGGTGTGTGTGTGGCGATGGTTGGAGGAGGGGTGTGTGTGTGGAGAGGGTTGGAGGAGGGGTGTGTGTGTGGCGAGGGTTGGAGGAGGGGTGTGTGTGTGGCGAGGGTTGGAGGAGGGGTGTGTGTGTGGCGAGGGTTGGAGGAGGGGTGTGTGTGTGGCGAGGGTTGGAGGAGGGGTGTGTGTGTGGCGAGGGTTGGAGGAGGGGTGTGTGTGTGGCGAGGGTTGGAGGAGGGGTGTGTGTGTGGCGAGGGTTGGAGGAGGGGTGTGTGTGTGGCGAGGGTTGGAGGAGGGTGTGTGTGTGTGGCGAGGGTTGGAGGAGGGGTGTGTGTGTGGCGAGGGTTGGAGGAGGGGTGTGTGTGTGGCGAGGGTTGGAGGAGGGGTGTGTGTGTGGCGAGGGTTGGAGGAGGGGTGTGTGTGTGGCGAGGGTTGGAGGAGGGGTGTGTGTGTGGCGAGGGTTGGAGGAGGGGTGTGTGTGTGGCGAGGGTTGGAGGAGGGGTGTGTGTGTGGCGAGGGTTGGAGGAGGGGTGTGTGTGTGGCGAGGGTTGGAGGAGGGGTGTGTGTGTGGCGAGGGTTGGAGGAGGGGTGTGTGTGTGGCGAGGGTTGGAGGAGGGGTGTGTTTGTGGCGAGGGTTGGAGGAGGGGTGTGTGTGTGGCGAGGGTTGGATGAGGGGTGTGTGTGTGGCGAGGGTTGGAGGAGGGGTGTATGTGTGGCGAGGGTTGGAGGAGGGGTGTGTTTGTGGCGATGGTGGCTTGATTTGTGGAAGAAAAAGACCACGATGTTGAATTGGGTGGTTAACTTTATTTGATTGCTTCGTTTTGAGGATAACTCATCACGTTGTACCGCTATGTCGCTGTTGTTTCTATTTAGAAGACTAAGACAGCCAGACTCAAACCCCAATCTCTCCATCCCCCCCCCCACCCCCCAAGACCCGTACCCGCCTCCACCCCACTCCGTCCACCCACCTCCAACCGACATCTACCCCACCTTGACCACACCCAGGGGCTCATCTAGGAAGGGGACGGGGCTCTCTGCTCTGAAAACGTGCGACTGGGACGGGTGGGGGGGGGGGGGGTGAAAAGAACGGTGAAGAGAGGGGCGAAGTCCACCAAATGTACAAATGTAACCCAGAAAGGGCCATTGAAAGCACGTCGACTTTAGGTCTTTAACATACGCTGGCTTGAGAGGGGGTTAGACCCCCCAACGCCCACTCTACTTGGATCGACCGCTGCCATCTCTACTCCACCTCCACCTTTCCTCCAACCAAATCCACATTTACCCTATTACTACCCTCCCCCCCCCCACCCCCCCAAGTCACCCCCAACCCTAACGCCAATCCACGCTAAACAACCACCCATACCTCGATTCGTCACCGCACTTCTCTCCTAGCCCCCGCCCTTCCCTCTCCCCACCCCTGTTTCCGTTACCCCAGCCCCCCACCCCCTCCACCCCCCCCCCCATCACCCTGCCCTGCGGTTCTCGCATCCGCCCCTTTCATTGCATTCATGTAACGTGTCCCGCCGCCCTCTATAGAGGTCCAGTCGTCCCCCGCCCGGGGGTATCGACTTCACGCACCCTCCCTCAATAGAGGCCCTGCCATCCGTGCCCTCTTACACAGCCTCCGTCCAATTGCCTCGTTCCGTCCTCTCACCATTAGCAATGGGCTGCTGGGCGGCGATACAGGCTGGATCTATCGGCGGCCCGGGGACGACATCGCCGCCGGCGACCCGAGGACCACAGCACGCCCATTGACGGAAGTTACGTGACCGGAAGTGGCTGAAGTCCCATCTCCCGGAAGAAGACGCAGTCAGACGTAAGATTACTTGGCCAATGACTGAGACGCGTTGCCGCTTTGTGCGGGACTCGCATGTGTGACTCCTGAAATGTCACGTGATGGGTGCGTAGGTTGAACAGGGTCCCCGGTTATCTCGTTGTCGTACGTGGCGAGGGCTTCACTCAATGCAATGCTGTTTTTTTTTTACTAATATTGTTGTGGACATATCTTGTGTCGCGGACCAGTCTGTCCATAGATAATTCAGGATGAAGTCAGGCGCGTTTTGTCCATGTGTTTTCATTGCGCACAATACGCAGCGCCTATGGTGCTTGTCTCACACAATACGCAGCGCCTATGGTGCTTGTCTCACACAATACTCAGCGCCTATGGCGCTTGTCTCACACAATACGCAGCGCCTATAGCGCTTGTCTCACACAATACGCAGCGCCTATGGTGCTTGTCTTACACAATACGCAGCGCCTATGGCGCTTATCGCACACAATACGCAGCGACTATGGTGCTTGTCTCACACAATACGCAGCGACTATGGCGTTTGTCTCACACAATACGCAGCGCCTATGGTGCTTGTCTCACACAATACGCGGCGCCTATGGTGCTTGTCGCACACAATACGCGGCGCCTATGGTGCTTGTCTCACACAATACGCGGCGCCTATGGCGCTTGTCTCACACAATACGCAGCGCCTATGGTGCTTGTCTCACACAATACGCGGCGCCTATGGTGCTTGTCTTACACAATACGCAGCGACTATGGTGCTTGTCTTACACAATACGCAGCGACTATGGTGCTTGTCGCACACAATACGCAGCGCCTATGGTGTTTGTCTCACACAATACGCAGCGCCTATGGTGCTTGTCGCACACAATACGCGGCGCCTATGGCGCTTGTCGCACACAATACGCAGCGACTATGGTGCTTGTCTTACACAATACGCGGCGCCTATGGTGCTTGTCGCACACAATACGCGGCGCCTATGGTGCTTGTCGCGCACAATACGCAGCGACTATGGTGCTTGTCTCACACAATACGCAGCGACTGTGGCGTTTGCCTCACACAATACGCGGCGCCTATGGTGCTTGTCTCACACAATACGCAGCGCCTATGGTGCTTGTCTCACACAATACGCAGCGCCTATGGCGTTTGTCTCACACAATACGCAGCGCCTATGGTGCTTGTCTCAAACAATACGCAGCGACTATGGCGTTTGTCTCACACAATACGCAGCGCCTATGGTGCTTGTCTCACACAATACGCAGCGCCTATGGCGCTTGTCTCACACAATACGCAGCGCCTATGGTGCTTGTCGCGCACAATACGCAGCGCCTATGGCGTTTGTCGCACACAATACGCGGCGCCTATGGCGTTTGTCTCACACAATACGCAGCGCCTATGGTGCTTGTCGCACACAATACGCAGCGCCTATGGCGCTTGGCTCACACAATACGCAGCGCCTATGGCGCTTGTCTCACACAATACTCAGCGCCTATGGCGCTTGTCTCACACAAAACGCAGCGCCTATGGTGCTTGTCGCGCACAATACGCAGCGACTATGGTGCTTGTCTCACACAATACGCGGCGCCTATGGTGCTTGTCTCACACAATACGCAGCGCCTATGGCGTTTGTCTCACACAATACGCAGCGCCTATGGTGCCTGTCGCACACAATACGCAGCGCCTATGGTGCTTGTCTCACACAATACGCAGCGCCTATGGCGTTTGTCTCACACAATACGCGGCGCCTATGGCGTTTGTCTCACACAATACGCGGCGCCTATGGTGCTTGTCGCACAAAATGCAGGACATAGCTCTCAAACTATTAAAAAATGATTTGATATTGTCACTCCTTCCGCGACGTAACACTTAACCTGACTGCATTGCATTCCTTTTTTTTTATTAAGCGGCTAATCAATAAGGGATGTGTTTGTATATAGTATACAAGGATACCACAGGGGGACAAATGGGGAATGTACTTCACTGTGCCTTAGTGGCCACTACATTCAAGCAACAATCATTGGTGTAGGATTTTAACCCATACATGACATAGAATATAGAGATAAACGACCGGAAGCTATACTCGTATAGGTTAGGAGATCCATGCTAAGACCAGAGGTCGCTGTCGCCTGGACCACATGTAGTGGTTAGCGCACTAGACCACACACCACTGGATCCCATGTTCCACTCTGGATCCTAATCTGGGGTATGTTTCATCTATTCATCCTTGCGTCCTTCCTGGAGGTTCCTTGGCCCACTTAGACCTTGTGTGCACGAAAGCGGCCGAAAACACCACGTTATGTCATTGCTTTGGGCACTAAATTCATGCGTAAACATCTATGCAATAAATACCTAGTATTAAATTAAATACTAGTAGTCAGTAGTAATACTAAATACAGTAGTAAAGAGAATGATCTGTATTTAACAGATTATCAAACGGATTCTCAGCAAGACAATAATTGTTTTGGGTGCGATTTAAAAATATTTCCCGGCGTCCTCGGCGTACCTGATGAAATACGGTTATAACGGTTCCTTCATCGTTAAACTGCATGATTTAGAGGATACACTGAGATATAGCCGATATATATATAGATACATGCAGCGACGCCTAGCGTGGAGATTGTGGAGCACGTGACAACCGTTGGTAGTGGTGAGCGGAACCAGCCAGAGAGGAGACCGGCACCGGCGCTCTGGGATACATCTCTCCGGGGGTAAAACCAGGTCCTTACCCTATTAGGCGGTGGGACTTGGGCTTATTGATGATATCGGGCCCCATAGGCACGCAACACTTTTTTTTTCTCCATTTCTTCTCTTGCCTTCCATCTCGGTGTCAGGAGCCTCTTGAAGGGCTGAATGGCGTGTATGACTAGTGAAAGAAACTAGGGGAGGCGCCAGGAGGTGGGGGTGAACTGGAGGAGGCGGTGGGGGGGGGGGGGGGGGGGGTTGGCAGTGGCAGTGCAATCCTGGGTGGGCTGGAGGGAGGTAGGGAGAGGGGGGTGGAGGTGAGGGTGCCGGGCCCGAGGGTCAAGCCCTGGTGTTGGAAAATCAATGCCGAGATTGATAGCCGTAGTGCTTTCTCATCCCGTCTGATGCAGCGTGGCGCTGTAGTGCTATTTCTTCAACTGGGAGATTCTGTTGATTGAGTTATTGAATCCCCTTGGCCTTCCGTGATTGGCTGTATGGGGGTGATGGCCGCGTGGGGTGGCGTGCCATTGGCTGCCAGAGAGACCGTATTAACGCAATCACCCGCTCGACTTCTACTGGTTATTTCGCTGATTTTTGGAGCTCAAAACCTTGGCAGCAAAAACAAAAAAAGTAATAATAATAATTGGGCGATAATATAGGATGATGGGAGGTCGCGTCTGCACCGTAGAAGGAATGACGTCTGGAGACCGCACCCACAGTTGTCAGATACAGAAGTAGGCTGCTGGGGGGTGGGGGGGATATATTTCATGGGGACTTACGGGAACGAATAACATGAAGTCGCATTTGTGGTAACTTTTCCAAAGATGATAACGGGATAGGAGGGGCGGGGGGCGGGGGGGCGGGGGAGGGGGCAGGACGCACGAGGGATGAGAGGGGTAGGGGAGTGGGGTAAAAAGTTCAGACTTGACTCCTACGCGACCTCAGGGGTCGCGTTATAGCGGTAAGCCGGGGGTAAACAGAATGCCCTCCTCCTCCCCCTTACCCACTTCAGCACCCCCATGCCCCGTGTCGGACATCATGTCTTCAAGGGCGGATTACTCCACAGGGCTCCAGAGTACAATGGAGATCAGGCCATGGATTGATGCCGTAATCTCCCACCTGAGGGCGCTCCATCACCGCCACAAGGTCAACACGCCCTTCTGAGGTCAAGGGGGTCGGTGAGGGGGTGGACGCGGGAGGAGCCACGGCCCCTTTGGTGACGTCTCAAAGCGTGCCATGTCGGGTCGGCGTCCTCCCCCCCCCCCCCCCCCCCCCACGCACACCCACCACTCTACTCCTCTCCTCTCTAGCCCCATTTATCGCCTTCCCTAGCCAAGAGCGGGGTTAAAGGGAAGGGACAAAGCTAACTGTGAGTGTGACGTCTTGCTTAGCGAATAGCAAAACTTATAATGTTGTCCTTGTAAAACATCTTATAATGTGGCTCTTGTCACCATACAATGTGTTATTTCTAACGCACATGACAATTTCAATGAAGAGAACTGCGTGTTACACGTGCTTCACTGGCCACTTCGTTTACTAAAAAGCGGAAAATCGATCCCTCTTTTTGACCGTGTTTGTCCCGTGCTCTCCCTCGTGTCTACTTCAATGATTTATCCTTTTTCTCTCGTCTTATGTACTCTTGTATCTCGCCTGTCGTTCTTGCATCATTATGGCTGCTCTCTGCTCTTTTGGATATCTACCCTCTCCACCTTTTCTTGCGTGTCTGTATCTGTCAGTCCTCACACTGTCATGTATCACCTCTCTCATTCGCTCTTCCTTCAATCTCACGCACTCTGTCCCTTTTCCTCTATGCTTCTTTCTCTCTCCCCCTCCCCCTATCTCTCTCTCTCCCCCTCCCCCCCCTCTCTCTCTCTCCCCCTCTCTCTCTGACACTCCTTCTCTCTTCCGGTCCGATGTCTTCCATGGATGCTTCTCCATTTCTCTCTTTCCGGTAAGGTACATCTCTCGCTTTCTGCCATATCTCTCCCTCTCTATCTGCTCCTTTTTTTCTCGCTTCGTTGTCTCATTGCTCAAATGTTACTGGTTAAGTAGACTTATCGGTCTTTCTAACCTCGTTTTGTCTCTCTTCTTTTTCCTCGTTACCAGCAATGTATCCCGTCGCTCTGTACGTGGCCATCCCCTTCTAGCGCATACCGAGAGCACCAGAGCGTCTTACATACCCTGTCTGCTGGCCTCACATTACGCCGTACAGGCAAACAGCAGGCTACACGCTAACATAACAATGCATGTGTCTTACGTACACATCGACCACAACTGAAGTGGCTTGGTATCTATTGCGCGGTCTATTTCGCTATCTGTAACACTAAGCTGCACTCTCTCTTCACGACGTGGAACAGAAATTTCACAGGCTTCACACCGACGAATATATCCGGTTATGGAAGGCCATATTGAAAAATATTCCTTCCACATATTTACGGGATTCAAATGAAATGATGAGATGACAGTTCTGCTCAGAGCTGCACGGTTCATGTTGAGGAACATATAACATGTAACATACGCAGAGCCAGACATTTGAAAGTGGGGGTGGGGGGGGGGGCCAGTGAAAAATATGTCCATCGGGGAGGCGGGACGGGGGTGGGGGAGGACCTGTAATGGAATGCCATATTGAAGATGTACCATTTAAATTAGCCTGTAATTACTATGTAACTTCTTCGCGTCTGGCTATCATGCGTTATGAGTAATTTATGTTATATAATTGTGCATTTATCACACGCAATTTAAATTTACCATCTTTCTAGAAATTTCTTTCTACTCCCGACGCCACTTTGACATGATGCCAGAACTCCCACCACTTGCATGTATTGATCTCTATTGGCTTGACAATATGCAGTGAGACACGGATGACGGGCCAATGTCTGGGTAAGATCAATATCGAAGGATGGCCCCACCCCCCCCCCTCTCCCCTCAAAGCATAAAGCAAACGGTTGAGAAAATTGAATTTACTTCATACCACACCATGCCATTACTTCATAACACACCATGCCATTACTTCATAACACACCATGCCATTACTTCATACCACACCATGCCATTACTTCATAACACACCATGCCATTACTTCATAACACACCATGCCATTACTTCATACCACACCATGCCATTAGTTTGGAAGCGGTAGTCCTAATAGTAGCCCACAGTATATCGTCAGTGAGACAAAGATACAGACGGTACAGACAGCGACATGGATACATAGACGGTACAGAGAGTGACAGGGATACATAGACGGTACAGAGAGTGACAGGGATACATAGACGGTACAGACAGCGACATGGATACATAGACGGTACAGAGAGTGACAGGGATACATAGACGGTACAGAGAGTGACACAGATACATAGACGGTACAGAGAGTGACACAGATACATAGACGGTACAGAGAGTGACAGAGATACATAGACGGTACAGAGAGTGACAGAGATACATAGACGGTACAGAGAGTGACAGAGATACATAGACGGTACAGAGAGTGACAGGGATACATAGACGGTACAGAGAGTGACAGAGATACATAGACGGTACAGAGAGTGACAGAGATACATAGACGGTACAGAGAGTGACAGAGATACATGGACGGTACAGAGAGTGACAGGGATACATAGACGGTACAGAGAGTGACAGAGATACATAGACGGTACAGAGAGTGACAGAGATACATAGACGGTACAGAGAGTGACAGAGATACATAGACGGTACAGAGAGTGACAGAGATACATAGACGGTACAGAGAGTGACAGGGATACATAGACGGTACAGAGAGTGACAGAGATACATGGACGGTACAGAGAGTGACATGGATACATAGACGGTACAGAGAGTGACAGAGATACATAGACGGTACAGAGAGTGACAGAGATACATGGACGGTACAGAGAGTGACAGGGATACATAGGCGGTACAGAGAGTGACAGAGATACATGGACGGTACAGACAGCGACATGGATACATAGACGGTACAGATAGTGACAGGGATACATAGACGGTACAGAGAGTGACAGGGATACATAGACGGTACAGAGAGTGACACAGATACATTAACGGTACAGAGAGTGACAGGGATACATAGACGGTACAGAGAGTGACACAGATACATAGACGGTACAGAGAGTGACAGGGATACATAGGCGGTACAGAGAGTGACAGGGATACATAGACGGTACAGAGAGTGACACAGATACATAGACGGTACAAAGAGTGACAGGGATACATAGACGGTACAGAGAGTGACACAGATACATAGACGGTACAGAGAGTGACAGAGATACATAGACGGTACAGACAGCGACATGGATACATAGACGGTACAGAGAGTGACAGAGATACATAGACGGTACAGAGAGTGACAGAGATACATAGACGGTACAGAGAGTGACAGAGATACATAGACGGTACAGAGAGTGACAGGGATACATAGACGGTACAGAGAGTGACAGAGATACATAGACGGTACAGAGAGTGACAGAGATACATAGACGGTACAGAGAGTGACAGGGATACATAGACGGTACAGAGAGTGACACAGATGCATAGACGGTACAGAGAGTGACAGGGATACATAGACGGTACAGAGACTGACAGAGATACATGGACGGTACAGAGAGTGACAGGGATACATAGGCGGTACAGAGAGTGACAGAGATACATAGACGGTACAGAGAGTGACAGAGATACATAGACGGTACAGAGAGTGACAGAGATACATAGACGGTACACAGAGTGACAGGGATACATAGACGGTACAGAGTGACAGGGATATATAGACGGTACAGAGAGTGACAGAGATACATAGACGGTACAGATAGTGACAGAGATACATAGACGGTACAGAGAGTGACAGGGATACATAGACGGTACAGAGAGTGACAGGGATACATAGACGGTACAGAGAGTGACACAGATACATAGACGGTACAGAGAGTGACAGGGATACATAGACGGTACAGAAAGTGACAGGGATACATAGACGGTACAGAGAGCGACAGGGATACATAGACGGTACAGAGAGTGACAGACATACCTAGAAGGTTCAGAGGGTGACAGGGATTTGTAAAGATTGATCGATATGGAAAGATAGCACAGAAAGAAACACATTTTTACAATTTCGTTTGTCATTCGGTCGATGCCCCTAGTCTACCTGGCGGCTCTCCCCCCCACCCCCCCTCCCGGCCCCTTTTAGTCCTAGACTGGCACTTAAGATGTCCAAATTATTTTCTCCTAAGTTATCGTGCGCTGAGTGTTCATGTGGGAGTAATTTGGAATGTACATACAGGGTTCGTGGGGTCGTTACCCACCGTTGTTTTCGTCTCCACGATAGCACTGCTTGCTCGTCCTCGCTTTAGGATTGTTTTTTTGCCTTTTTTGTATATTCTGGCGCTGTCCCGTGGGTCCTCGTTACGTCACAGCTATCGTGCTGCCATCTCACCGACGAAATTGCTTCCGGGTTCGCAGGGACGTCTCCTTGACACGTGACCTGGAAAATGGAGTGCGACGCGACTCTCGACTTATCTGGCCTTGCAGAGCGGCCCATAGGGGGAAGGGGTGGGGGCGTGGAGGCGGAGGGCCAGGGCGGTGGGGCGGGGGGGGGGGGGGGATAGAGAGGTCTTGTCGCTGCAGGTGGGTACTGGAAGCTGGATGTGAGGGTTGAGGTTAAATGATGAGGATGGGGTGTAGGTGTGGGTGGGATAGAATGAGGCGAGGGTTAAGGTTGGGGCAGGGCGTTTAGGGGTAGCCGTCGTGGAGGGTGGAGCGAATAGAGGGAAGTTGGTGAAGCAGTTGTGGTTGGGGATAGGATGGGGGTGGGCGGCTGGGGATGGGATGGGGGTGGGCGGGTGGGTAGGGGGGGGGGAGGTAGCTGCCCGTGGGGTAGACTGTGCTGGGAGTGCGAGAGCTCTCCGCTAGGGGGCGGGGAGGATGGCGGGTCCTACCCAGATTATATCGGAAATGCTATCGTTGGTGATGGAAAAAAAGAAAGAGGGTCGAGTGTGGGTGACGGAAAGACATCGAGGACTGCCTGGTGGGCCCCCCCCCCCACCCATCGAGGACTGCCTGGTGCCCCCCCCCACCCCTGCCATCCCCGCCCGCCTTCTACCCTCGTTTCACATTCATTACCAGCGCCCTGCACCACAGCGATGTGGTCCTGGACACTCGAGAGTGAAGGGCGTTCCACTCTGCCGAATAGTGTGTCTGCCCCGTGTACTCAGCTCCAAGGGCCCCCATCCACTCCTGCGGTGTCACAACGGGGGAGGACGTGGTCTCCTGACCAAGTCCATTGTCAATGCTATTCGTGGGAACACTTCGCTATTGCTCTTCTCTGCTGCCGCGGCTTCTACATGGCAGCCCCTACATGCCAGCCCCTACATGCCAGCCCCTACATGCCAGCCCCTACATGCCCGCCCCTACATGCCAGCCCCTACATGCCAGCCCCTACATGCCAGCCCCTACATGCCAGCCCCTACATGGCAGCCCCTACATGCCAGCCCCTACATGCCAGCCCCTACATGCCCGCCCCTACATGCCAGCCCCTACATGGCAGCCCCTACATGCCAGCCCCTACATGCCAGCCCCTACATGCCAGCCCCTACATGCCAGCCCCTACATGCCAGCCCCGACATGCCAGCCCCTACATGCCAGCCCCTACATGCCCGCCCCTACATGCCAGCCCCTACATGCCAGCCCCTACATGCCAGCCCCTACATGCCAGCCCCTACATGCCCGCCCCTACATGCCAGCCCCTACATGCCAGCCCCTACATGCCAGCCCCTACATGCCAGCCCCTACATGCCCGCCCCTACATGCCAGCCCCTACATGCCCGCCCCTACATGCCAGCCCCTACATGCCAGCCCCTACATGCCAGCCCCTACATGCCAGCCCCTACATGCCCGCCCCTACATGCCAGCCCCTACATGCCAGCCCCTACATTCCAGCCCCTACATGCCGGCCCCTACATGCCAGCCCCTACATGCCCGCCCCTACATGCCAGCCCCTACATGCCAGCCCCTACATGCCAGCCCCTACATGCCAGCCCCTACATGCCCGCCCCTACATGCCAGCCCCTACATGCCCGCCCCTACATGCCAGCCCCTACATGCCAGCCCCTACATGCCAGCCCCTACATGCCAGCCCCTACATGCCCGTCCCTACATGCCAGCCCCTACATGCCAGCCCCGACATGCCAGCCCCTACATGCCAGCCCCTACATGCCAGCCCCTACATGCCCGCCCCTACATGCCAGCCCCTACATGCCAGCCCCTACATGCCCGCCCCTACATGCCAGCCCCTACATGCCAGCCCCTACATGCCCGCCCCTACATGCCAGCCCCTACATGCCCGCCCCTACATGCCAGCCCCTACATTCCAGCCCCTACATGCCCGCCCCTACATGCCAGCCCCTACATGCCAGCCCCTACATGCCAGCCCCTACATACCAGCCCCTACATGCCAGCCCCTACATGCCCGCCCCTACATGCCAGCCCCTACATGCCCGCCCCTACATGCCAGCCCCTACATGCCAGCCCCTACATGCCCGTCCCTACATGCCAGCCCCTACATGCCAGCCCCGACATGCCAGCCCCTACATGCCCGCCCCTACATGCCAGCCCCTACATGCCAGCCCCTACATGCCCGCCCCTACATGCCAGCCCCTACATGCCCGCCCCTACATGCCCGCCCCTACATGCCAGCCCCTACATGCCAGCCCCTACATGCCAGCCCCTACATGCCAGCCCCTACATGCCAGACCCTACATGCCAGCCCCTACATGCCCGCCCCTACATGCCAGCCCCTACATGCCCGCCCCTACATGCCAGCCCCTACATGCCAGCCCCTACATGCCAGCCCCTACATGCCAGACCCTACATGCCAGCCCCTACATGCCAGCCCCTACATGCCAGCCCCTACATGCCAGCCCCTACATGCCCGCCCCTACATGCCAGCCCCTACATGCCCGCCCCTACATGCCCGCCCCTACATGCCCGCCCCTACATGCCAGCCCCTACATGCCAGCCCCTACATGCCAGCCCCTACATGCCAGCCCCTACATGCCAGCCCCTACATGCCAGCCCCTACATGCCAGCCCCTACATGCCAGCCCCTACATGCCAGCCCCTACATGCCAGCCCCTACATGCCAGCCCCTACATGCCAGCCCCTACATAGGGCCCCATAGGGGCTTTTTCGACACGGCGACACGGCGATTTTTAAAATCGACAACGCAACATTGGGGTTGTCTTAGAATCGACATGCGACATAAGACTTAGCGACACGCGACATGGAACTTTTCTTAAAATCGACACGCGACATGGACCTTTTCTTAAAATCGACACGCGACATGGACCTTTTCTTAAAATCGACACGCGATATGGACCTTTTTCTTAAAATCGACACGCGACATGGCTCCCCCTCCTCAGGGGCCCTCTACATGCACTTCACAGCGGGCCAAACGCATGGTTTACGAACCTGACTCGGAGAAGTGGGCTGAACCGTGACACGCTTTTGTGACACTAGAAGAACCGTGACACACAGGCGTTTGCGATACAAACAGTAACCGTGTCACGCTTTTGTGACACAATAATAACCGTGACACGAGAGAAACATTGACGCGAGGAGAATGTGACAGAAATACCCACGCTACAAGATTTGTTTGTTTAATTCGCACTAGTTCCAACTAGGCAGTGTTGTTAGTTAAATCGAGGATCGTTTTTTAAAAGTTAATAAATGATCTGTTTTAAGGGCTAGCTTGCCTGGAATACGTAGGCTAGGTCTTTGGCATCGAGGCCAAAGTAATTATCGTAGTCGGTGTCGATGGCTACCGACAGCAATGGCAATCTTCAATGACGTAACAATGGGCAACACGAGGAAGTTAATGACGTCACGTATTAACTAAATTCAAGTCAGTAGTCTTGTAATTTCCGGGTCGTTCTGGGTTGTTCTATGAAAGTTCAACCCCCCTTTTTTCAGCATAGCTTCACGTTTGACTTACGCCTATTATTTGCCACCATAATACCTTCAGTGGGATCTAACATTGATGATAAACCAATTTTCGGATCCGGTCTTATCACCCAGCTTTGTGTGCACTTCCGGTCATTAAACGTTAAGGCGGCAGAGGTTGGGCTGGACACGACGCCATGGATTCATACTGGCCTGAGAGTGCCAGTACAGAACCGCTTTTCTCTTAGTCATGAGATCTCTCATTGCATTGTACCATTTCATTTCCTCCCTTCTCTTCACCCATGAAGTATGCCACTGCATAGTGACGTCATTTCCGTTTGTTTACGGCTAAAGTTCCGCGTAGACGCGTCTTCTGCTCTAACTTCCGGTGGCGCTAAGGATGCCGGGAGGGCAGCCGCATAACTCTGGGACGCTATGACGTCATCGTGGTGCTGGGGTATTGCCACACCATCGGGGATAGGCTTGTATCAGATATTGTGTAGAGACATAACCTCAGATTGTATCGACCTGGGCGGGTTGGTCAGAGCGGGGTTCCACCCGGAGTTGAAGGAGTTGACTGCTGTTACCATGCGGGCAGGGTTGTACCGAGATCTCTGTCCACGGTGAGGGTAGAGAGGACAACAAGGCGACCTGTCCAGTTGTTTTGTGTGTTTTTTAATTGTTCTTTTTTTTTTGGGGGGGGGGCGGGTGGTGGTTCAGGGGGATTGGGGTATAAGCATCCACAAGAACAGTCTGGGAACATACGAGAAGAGACCCCCCCCCCCCTCCCCCTTAGAGAGCTGAAGCGTCTGTCAGTACAGAGGGTTACCCCGCGCCCTCTGGCGAGTGACCGTCATTACAAATAGTGAAGACAACCCCAGCTCCTTTGAAACAGAAACGGATGGCAAGCTTCCCCATCAGTCCGCAAGCGGCGCTGTGATAGCTGTAATCCTACACCTCCCATTTGTGCTCTCACCCCTCCCTCTCCCTCCCTGGAGCTTGTGTCACCGACGACCCCCCCCCCACCCACCACCTCTTGTTGTCATGTTAACACGACCACCATTCTCTCCGTCTCCCTCCCCATTCATGCGGCGTTGGTCGCCGTGGCCGCGCAAGCCCGAACCACCCCTGGAGCCGTGAGTCACTCAGGGACCCATGTTTTTTATACCCATAACTCATGTGTGTCCAGATGAAGAGGAAACTCTGGTAGCGCCCAGGGGCGAAGGGAGCGGTGAAAGGGCTTTTTCCGTGTTATTCACTGGCAGGGGACCACATAAACGTCACAATCGTCCATTTGGCTACATGGGACGTGGCGGCCTGTATGGGCCGGAGGGGGTGTCAGGGGCATCCTTTGGGTATTTTAAGCACACCATCTGGTCATGGTATGGCTACAATGTGTGGCTTTTTTGTGGCCATCAGATAACAGCAACGATATGTTGCTGGATGAAACCCCGAGGCAACTGTAGGGGAAGTCCTTGGATCTGTGGAGCGGGGCGCGGTCCTCGGGGACAACAGCAATCCACCCACACGTAAGGGACATGGAACTGCTCGCTCGTATCGGGTAATAGTAAGACGAGCTCACGCACAGACGGTGCTCCGCCGCCAGTGGCTCATTCTCATCAAGCCACTGGATACCCAACAATAGCAGAACGTTCGCACAACGTTGGTTTTTGGTTGTAATTACGTTATATCAAAGTTAATATTAGGACAACGTCGTTACAACGCTTGTCGCAAACAGACTAATATTTTCTAGCCTAAATTTCATAAACAATAAAACCTTTGCTATTTGCAGTGACCAATACAAATTGGCTGCGTGTAGCAGTTGTTATGAATATATGATTCCGAGAAGTCGGGAGTGGACGTTTTCACAACGTTGGGACAACGTTAGCTGAGGAGTCTGACTTTATGAAAACTATATGTAATTTATTGTCTTTGACATTCATGCTGCAAATTAATTCATATACGCATTTGTTGCTCGCAGAAGGCACAATTTTAATACTGGACTGAAATCCATAGATTTTCACGTCGTTACAACGTTATCGCAACCAAAACTAACGTTGTGTCGACGTTGTCATGACGTTAACTTGTTTGCTGGGCAAGCACATCACAACCACAGGGTAACCACATCACAACCACATGGCAACCACATCACAACCACATGGCAACCACATCACAACCACAGGACAACCACAACACAACCACATGGCAAGCACATGGGAACCACAAGGCAACCACAGGACAATCACAGGGCAACAACAGGGCAACCACAGGGCAACCACAGGGCAACCACATGGCAACCACATTACAACCACATCACAACCACAGGGCAACCACAACACAACCACATGACAACCACAACACAACCACAGGGAAACCACAACACAACCACATGGCAACCACATGGCAACCACAGGGCAACCACAGGGCAACCACAGGGCAACCACAGGGCAACCACAACGCAACCACATGGCAACCACAGGGCAACCACAGGGCAGCCACAGGGCAACCACAGGGCAACCACAGGGCAACCACAGGGCAACCACATGGCAACCACTTTACAACCACAGAGCAACCACAGAGCAACCACAACACAACCACATGACAACCACAACACAACCACAGGGCAACCACAACAAAACCACATGGCAACCACATGGCAACCACAGGGCAACCACAGGGCAACCACAGGGCAACCACATGGCAACCACTTTACAACCACAGAGCAACCACAGGGCAACCACAACACAACCACATGACAACCACAACACAACCACAGGGCAACCACAACACAACCACATGGCAACCACATGGCAACCACAGGGCAACCACAGGGCAACCACAGGGCAACCACAGGGCAACCACATGGCAACCACATCACAACCACAGGGCAACCACAACACAACCACATGGCAACCACATGGCAACCACAGAGCAACCACAGGGCAACCACAGGGCAACCACAGGGCAACCACAGGGCAACCACAGGGCAACCACAACACAACCACATGGCAACCACAGGGCAATCACAGGGCAACCACAGGGCAACCACAGGGCAACCACATGGCAACCACAGGGCAACCACATGGCAACCACAGGGCAACCACAGGGCAACCACATCACAACCACAGGGCAACCACCGGGCAAACACAGGGCAACCACAGGGCAACCACATCACAACCACAGGGCAACCACAGGGCAACCACAGGGCAACCACATCACAACCACAGGGCAACCACAGGGCAACCACAGGGCAACCACAGGGCAACCACATGGCAACCACAGAGCAACCACAGGGCAACCACAAGGCAACCACAGGGCAACCACAGGGCAACCACAGGGCAACCACATGGCAACCACATCACAACCACAGGGCAACCACAACACAACCACATGGCAACCACATGGCAACCACAGAGCAACCACAGGGCAACCACAGGGCAACCACAGGGCAACCACAGGGCAACCACAACACAACCACATGGCAACCACAGGGCAACCACAGGGCAACCACATTACAACCACATCACAACCACAGGGCAACCACATCACAACCACAGGGCAACCACAGGGCAACCACAGGGCAACCACATCACAACCACAGGGCAACCACAGGGCAACCACAGGGCAACCACAGGGCAACCACAGGGCAACCACAGGGCAACCACATGGCAACCACAGAGCAACCACAGGGCAACCACAGGGCAACCACAGGGCAACCACAGGGCAACCACATCACAACCACAGGGCAACCACAGGGCAACCACAGGGCAACCACAGGGCAACCACATTACAACCACAGAGCAACCACAGGGCAACCACATCACAACCACAGGGCAACCACAGGGCAACCACAGGGAAACCACAGGGCAACCACAGGGCAACCACAGGGCAACCACAGGGCAACCACATGGCAACCACAGAGCAACCACAGGGCAACCACAAGGCAACCACAGGGCAACCACAGGGCAACCACAGGGCAACCACATGGCAACCACATCACAACCACAGGGCAACCACAACACAACCACATGGCAACCACATGGCAACCACATGGCAACCACATGGCAACCACAGGGTAACCACAGGGCAACCACAGGGCAACCACAACACAACCACATGGCAACCACAGGGCAACCACAGGGCAACCACAGGGCAACCACATGGCAACCACAGGGCAACCACATGGCAACCACAGGGCAACCACAGGGCAACCACAGGGCAACCACAGGGCAACCACAGGGCAACCACATTACAACCACAGAGCAACCACAGGGCAACCACATCACAACCACAGGGCAACCACAGGGCAACCACAGGGCAACCACAGGGCAACCACATGGCAACCACAGGGCAACCACAGGGCAACCACAGGGCAACCACAGGGCAACCACAGGGCAACCACAGGGCAACCACATCACAACCACAGGGCAACCACAGAGCAACAACAGCACAGAGGGCAACCACAGGGCAACCACAACACTACCACATGACAACCACAAAGCAACAACAGCACAGAAGGCAACCACAATATAAGCACCAGAGGACCGCAATAGAGCCATAAAGCAAGCAATCACCAGAGGACCGCAATAGAGCCATAAAGCAAGCAAGCACCAGAGGACCGCAATAGAGCCATAAAGCAAGCAAGCACCAGAGGACCGCAATAGAGCCATAAAGCAAGCAAGCACCAGAGGACCGCAATAGAGCCATAAAGCAAGCAAGCACCAGAGGACCGCAATAGAGCCATAAAGCAAGCAAGCACCAGAGGACCGCAATAGAGCCATAAAGCAAGCAAGCACCAGAGGACCGCAATAGAGCCATAAAGCAAGCAAGCACCAGAGGACCGCAATAGAGCCATAAAGCAAGCAAGCACCAGAGGACCGCAATAGAGCCATAAAGCAAGCAAGCACCAGAGGACCGCAATAGAGCCATAAAGCAAGCAAGCACGAGATAACTGAGGTGTACTGTCCGGACGTAGCTCTCCACGTTCACATTTGTCCAAAAAAGACATTTTACCTATCTTGGTACGCTCTTTTTCTGTTACGGTATATAATTATGGCGTCATTACTATATAAAACAGTTGAGTTAAATGAGTGCAGTGATCGTCTTTCAGGAAAGGGATGACGTCATAACGCTTCTCCCGGATATCACGTGACTAACTGACGATCGTCACGATCGAGATGGGGATCCGACACTCATGCTAACGGTCGAAAAAACATGGCTGGGATGAGCCGTCCGCAATCTTCTTCACTCTGTCTCTGTTTCTCTGTCGCGATGTCTGTTTCTCCCTCTGCTGTGTGCCCTATCGCTGTGCGCCACGTATCATCTAAGCTCCCGTCTACCGTGCTGTTGCCACTTCTCCGCTTCGGTTTCAGTTTCAGTCAATTCGATCCCTCTATCTTTGTAAAACACAGCTCGCTCTGGCTCTCCATCACTGGGCGTCTTTCTCTCTCTCTATATATATATAGATATATATTCTCCCTCTCTCTCTCTCTCTCTCTATATATATATATAGATAAATATCTAGTCTCTCTCTCTCTCTCTCTCTCTCTCTCTCTCTCTCTATATATATATATATATATATATATATATATGGAATCCCGAAACTTGATGGCAGATGTCAAATAAACATGGCCACTGACACAACATCTTCGGTGGTGAGGGTCGCAATTACGTCAACACGTTATATTAAAATCATTCGCGGCCAATTTCTCCCCAATATAAACGACGGCGGAGAGACGGCCTTTGTTGATAATGCACCCTGGATGGAGTCCGGCCACCGGTAGGGGGATTCATTGCTGACCTTGACCTTGGTGCGACTCCGCCCCGCCGACCACTCAGGGTGCCAATACAGGAAGAAATATCTCACAACCAGCCCACACAATACCCGTCATAGCGTAGTGACAGGAATATTCTTAATATTCAATGCCTGTTATTAATCACATTGTGAATTATCCATCGGGGCTGCGTTATCGCCCTCTCGGTCCCCGTCAATTGCTTTCCTTTCCGGCGCAGGTTAATAGCGTGATTTGTTGACGTGCGGGACACTGACCGGGGATCGCTTTTTGATCCGTTAAGCCGAGAAAAGTTACCGGGTCTCTCAAAGGTCCCGAGGTGAAAACGCGGACGATGGAACGCTCATTTACCTACTGAAGTTCATTCGATTAGGGATATTTCGCGCTTATCTGTTGGCAATTTGTGGGGATAGGTATTTTATAATTCTTGGTTCAGCGGGAAGACGGGAAGAATCGCATTGGGTCCTTATTTGAATGAAGGCGATGGCGGTTAATCTCTCGCCGCCCCCCCTCCCCCCCCCCCCGCCCCCCTCCCACGCTGCCTCGCCATGACCCCCCAGCATGGCCTGGTACCTGGAAGTCATTGATAACCGCATACAATTTGTGTACAGTCATGTGCGCTGTACACGATCACCACACATGTGTATCCTGCCAGTGCCGCGAGCTCCCCCCCCCCCCCCGCCCTATACACAGCATCTTCTTCTTCTCCCAGCATTATGAGCGATTTACTCTGAAACCCCCATCCATCATTGTTACCGTTTCGCCATTCTTCACTTTCATGGTTTTATGACAATCTACTCAATCATTTTACTTGATATCTTCAGGGTTTTATTAAACTATTAATCGATTCCACAAAGACTGCATTCATGGTTTTATTCATATCACATGTATTGATTTTCAGGGTTTTAATATTGACTAATTTTGACCAGTATGGCACGATATAGCCTTCCAGGCTGAAAGTGCCGTTAAGCCCCAATCAAATCAAATCAACCATCCATCATTGTGGGAAGCCTGATCACGTGAGCCGTCCTTCACCCACATGCCCCCCCCCCCCTCCACTCCTCCCAACTCATCGCCGCTGCCCGTCTTTTCCCAATGTCTCTATAGGACCCGATCGATAATCGCTTACATAACAATTAGTTAATCCCCTTTGAGAAAACCGACCGAACCGGCCTGAGAGGTAGGTACAGCAGACCCGTGGGGCTACGTGTTCCTTGGGTCATGCGGGGGTTGGCTTCAATGATTGGGTGTATTGGGCCACTTTTGCGCACACATGGGAACACTGAGCTGAAATTAATGCCAAATCCCAACCTTAATGCCACCAGCAATTGCCACCGGAATGAAACGAAACAAATTGGTGTTCTAGGCTGTCTTTATGCACAGAAGGGCTAAACTGGGATGATGACGGATGATGAAGGATGATGAAGGAGGATGATGAAGGATGATGAAGGATGGCGAAGGATGAAGGAGGATGATGAAGGATGATGAAGGATGATGAAGGATGACGAAGGAAGATGGTGAAGGATGATGAAGGATGATGAAGGATGATGAAGGATGACAAAGGAGGATGATGAAGGATGATGAAGGATGACGAAGGATGATGGTGAATGATGGGAAAGGATGATGAAGGATGATGAAGGATGACGAAAGATGATGGTGAATGATGGGGAAGGATGATGAAGGATGACGAAGGATGACGAAGGATGATGAAGGATGATGAAGCAGGATGATGAAGGAGGATGAAGGAGGATAAAGGAGGATGATGAAGGATGATGAAGGATGTACGGGTGAAACATATCACACATGTGGTGCTTCGGCCTGGATTCGAACCCAAAACCTATTAATCTGCGGTCTGCAGTCTAGTGCCAATAATCTGCCACTACATCAGGGATCCTACCAGATTGGTATGCTACCACTTGTTTTCCCTCATACTTTCATTATGGATCTGAAATATTGTCTTTGATGTACAGTGAGTGTAACATTATTATGGCCTTAGATGCTCGGTGAGGGGGATTGGCGGGGGGAGGGGGGGGGAGGGGGTTAGCAGCCGGGCGCACCCAGAGAAATCCCATCTCCTCACTCTTGTGCTCGCAAAACTTCAGGGGTTACCATAAGAACATGGCCCAATGAACATCCACGTATAGCCAGGAGCGCACGCGGAGAGCGGAGAGCGGAGAGCGAGCACCGCGGCGGAACAGAAAACTATACCACTCTCCCAGAGAATGTCTTTGATCACCCTCCAGAGGGCGTGGTGGCGGCGTCACAGAGTCGGGTGATGGTTCAGACGTTTTCTGTGTGAACTCATGGGTCGGCGATCGAGTGGCTGTCAGCTTATCCACTTTTCTCTCCTGTCAGTGTGTTTCGATGTAACGATGTGTAATGATGATAATAGTTTTTCGCAAACTAAACCTACTGCATGATATGGCGGGGCAAGGCGTATTTCCGTTTCTTGAGAATGGATCGTGAACTGGGGAAGAAAATAATTCTTCATGAACTGGGAAGGGCGTAATAGCCGACTGTCGTCATCAGTGATTTGTATTAATCATGAAATGAATTTTTTAATATTAAATAACCTTGAATCGGGAAATCGCTGATTCATATCGTGCATCCGCCTTTTCTTTGTATGCGGGGAGTTCTCCTTTTAATTCATCGTGACTTGGGAATACATGTATAGAAATGTATTCTTCGTGATCTGGGAACGCCCTTGATCTTACTCTTACCTGTTGCTTAGTAACCTCTATTATATTGCTGACAGACAATGCTATATTATGTACCCGTAATCAACTACATAACCCAGCCATACATATTGAAACATAATTCTAATGTACTTTGCATTCAGAGACCAATATACATCCTTTCTGGCTCCGTTGGTGAGCAGACTGGCTCGAAGATCAAAATATCGTGGGTTGAACTCTGATACCGGCCAATGGGAGCAAGCTTCATTCAACCGGAAGTTTCGTAGCCCGATTAAGCCTTCATGGGCGCAAAAGTGACCAAAACTTCATCATTTCATTTCGTTGCAGACAAATACGGATTTGGCTCATCATTTTGACATTTGAAAACAAATCGCGGCCCAACAGTGGACACACGTTATGGCGTGAACAGTAACGAGATAATATACAGTACACAGTACGATTAAACAAGAACCAACTAAGACTTCTAATTCAGTATGACAAGCATACACTAATATACAGTACACAGTACGATTAAACAAGAACCAACTAAGACTTCTAATTCAGTATGACAAGCAGTCGCCGCCAAAACAGAACTGGTTCATTTGCTTTACGCTACGCTACAGCAAAAGTGACCAAAACTTCATCATTTCATTTCGTTGCAGACAAATACGAATTTGGCTCGTCATTTTGACATTTGAAAACAAATCGCGGCCCAACAGTGGACACACGTTATGGCGTGAACAGTAACGAGATAATATACAGTACAGCCACTAAACATGGAGGTACTGTACATCTCAAAAGTTCATGGGCGTTGCTGTTGGAACGGCTTCAAAAGCGAATCAAAACAAGAACCAACTAAGACTTATAATGCAGTATGACAAGCAGTCGCCGCCAAAACAGAACTGGTTCATTTGCTTTACGCTACGCTACAGTTTTTGTTCTCGAGCAATGAGTACTGTAAATACACATAAAAGGGCGAGAAATAGTCTTGGTCGAAGATTTTTGTGTGCTAAAAGAGAAAATATGAATATTTCTGTATAATGGTCAATTAATGGTCTGATGAATCAATCGCAAGCTTTTAGCAAACGCTTCCAATGTGGAAAGAATTCCATATCTTGTACGGTAACTATGGAATAAATTTAACGGCTTATTATTTCCATTCCATTCTTAAATCCGGTTACATCACTGTCCAGTATCTGTAATGTTATAGTCTACATTTCCGTCCCATCCACATCATTATTTTTATTTCATGTATTGTCCCATGCAAATAGAGCCAACAAAGGCTTCTTTCACCGTGATGGTCGCGGATGGGGACACTGCAGGCAATCCTTTCTTTCAAACCTGAACGGCCGGATGCATCCAATGGGAATCCGATATGCGCGGTATTTATCACCGGGATAATCTGGCTGCCACCGCGGGGCGTGGCAAGCGACTCGCCTGCCTGCCACCATGAGAGGAATGACCCCCACAATGGTACAACACTTTGTTCGCCATATCGACTGTTGCCGAATGGGCCATTTATCGCGATGCGGACCGTTACGATGGCCAAGCGAAACATATATTGCACATCGATCATTGAAGCCTGTTTGGTCGACGCTCACTCCCCCCCCTCCCACACACACCCACCCCCACTCAACCCCACCCCCATCCCGACCGGCATTCCCCCCACGCCCCTCCTCGCAGCATAGCCGGTCTTCATCCACCCCGCCCTTACCCACACTTGATCCGCCTTTCTTTGGTCTATAGTTTCTGTCCATCCTTGACACTGGCCATGCATGCAAATTGCATATCCCTCCGGTCCGTATGAATGGTCAATCACTTCTCCCCGAGCAGCTAACTTTCATGCGGAGAGAGGAGCATGCCGGTATAAGCCGAGCCGTGGATATAGCGCGAGCGAATCAGACAGAAATATGGAGTCAGAGAGGTACGAGGCCCCGCCCCGCATACAAAACAGCAGCGGCGGGCAGTCCGCGAGTCAGGCAGCCTTTTCGAACGCACCGAACTAGCGACGCTAGATGTGTTAGTTCAGATGAATGCCTCCCGTCATCTGTGCGTCGTCTATCTATCAGGTATGTAAGCGTAGCCCGCTGACTGACTGGCCGGGCATCCTATGGCATATATACCTGACAGCGTGCGCGGCTTAGATCACCGGAGACCGGGTATACGGTGTATATCTAAAGTAAGATGCATGGTGACAGCTGGCTCGTAAAGACGGCCAGCGTCGGGCTGATGAACTGGCGTCGGAACAGCCTTACTTTGACTTAGCCCGGTACATGAAGAGGCGGAGATTTAGCTTCCCGCGGACCGGGGGTTGTGAGATCACCAGCCCGTTCTATCGTAAAGACTACAGAGGTGAGATGACGCATCAGATCTTCAGTCAGTTGCCACCGGCAACGTGCGGTACGTGCAACGCATGATGAGACAGCGATTACAAGCGGTTGCTATGGGCAACACAGGAAGCCGATAACTCAATGCTAGAAAGGATTGAAGGGGATATGAATAAGCTTTTTTGAACAGACGAGACGTGGGCGACTCGGACATAACTTCTACGACAGATGCCGCCTTATGATTTGGATATAGTTTTTATTTATATGCGACGCAGACACTGCGACGCAGGTAATTGAAGCATCAGGACGGGGAACTTCATTCTGAAATGATGCGAGAGTTTTACAGGTATTCAGACTAGGGATGTGAATCGACGCGTTGGATTTATATGCATGTATATATATCGACTGACTCTGTCCTGACTCAGCAACAAATAGGCGGCGGTGGCTGTGATATCAGCACGAGAGGGACACACTCAGGGGCATCGCATACATAACAAAGAATACATGGACATGCGGATGCTATGCGCAGCGGAGACACGTCTCAACTGTGGATTATGTCATGATGCAATGGGTAGGGCACCCGTCTTAACCCTTTCGTGGCTGACTTTGTCTCTCCCATTATATCACGGTAAGCACTATTGCATGGGGAGTTCTGTAGCTTCGATTCTAAGATGCAACGATGTCAGCCGGGTATATTATCCCTGTCGTGAGGGATCCTATCTCAGCCATGCATCATGCACCACGGACAGTGTTTTCATCCTCCGTGGGGACATTACACATTCATTCTAAAGCGAGCTATCACGTTGTGTGTCGTTGAATGTGACACCTACCTTAACCCTTTCATGTATGATCCTAACACTTAAAGCTGCTCATACAGCAATATGCTATCTATACCTTAATTTCCTAAATATGTCTTTGACACAAATACTGGATATGTTGTTTGATATTAGAAGTACTGATAGAAATGTTGCATGATCAACTAAATTTGTTCCAGTTATAGGGGAAAATGTAACAGCAATACCTGAATGTTGATGATATAATGAGAGAACCATACTTTCAAACATAATTTTTTGCAAAATGGAGCTCTTCCAACATGTCTTTTTATTAACTGCACATTACATTACATATGTATACAACAATGACCTAATGTATAATTTCCATTGAAAAGGGCGAACATTGTTGGGAGAGAAAAAAATGCTACTTGAGTAACTTTAAGGGGTGTGTTCGATTTACCTGAAACCGATGGGAAACCGAAACCGTTTTTGAAACCGGTTTCAACGGTTTGTCGACCTAAAGGCGAACGCATAGTTTCATTTGTTTACAGTTTCAGCATGTAGTTATGCAATGGTCATGTGCTTATACAGTTGTGCCAGGATAAATATGCCGTATGTTCTATTCGCGATTGCACTGGCAGTGAATAAATTAGCCTCCTACTTCTGTCCAAAAGTCTCTATTCATTACATTTATGATTAACTATGGTGTATATGTTGATGGCACTGACCGTTCCGCGCAACAGAAACCGTCAAACCAGCTCCCTCGATAGTTTACGGTTTCGAGCAAACCGGTTTCGGTTCTTCTCCTGTCGAACAGTCACTGCGGCAAACCGGTTTTGGTTTCATGCAAATCGAACACGCCTTAAATGATGGCAGAACGATAGCATTACAGGAGCGCGTTATGAGGAACTGAGTGAGTTTCCCCTTTTCCCCGGGGGCCGGCCCGGTTAACCCAGTGGGTTAGGACGGCACGTGGGTCCATGGTTCGAGCCTCGCTGTGGCCATGTCTGTGGGGTCGCAGGATAAAGATCCCATGTCCTTCTTTGTAAAAAGTAGGGGATTACCCCCGGGGACATGGCTCCACTCTCGCTTCTTCCTCCCATTGACGCGATATGACCAACAGTAGTCCGAGCGTCCTGAATATACCACCAACCCTTTTCTCCGCTCCAATCGCGCTTGACTTTTCTTTATGATTCACGTTGTCGGTCCCACGTTCTGAGAGGTCCCTGGTTAAAATCAAGCACTAATCAGATCAAGCTACTAAATCCGCAGTTTTATGCAGTTGTCCATGTCATCAGTAATTATCCTTAATCGATATTATGCAGCTGTCCCACGCCCCGCACGCACCTGCTCAGTTCACTCTTCCAGATGAATGATTATAGGAAGGATGAACAGGCGTCTTTGATGCATACTTTGGGTTGGTGGGACATTTACAACAGATTGAGGCATTGGGGTGCGGTCCACGCCCTACAAGTCCCCCGCCGCCCTCTGTCAACATTAACTGCGGTTCTGCCATCAATCTGCATATTGATGGCGATAGAGATGTGTGCTGGGCCACATGCGGGGGTTTTGGTTGAACCGGTGGTCAGTCTATTGGTCTGAAATCGGGTGTTTTACGCACTAGTTAAAGAACGAGCTGGAGTGCATTCGCCCAAAATAAAGCACGAGACGCGATAGCGTCGAGTGCTTTATTTGGGGAATGCACGACAGCGAGTTCTTTAACGTACTTATAAAATTGTTATAACAAAGGCCTGACATGTGCTCACGTTTGGACACAGGAAGTGACTATTCAATCTATTGTGTCAGTTGCACTGCCCGACGAATACGTGAGGCACATTGTGGAAGCAACGGTTCGTCGTCGTGAAGCCCCAGGGGGAGGGTATGGGTGGGAAGGCGTGGATGAAGTAGACATTTTGGAAGTCATTGCTTCTTAGTTCCGTGAAAACATCGCCCCATGAAAAGCGATATGACGGATATAATAAGAAATGTATGCAATCGATAACTGTGGAATTTCCATATATTTTGAGATTTCTGATCTAACCCCCGCCCCTTTGGTGCTTAACATTGACTTATGCAGTCCATTGTTTGTCTTGAAATTGGCAAGTTCTGTCAACACCAGCCAACTCGGCTCCGCTCAGCTCAGCTCGACTCTTGACGAGTCAATATTAACAACTGTTCTTTATCTAGATAATGCACAGTTTTTCCGTTCATTATTAAAATAAAGCACTGTTTTACAGTTCTTTATTTGAATACCGCACACTTACGTTAATAAAACACGGCTAGGTCTGTTTTTCGATCCATTCCTCAAGATAATGAACACTTAAGACAAAGGCGTGACGTCACACAATTTTTTAAGCATAGCTCAAGTCATTCTTCAGTCCAAAGAACATTGGGTGGTCGGTCCCCGTCCGTTGGTCACGTATTAAGACGTGGCTTTTGTAGCTATTGCTTCTGTTTTTCAATTGATTCTGCGACATCTATTGCGGAGTAGGCCTCAGATTGGGGCGGAGTAGGCCTCAGATTGGGGCGGAGTAGGCCACCAATTGGGGCGGAGTAGGCCTCAGATTGGGGCGGAGTAGGCCTCAGATTGGGGCGGAGTAGGCCACCAATTGGGGCGGAGTAGGCCTCAGATTGGGGCGGAGTAGGCCTCAGATTGGGGCGGAGTAGGCCACCAATTGGGGCGGAGTAGGCCTCAGATTGGGGCGGAGTAGGCCACCAATTGGGGCGGAGTAGGCCTCAGATTGGGGCGGAGTAGGCCTCAGATTGGGGCGGAGTAGGCCACCAATTGGGGCGGAGTAGGCCACCAATTGGGGCGGAGTAGGCCACCAATTGGGGCGGAGTAGGCCTCAGATTGGGGCGAAGTAGGCCTCAGATTGGGGCGGAGTGGGCCTCAGATTGGGGCAGAGTAGGCCTCAGATTGGGGCGGAGTAGGCCTCAGATTGGGGCGGAGTAGGCCACCAATTGGGGCGGAGTAGGCCTCAGATTGGGGCGAAGTAGGCCTCAGATTGGGGCGGAGTGGGCCTCAGATTGGGGCGAAGTAGGCCTCAGATTGGGGCGGAGTAGGCCTCAGATTGGGGCGGAGTAAGCGTCAGATTGGGGCCGAGTAGGCCTCAGATTGGGGCAGAGTAGGCCACAGATTGGGACGGAGTAGGCCTCAGATTGGGACGGAGTAGGCCTCAGATTGGGGCGGAGTAGGCCTCAGATTGGGGCGGAGTAGGCCACAGATTGGGACGGAGTAGGCCTCAGATTGGGGCGGAGTAGGCCTCAGATTGGGGCGGAGTAGGCCTCAGATTGGGGCAGAATAGGCCTCAGATTGGGGCGAAGTAGGCCTCAGATTGGGGCGGAGTAGGCCTCAGATTGGGGCGGAGTAGGCCTCAGATTGGGGCGAAGTAGGCCTCAGATTGGGGCGGAGTAGGCTTCAAATTGGGGCGGAGTAGGCCACAGATTGGGGCGGAGTAGGCCTCAGATTGGGGCGGAGTAGGCCACCAATTGGGGCGGAGTAGGCCTCAGATTGGGGCGGAGTAGGCCTCAGATTGGGGCGGAGTAGGCTTCAAATTGGGGCGGAGTAGGCCTCAGATTGGGGCAGAGTAGGCCACCGATTGGGGCGGAGTAGGCCACCGATTGGGGCGGAGTAGGCCACCAATTGGGGCGGAGTAGGCCTCAGATTGGGGCGAAGTAGGCCTCAGATTGGGGCGGAGTAGGCCTCAGATTGGGGCGGAGTAGGCCTCAGATTGGGGCGGAGTAGGCGTCAGATTGGGGCGGAGTAGGCCTCAGATTGGGGCAGAGTAGGCCACAGTTTGGGACGGAGTAGGCCTCAGATTGGGACGGAGTAGGCCTCAGATTGGGGCGGAGTAGGCCTCAGCTTGGGACGGAGTAGGTCTCAGATTGGGGCGGAGTAGGCCTCAGATTGGGGCGGAGTAGGCCTCAGATTGGGCAGAGTAGGCCTCAGATTGGGGCGGAGTAGGCCACAGATTGGGGCAGAGGAGGCCTCAGATTGGGGCGGAGTAGGCCACAGATTGGGGCGGAGTAGGCTTCAGATTGGGGCGGAGTAGGCCTCAGATTGGGGCGGAGTAGGCCTCAGATTGGGGCGGAGTAGGCCACCAATTGGGGCGGAGTAGGCCTCAGATTGGGGCGGAGTAGGCCTCAGATTGGGGCGGAGTAGGCCACCAATTGGGGCGGAGTAGGCCTCAGATTGGGGCGGAGTAGGCCTCAGATTGGGGCGGAGTAGGCCACCAATTGGGGCGGAGTAGGCCACCAATTGGGGCGGAGTAGGCCACCAATTGGGGCGGAGTAGGCCTCAGATTGGGGCGGAGTAGGCCTCAGATTGGGGCGGAGTAGGCCACCAATTGGGGCGGAGTAGGCCTCAGATTGGGGCGAAGTAGGCCTCAGATTGGGGCGGAGTGGGCCTCAGATTGGGGCAGAGTAGGCCTCAGATTGGGGCGGAGTAGGCCACCAATTGGGGCGGAGTAGGCCTCAGATTGGGGCGGAGTAGGCCTCAGATTGGGGCGAAGTAGGCCTCAGATTGGGGCGGAGTGGGCCTCAGATTGGGGCCGAGTAGGCCTCAGATTGGGGCAGAGTAGGCCACAGATTGGGACGGAGTAGGCCTCAGATTGGGACGGAGTAGGCCTCAGATTGGGGCGGAGTAGGCCTCAGATTGGGGCGGAGTAGGCCACAGATTGGGACGGAGTAGGCCTCAGATTGGGGCGGAGTAGGCCTCAGATTGGGGCGGAGTAGGCCTCAGATTGGGGCAGAGTAGGCCTCAGATTGGGGCGAAGTAGGCCTCAGATTGGGGCGGAGTAGGCCTCAGATTGGGGCGGAGTAGGCCTCAGATTGGGGCGAAGTAGGCCTCAGATTGGGGCGGAGTGGGCCTCAGATTGGGGCGAAGTAGGCCTCAGATTGGGGCGGAGTAGGCCTCAGATTGGGGCGGAGTAAGCGTCAGATTGGGGCCGAGTAGGCCTCAGATTGGGGCAGAGTAGGCCACAGATTGGGACGGAGTAGGCCTCAGATTGGGACGGAGTAGGCCTCAGATTGGGGCGGAGTAGGCCTCAGATTGGGGCGGAGTAGGCCACAGATTGGGACGGAGTAGGCCTCAGATTGGGGCGGAGTAGGCCTCAGATTGGGGCGGAGTAGGCCACCAATTGGGGCGGAGTAGGCCTCAGATTGGGGCGAAGTAGGCCTCAGATTGGGGCGGAGTAGGCCTCAGATTGGGGCGGAGTAGGCCTTAGATTGGGGCGGAGTAGGCCTCAGATTGGGGCGGAGTAGGCCTCAGATTGGGCAGAGTAGGCCTCAGATTGGGGCGGAGTAGGCCACAGATTGGGGCAGAGTAGGCCTCAGATTGGGGCGGAGTAGGCCACAGATTGGGGCGGAGTAGGCTTCAGATTGGGGCGGAGTAGGCCTCAGATTGGGGCGGAGTAGGCCTCAGATTGGGGCGGAGTAGGCCTCAGATTGGGGCGGAGCTTGTCAGTCATCTGATCACGTGACTGTCACTGTACAACGACCAGTTTGACGTTACCTGAACAAACTTCACCAAATAGTTTAGAATCCCCTATCCGAGTTACTAATACTGGTTGAATTTCCTCATTGAAGAAAAAAATTAATGGTTGCATGATAGTACTGCCTTTCAATGGATCCCCATCTATATTAGTTGTAATGAAATGAACATATTTGAACGTTGTGCGTCCAGAAAAAAAAACTCACTAGGTAGCGCAGTAGAAAGACTGCGGTGTTCGATGCGAGGCGATAATGCTGGTCAAACTGCGGCTACGAATATCTGTCCTACGCAACACAGGTTTATTGTATGTTTGTCTTGGATGGTTTTTGTGACTCCACCAACAGTTGCCGATGTCAAGGGATGCATTATGACTCAGTGCAGTGGGCAAGAGCGCTCGCCTTGAGTGCTCTGGCCACCTGAGAGCCTAACGGCACGTGGATCGGGGGTTCGAGCCCTGCTGTGGCCATGTCTGTGTGGTCGCAGTATAAAGTTCCCATGTCTTTCTTCGCAAAGAGTAGAAGGTGCCCCCAGGGAAATGGCTCCACCCTCCCTTCTTTCTCACATTGACACGATATGACCAAAAGTGGCGAAAGCGTCCTGAATAACCAACCAACCAACCATCGCCAGCCGGTGTCGTGGCAACCGATGTTACAGAACGATTACAGATATTTTCAAATATTCTAATACGAGGCCGAAATGAAAGATTCACATTTAGATTGACCACAACTGCAAACGGTGCGTCAAACATATTAAATGTAATATAATGAAAATCCAGAGTTTCAGGGATTTATTAATGGTTTCGACCAGTTTATTTTGCTTGCAGAGATTCAGTCATTATGATGCAACTGCCACGGAACTACAGGTAAACAGTGAAGGCTATATTTACAGTGCGGTCGTCCTGGTTACTCCTGGAGGGGATAACTTATTATTTTACTACATGTGACATAGGGACCATTCATTATTCCATACATCACAAGGGACGGAATGGAATGACCGATATGTTTATGCATGAATTTTGATTGCAGCTATCATTGTATTTTGAAGTCCTTGAAGGGACCGACATCTGTCTGAGCATGAATGAACAGGTTGTGTTTGTCTTCTGAAATGATTTAAACGAATGAAATATGTCTAAACACGCATTTCAGTTACTGAAGGTGTCTAGATGTCATTGGAACGATTGAAAAAATGAATAATGGTTATAGTAATACAAGCAACTGGGTCTCGACTAAGCTCGTGCTGCCGTATTTGCACGTGGAGGACTTGAATCAATTACTAAACAGCCCTTTGTTTTTCTCTCCCATAGAACGACCGCCACAAGTACACAAATAAGGGCGACACACCTATGACAGTGGATTGCGCAGCCGGGAATCTGGTGTCCGTGTTACATACAATCTCCAAGTAAGAGGAGCCATGGCAGGGTGCATGTTGGGGGACGGAGGAGGGGTGAAGGGGAGAGGGAAGGGGGGGGGGGGGCAAAGCCTTCACATGGCCATGTGTCACATGATTGTCATAATGCGCCCGAGCAGCGCTTGTAGTTCCCAATACCCGTGCAGGTTCCAGATTCAGAGTGAATACACCAAACACAACGGAGGCGATCATAACTCACGTTCTGCGTAGCTAAGAACATGTTCCGACATTGATGTCGTAATGATGTTGATTGGAGGTTCACAACAGACAAAAGGCAGCTACGTCTGCACTGGGATAAATATATGACAACATATAGATATCAGGAATACATTTGACTTTGGTTTGGTATTTGTATTGTAAAGAAACAATACGGTATTCGGCTATCACTAGGGTAACAAATCACATTTTTAGGATATCAGTATGGTAACGAATTACAGTATTCGGGTATCAGTATGGTAACAAATTACAGTATTCAGGTATCAATTGTGGTAACGAATTACAGTATTCAGGTATCAGTATAGTAACAAATTACAGTATTCCGGTATCAATTGTGGTAACGAATTACAGTATTCAGGTGTCAATATGGGAACGAATTACAGTATTCAGGTATCAATTGCGGTAACGAATTACAGTATTCAGATATCAGTATAGTAACGAATTACAGTATTCGGGTATCAATTGTGGTACCGAATTACAGTATTTAGGTATCAGTATGGTAACGAATTACAGTATTCAGGTATCAGTAAGGTAAGAAATTGCAGTATTCGGCTACCAATGTGGTAACCTAATTATAATATTCGGCTATCAGTAACGTGAGGAATTACAGTATTCGGCTATCAGTGTGGTAACCTAATTACAATATTCGGGTATTAGTATGGTAAGGAATTACAATATTCGGCTATCAGTATAGTAAGGAATTACGGTATTCGGCTATCAGTAGGGTAAGGAATTACAGTATTCGGCTATCACTAGCTGTGGTTACGCAGTTCAGTATTCGGATATCAGTATGGTAACGATTTGCTATATTCGGCTGTTAATGTCGTGACGATTTGCTATATTCGGCTGTCAATGTCGTGACGATTTGTTATATTCGGCTGTCAATATGATAAGGTATTCAGCATGCGGGTATCAGTATAACATATATTTACAGTGTTCGGGTATCAGTATGGTATATACATTTTATTTACAATATTCCAGTATCCGTGTGGTAAAAAATTACACAGTGTGATAAATAAGTTCATGTTTGTTTTGACCTCAACGCTCTCGATAGAAAATACACCTTGGATATCATTTTCAACTGGATGTACAGCTAGAGTAACATTCTGAGCGATAATAGCCAGGTCCACTATCGGTCGTAGTCACGTGATCAGGGTGTAGAACCTTCGCTGTAACAAGAGACATGTGCGGTTGCCAACTGTGATATCGAGACACTGTTGACATGGACGCCTGCCATACATGTCAGGGAAATGCCGTCAAATTATTTTAGTTTAAACATATTTTTATTACGCAATCTGAAAACAGGCATTGCCTATACAAATTCCTTTTGCTTAAAATAATACGTCAGAAATAAGCATGTATAAAATCATCTCCTAACATCAAGTACAAGTTTATACAAGTTTACGCCAACAACATTGGGCTAGTCTGGACAAAACTCCACAGTATACAGATCTACACACAAAACGTCATTATCGAGAAATGTATTCGTCAAATTAATAGTATCGTCAGTATCAATCAGTATTAATTGTAAATACTTGACAGTATTCGTGTGACAACATTATTGGTTTCAGTATTCATATATAATATCAATATGATGGAAATCTTCAATTCCATTTCAACCCATGTCCTGCTCACTAGAGTCATCAATGCCATTGGGCACATTGCATCCATTGCAAACTAATGATTTTAAAACGGTGATTGCAATTAGCGATGAATTTACTTTGGTCCGATACAAATCACAGATCTGGCCAATACGTTGTTTTCATGCATGTGTTGAATGTTGTATATATAAAATATATATATATAATATAATATAATATGCTTCTGTTATAATGGTCTACAATTGTTATTTCAGAAAAGGCACAACTTCAGGAGAGGGATAGAAAGAGGAGAACTTTGGAAGGAGAGACAGACAGGACAGAGGGAGAGAGATTTCACAGCCTGATCCAGATAGACTTTGAAGTTCCGGGATTCTTTGTCCTTGACCCTTCCGCGCACCAAGGATATCTTTGCAGCCCGATAAAGAGTGGGCCAAGAGGAGGGTACACAAGAGGCGGAGGGGCTGTCATGGGAGTGTGAAGCACTCGACCGAGGGAGAGAGAGAGAGGGGCAGAGCGGAGGGGCAGAGAGGGTGACGGCTGCCGCACCGAGGGATACGGGAAGAGCGCATTCCGTTGGGGAACACTACTCTCTCGCTTCACACGCTGGGGATATTCGTCCGGCTAGCAGTGATTTCTTCCGTCGATCACCGCCGCCGCGGCTGCCAGGGCCGACAGAGCCAGAGCGAGGCAAGGGCAAGGCGAGGCCCCAGCCCATGCTGGCCCCTCTCTTCCCTGGAGCACTAGCCGCGTGCATCATTAACATCCCGCATACATCGAACCCCGTGCTTCTGGCGGCCTGCGGGCCTGCCGTGGTGAGCCGTGGCCGCGGTGGCTGGTAGTAGTGGTAGTAGCTTGCGACCACAGTGAAAGCCCATCTGCAGAATCGGCTGCAACGGAAGTAAAGCCGGCAACAGACCCCTCGCCCCAAACCCCACACACCTACCTACCTGCCTACCTACCTCAGTGTCCTCATCACCACAGCGCTGCCGCCCGTGTATTGCCGAGCACCATAGGGCAGTGGTAGAGCGTGCGCTACTTCCTACCCGTCTACGCCCCTCCCACCCCACCACGACGACCCCACCCATATCTCTCCTGCGTTACCCCCCGGGCCATCGATTATTATGCCTAGTCACGCGGCGCGCATGAGCAAACGCCTCTCGCAGGCTCCCCGCCTCAGTGTTGTCATCATGGCGGGCGACGAGATAGGCGAGCGGAAACATAGCTCCCTCAAAGAATTCTGCAATGACCACGTCAAGACCATCGTTACCTTGGTGATGATCTTCGGCACCATTCTCTGCATTGTGTTGATCGTGATGGGTGAGTGTTTTCCCTGTTTTGAGTCGCCTCCCGGGCCCCGTGCCTCCATGTTAATCGAACCACATACATAGATTGTGCGGGCGTACATTTAAGTCTAACCCCCCCCCCCCTCCCCCACTCAACCCACAATCCCACCACTTTCTCCGCATTTTGTAAAAATGCTTTTGCGGGATGATGGTGCTGCGGCTGATGTGATCAGTGTGGCTTCCCGATCGGCTTTGCTTGCAGTGCCTGGCGTGCAACATGGTTGCTATCGTGACCCCCTCCCTCCCTTAGACCGGCCCATCACGGCCCATATAGCCCCGCCACCCCTCCCACCCCATCCCGCCATCCCGCAGTCAGTCCACGCAGACGTAGAAGCGACGGACGGACGGTCACCCTCAATGTAACTGTGAGAAGATATTGCTGCTGTATGTCGCTCGGTCCGTGGGTGACTCCGCCGTGGCCGAGAGTGAAGTGGGCTAGACGGCACACCGTCAATCTCCACACGTTGTATCCCCCGGCGGGGGGGGGGGGAGAACTACATACAACAAAAATGATAAGGAGGTGCCCTCTGGAAGCTCAAAAATGTTACCCATCCAAGTACGAAAAACTGTGTAAATTTAGGGCCCATCGATGTAACAAGGGATAAAGTGTCACGGGCCAAATCTACTATGACGACAATGCTTAGGATTGCTTACTTAATATACAAGACACCATCTTGACGCTTGCCTCCTTTGACCTTGAGTCAGTTAAAATCAAGAGTTACACCCATTGTTCAGAAAGATTAGCAAATCGGCCCCTCTCCAGCTTGAAAGTTGAGCGGACCCATTGGCGTCCCAAAAGCTCTCCAAAGTAGACCAATGCGTGTACCACAGTGCATAATTTAGGACCCATTGGATGAAAAAGACCCCCTTTCCAGCGTCACGTCCCCAGCAGGCCATTACCTTGAGATATCTCCCACCCTCTTCGGGCTTGTATCCATTTATCCTAGTCGCTTTATCGATATAGGGTACCCAGCAAGACTTGCAAACATTCTAGTGCCGCTCTCTAGCGAGCCATTTCGTAGTGAAAGTGATCATGGTGCTTCTGGTCCGGCATTCATAAACATAGCGCAAGTCACCAACGTTCAAGGCCTTTCGTCGCAACCTCTCACGCCCCTGATGGTAGTAGTCAGAATCACAATAACTTGTCCACCTACACTTTTGTACCTAGCTTTCTGACTAAAAAAGGGAAAAATTAGGTAAAAATCATTTTCCCTCGGTGGCAGCTCTCAACCTCACCCAACCCCCCCTCTCGCTAACTCTAACGGCGCCAACTTTACGTTAGGCGCCTTTCTATCCATTCATCTCATGGTTCTACAATCGTCATCAACCGTGGGTCGTCATGGTTCTACAATCGTCATAAACCTTGGGTCGTCATGGTTCTACAATCGTCATAAACCTTGGGTCGTCAAGGTTCTACAATCGTCACAAACCTTGGGTAGTCATGGTTCTACAATCGTCATAAACTTTGGGTCGTCATGGTTCTACAATCGTCAGAAGCTTTTAGTTGTCGTGGTTCTACAATCGTCATAAAACTTGGGTCTTCATGGTTCTACAATCGTCATAAACCTTGGGTCGTCATGGTTCTACAATCGTCATAAAGCTTGGGTCATCATGGTTCTACAGTCGTCATAAGCCTTGGGTCGTCATGGTTCTACAATCGTCATAAAGCTTGGGTCGTCATGGTTCTACAGTCGTCATAAACGTTGGGTCGTCATGGTTCTACAATCGTCATAAACCTTGGGTCGTCATGGTTCTACAGTCGTCATAAACCTTGGGTCGTCATGGTTCTACAATCGTCATAAACATTGGGTCGTCATGGTTCTACAGTCGTCATAAACGTTGGGTCGTCATGGTTCTACAATCGTCATAAACCTTGGGTCGCCATGGTTCTACAATCGTCATACACCTTGGGGCGTCAGAGCTCTACAATCGTTATAAACCTTGGGTCGTCATGGTTCTAAATCATCGTGTATCATGGGTCGGGGTCAGTGGCTACTACCCAGTTACCCTGGTGGCACACACATATTGCAGGTTGGAAATGTCATTCCGATATGACTGACAAGTTTAACGGCAAATCTGTCACCATTTAACGTCGATAAATGACCGTGATATCTGCTGGCAAACGCGGCTTGAATGTTACATATAATCTGGTCGCGTACCCCTGCTTGTTGCCCCCCCCCCCTCATATTTAAGTTGTGTGAACCCTTTTTGAAGGAACCACACTGTGTATTGTGAAGCCTCTCTCTCTCTATCTCTTCCTCCCTCTGCCCCCCCCCTCTCGCTCCCCCTCTCTCTCTCTCTCTCTCGCTCTTCCCTCACATTCTATTTCGTCTCTTCATCTCTTTCTTTCTCACCCTTCTTGTCCCTCCCCTCGCATTCTATTTCGTTTCTTCATCTCTTTCTTTCTCACCCTTCTTGTCCCTTCCCTCGCATTCTATTTCGTCTCTTCATCTCTTTCTTTCTCACCCTTCTTGTCCCTTCCCTCGCATTCCATTTTCTCTCTACGTGATTCTCTATGGACGTCTTTCTGGACGTGGATGTTTCTCTTTGAATGTTCTCTTCTGATGCTTCTCTCAATGAATGTTTATCTCTGGATTTTCTCTGTCGATGACTGAATCTTTCTCTGTGAAAATGTCCCTCTGGATGTTTTTCTTGCCTGTGTATCTGTTGCCTGTGTGATTGCGAGGCTGTTGCCTGCGTTGAAGTTGCCTGTGTTACTGGTGTCTGTGTGGCTGTTGCCTGTGTGGCTGTTGCCAAGGTGACCGTTGTCATGCCGACTCTCTCGTGGTGTGCCCATGCCACTCCCAGATTCTTTGTATAACATGCTATATTATCTAACTTCATCTTGCTTCTGCCACTGTATGGTTCGTCATGGTGCAGGGGCCTCCACAGCCTCGGTCTCATCTTGGGGAATATGCTCCATTTATATATGATGTATATTTCTTCATCAATCTCCTTCATAGAGGGCGCTCCTTGATTCAGGGAACCCTATGGCGGCTCAATATACACGAGCACAACATTATCAGGCTGTGTCATATATATAAATATATACATATATATTTATTGATATATATTTATATTACTTCATCAATCTCCTACATAGAGGACGCTTCTTCGCCAGACTTGCAGAATTGTACGGATGTGGGGCTGAGATAAAGAGATGGAAAGAGGTGGGAAGAGTGGACGAGGGAACAGAGAGCTATTGGGGGCGAGAAAAGTGTGAGGTGGGAGAGACAGATATAGGGGGCGAGATAAGTGTGGGGTAGGAGAGAGAGATATAGGGGGCTAGATAAGTGTGGGGTGGGAGAGAGATATAGGGGGCGAGATAAGTGTGGGGTGAGAGAGACAGATATAGGGGGCGAGATAAGTGTGGGGTGGGAGAGAGATATAGGGGCGAGATAAGTGTGGGGTGGGAGAGAGATATAGGGGGCGAGATAAGTGTGGGGCGAGATAAGTGTGAGGTAGGAGAGAGAGGTATAGGGGGCGAGATAAGTGTGGGGTGGGAGAGAGAGGTATAGGGGGCGAGATAAGTGTGGGGTAGGAGAGAGAGATATAGGGGGCTAGATAAGTGTGGGGTGGGAGAGAGATATAGGGGGCGAGATAAGTGTGGGGTGGGAGAGAGAGATATAGGGGCTAGATAAGTGTGGGGTGGGAGAGAGATATAGGGGGCGAGATAAGTGTGGGGTGGGAGAGAGAGATATAGGGGGCGAGATAAGTGTGGGGTGGGAGACAGAGATATAGGGGGCGAGATAAGTGTGGGGTGGGAGAGAGAGATATAGGGGGCGAGATAAGTGTGGGGTGGGAGAGAGAGGTATAGGGGGCGAGATAAGTGTGGGGTGGAAGAGAGAGATATAGGGGGCGAGATAAGTGTGGGGTGGGAGACAGAGATATAGGGGGCGAGATAAGTGTGGGGTGGGAGAGAGAGATATAGGGGGCGAGATAAGTGTGGGGTGGGAGACAGAGATATAGGGGGCGAGATAAGTGTGGGGTGGGAGACAGAGACATAGGGGGCGAGATAAGTGTGGGGTGGGAGACAGAGATATAGGGGGCGAGATAAGTGTGGGGTGGGAGAGAGAGATATAGGGGCGAGATAAGTGTGCCGCAGGAGACAGAGATATAGGGGGCGAGATAAGTATGGGGTGGGAGACAGAGATATAGGGGGCGAGATAAGTGTGGGGTGGAAGAGAGAGATATAGGGGGCGAGATAAGTGTGGGGTGGGAGACAGAGATATAGGGGGCGAGATAAGTGTGGGTTGGGAGAGAGATATAGGGGGCGAGATAAGTGTGGGGTGGGAGAGAGAGATATAGGGGGCGAGATAAGTGTGGGGTGGGAGACAGAGATATAGGGGGCGAGATAAGTGTGGGGTGGGAGACAGAGATATAGGGGGCGAGATAAGTGTGGGGTGGAAGAGAGAAATATAGGGGGCGAGATAAGTGTGGGGTGGGAGACAGAGATATAGGGGGCGAGATAAGTGTGGGGTGGGAGAGAGACAGAGGGGGCGAGATAAGTGTGGGGTGGGAGACAGAGATATAGGGGGCGAGATAAGTGTGGGGTGGGAGACAGAGATATAGGGGGCGAGATAAGTGTGGGGTGGGAGAGAGAGGTAGGGGGCGAGATAAGTGTGGGGTGGGAGACAGAGATATAGGGGGCGAGATAAGTGTGGGGTGGGAGACAGAGATATAGGGGGTGGGAGACAGAGATATAGGGGGCGAGATAAGTGTGGAGTGGGAGAGAGATGTAGGGGGCGAGATAAGTGTGGGTTGGGAGAGAGAGATATAGGGGGCGAGATAAGTGTGGGGTGGGAGACAGAGATATAGGGGGCGAGATAAGTGTGGGGTGGGAGACAGAGATATAGGGGGCGAGATAAGTGTGGGGTGGGAGACAGAGATATAGGGGGCGAGATAAGTGTGGGGTGGGAGAGAGAGATATAGGGGGCGAGATAAGTGTGGGGTGGGAGAGAGATAGAGGGGGCGAGATAAGTGTGGGGTGGGAGACAGAGATATAGGGGGCGAGATAAGTGTGGGGTGGGAGACAGAGATATAGGGGGCGAGATAAGTGTGGGGTGGGAGAGAGATGTAGGGGGCGAGATAAGTGTGGGGTGGGAGACAGAGATATAGGGGGCGAGATAAGTGTGGGGTGGGAGACAGAGAGAGAGGGGGTGGGAGACAGAGATATAGGGGGCGAGATAAGTGTGGAGTGGGAGAGAGATGTAGGGGGCGAGATAAGTGTGGGTTGGGAGAGAGAGATATAGGGGGCGAGATAAGTGTGGGGTGGGAGAGAGAGATAGAGGGGGCGAGATAAGTGTGGGGTGGGAGAGAGATATAGGGGGCGAGATAAGTATGGGGTGGGAGACAGAGATATAGGGGGCGAGATAAGTGTGGGGTGGGAGACAGAGATATAGGGGGCGAGATAAGTGTGGGGTGGGAGAGAGAGATAGAGGGGGCGAGATAAGTGTGGGGTGGGAGAGAGATATAGGGGGCGAGATAAGTATGGGGTGGGAGACAGAGATATAGGGGGCGAGATAAGTGTGGGGTGGGAGAGAGATATAGGGGGCGAGATAAGTGTGGGGTGGGAGAGAGAGATATAGGGGGCGAGATAAGTGTGGGGTGGGAGAGAGAGATATAGGGGGCGAGATAAGTGTGGGGTGGGAGACAGAAATATAGGGGGCGAGATAAGTGTGGGGTGGGAGAGAGATATAGGGGGCGAGATAAGTGTGGGGTGGGAGAGAGATATAGGGGGCGAGATAAGTGTGGGGTGGGAGAGAGAGATATAGGGGGCGAGATAAGTGTGGGGTGGGAGAGAGAGGTATAGGGGGCGAGATAAGTGTGGGGTGGGAGAGAGATATAGGGGGCGAGATAAGTTTGGGGTGGGAGAGAGAGATATAGGGGGCGAGATAAGTGTGGGGTGGGAGAGAGAGATATAGGGGGCGAGATAAGTGTGGGGTGGGAGAGAGAGGTATAGGGGGCGAGATAAGTGTGGGGTGGGAGAGAGATATAGGGGGCGAGATAAGTGTGGGGTGGGAGAGAGATATAGGGGGCGAGATAAGTGTGGGGTGGGAGAGAGATATAGGGGGCGAGATAAGTATGGGGTGGGAGAGAGAGGTATAGGGGGCGAGATAAGTGTGGGGTGGGAGAGAGATATAGGGGGCGAGATAAGTGTGGGGTGGGAGAGAGATATAGGGGGCGAGATAAGTGTGGGGTGGGAGAGAGATATAGGGGGCGAGATAAGTTTGGGGTGGGAGAGAGAGATATAGGGGGCGAGATAAGTGTGGGGTGGGAGAGAGATATAGGGGGCGAGATAAGTGTGGGGTGGGAGAGAGATATAGGGGGCGAGATAAGTGTGGGGTGGGAGAGAGATATAGGGGGCGAGATAAGTATGGGGTGGGAGACAGAGATATAGGGGGCGAGATAAGTGTGGGGTGGGAGACAGAGATATAGGGGGCGAGATAAGTGTGGGGTGGGAGAGAGAGATAGAGGGGGCGAGATAAGTGTGGGGTGGGAGAGAGATAGAGGGGGCGAGATAAGTGTGGGGTGGGAGAGAGATATAGGGGGCGAGATAAGTGTGGGGTGGGAGAGAGGTATAGGGGGCGAGATAAGTATGGGGTGGGAGAGAGAGGTATAGGGGGCGAGATAAGTGTGGGGTGGGAGAGAGATATAGGGGGCGAGATAAGTGTGGGGTGGGAGAGAGATATAGGGGGCGAGATAAGCTTGGGGTGGGAGAGAGAGATATAGGGGGCGAGATAAGTGTGGGGTGGGAGAGAGATATAGGGGGCGAGATAAGTGTGGGGTGGGAGAGAGATATAGGGGGCGAGATAAGTGTGGGGTGGGAGAGAGATATAGGGGGCGAGATAAGTATGGGGTGGGAGACAGAGATATAGGGGGCGAGATAAGTGTGGGGTGGGAGACAGAGATATAGGGGGCGAGATAAGTGTGGGGTGGGAGACAGAGATATAGGGGGCGAGATAAGTGTGGGGTGGGAGAGAGAGATAGAGGGGGCGAGATAAGTGTGGGGTGGGAGAGAGATATAGGGGGCGAGATAAGTATGGGGTGGGAGACAGAGATATAGGGGGCGAGATAAGTGTGGGGTGGGAGAGAGATATAGGGGGCGAGATAAGTGTGGGGTGGGAGAGAGAGATATAGGGGGCGAGATAAGTGTGGGGTGGGAGAGAGAGATATAGGGGGCGAGATAGGTGTGGGGTGGGAGAGAGAGATATAGGGGGCGAGATAAGTATGGGGTGGGAGACAGAGATATAGGGGGCGAGATAAGTGTGGGGTGGGAGAGAGATATAGGGGGCGAGATAAGTGTGGGGTGGGAGAGAGAGATATAGGGGGCGAGATAAGTGTGGGGTGGGAGAGAGATATAGGGGGCGAGATAAGTGTGGGGTGGGAGAGAGAGATATAGGGGGCGAGATAAGTGTGGGGTGGGAGAGAGAGATATAGGGGGCGAGATAAGTGTGGGGTGGGAGAGAGATATAGGGGGCGAGATAAGTATGGGGTGGGAGACAGAGATATAGGGGGCGAGATAAGTGTGGGGTGGGAGAGAGATATAGGGGGCGAGATAAGTGTGGGGTGGGAGAGAGAGATATAGGGGGCGAGATAAGTGTGGGGTGGGAGAGAGAGATATAGGGGGCGAGATAAGTGTGGGGTGGGAGAGAGAGATATAGGGGGCGAGATAAGTGTGGGGTGGGAGACAGAAATATAGGGGGCGAGATAAGTGTGGGGTGGGAGAGAGATATAGGGGGCGAGATAAGTTTGGGGTGGGAGAGAGAGATATAGGGGGCGAGATAAGTGTGGGGTGGGAGAGAGAGATATAGGGGGCGAGATAAGTGTGGGGTGGGAGAGAGAGGTATAGGGGGCGAGATAAGTGTGGGGTGGGAGAGAGATATAGGGGGCGAGATAAGTGTGGGGTGGGAGAGAGATATAGGGGGCGAGATAAGTGTGGGGTGGGAGAGAGATATAGGGGGCGAGATAAGTGTGGGGTGGGAGAGAGAGGTATAGGGGGCGAGATAAGTGTGGGGTGGGAGAGAGATATAGGGGGCGAGATAAGTGTGGGGTGGGAGAGAGATATAGGGGGCGAGATAAGTTTGGGGTGGGAGAGAGATATAGGGGGCGAGATAAGTGTGGGGTGGGAGAGAGATATAGGGGCGAGATAAGTATGGGGTGGGAGAGAGAGATATAGGGGGCGAGATAAGTGTGGGGTGGGAGAGAGAGATATAGGGGGCGAGATAAGTGTGGGGCAGGAGAGAGAGATATAGGGGGCTAGATAAGTTTGGGGTGGGAGAGAGAGATATAGGGGGCGAGATAAGTGCGGGGTGGGAGAGAGATATAGGGGCGAGATAAGTATGGGGTGGGAGAGAGAGATATAGGGGGCGAGATAAGTTTGGGGTGGGAGAGAGAGATATAGGGGGCGAGATAAGTGCGGGGTGGGAGAGAGATATAGGGGCGAGATAAGTATGGGGTGGGAGAGAGAGATATAGGGGGCGAGATAAGTGTGGGGTGGGAGAGAGAGATATAGGGGGCGAGATAAGTATGGGGTGGGAGACAGAGATATAGGGGGCGAGATAAGTGTGGGGTGGGAGAGAGAGATATAGGGGGCGAGATAAGTGTGGGGCAGGAGACAGAGATATAGGGGGCGAGATAAGTATGGGGTGGGAGACAGAAATATAGGGGGCGAGATAAGTGTGGGGTGGGAGACAGAGATATAGGGGCGAGATAAGTGTGGGGCAGGAGAGAGAGATATAGGGGGCGAGATAAGTGTGGGGTGGGAGACAGAGATATAGGGGGCTAGATAAGTGTGGGGTGGGAGACAGAGATATAGGGGGCTAGATAAGTGTGGGGTGGGAGACAGAGATATAGGGGGCGAGATAAGTGTGGGGTGGGAGAGAGATATAGGGGGCGAGATAAGTGTGGGGTGGGAGACAGAGAGAGAGGGTGAGGTTTGGGAGACACAGATAAGGTGTGGGGGGAGTTGATGTGGGAGACAGAGATGTGGTGGTGGGGAGGGTGGATGGGAGTGGAAGGAAGCTAGAGAGACAGGCCGGGAGGGGAGAGGGTGGGAAGGGTGGGGGAGGTATATACAGAACTTGTTAGCCAACATCTGGAATACATGTGGTCTCTAGGCTTACTATGTATAGGGCGCCATTTAGGATGCAGGGTTCTCGTAACAAGGCAAGCAGCGAAGAACGCAGACACGTGAACGAAATTAAAGCAATATACTTACATGCGCCATCTTAGATTTGTTACACTTTACAATCAAGACTAAAAGTATCTTAAAATTATGATGCATATATTATTTATCTCTTTGAGTCTGTAAAACAACAATTTTAACATAAAACTACTCGGTTTATTTATATCGCGCGCGGACATCCTGGCGAGTCGCGGTCGACATCACACAGCATACCGAAGGGGCCTCAATAAAACGCGGAATACTTGCGGAAAACTTCGTGGCGGAATTTCCGCCACGAAGAAGTTTTCCGACGTTTTCCGCGTATTATCGATGACTCAACCGAACAGCGAACAGGCGCGTAGGAATATAAAGCCGGCTCTTCTGCTCCGGAAAACAAATTCGCTGTCTCCGGATAGCCACGGGATTTAAATTCAAGACAGAATATATTAATTTGACATGGAGAAGAGGTTGGTACAGCCAAAATTACGGAATGTATTGCTTTAACAGTTCAGCTCCCAACTGGTGCCCGTTGCTCCGAGAGGGGACGGAACATATTGCGAAATAATTATCTGGGTGAACAAGTTTCTATTTGAAGATTCGGAGCTACCCCAGTACACCAACCCTCTTCATCTTCACAGCTCAGCCATAAATTGTGTGTGTTTGTATATTCTTCCTTTTTTAGTTTAAATAGTTAAAATTTGAGACGTCCAGAGCAAGTTAGCTAACGTTTTTAATTTGTTGGGACTTGGATAAACTAATGTTGTCAATTCAAACTTTAATGTGTGAACGGTTGGGATGTCTAAAGTAAGTTGCCAAGCTCCCCGCACGGTGGCGCTACGCAAGCTGGCTTTTACCGCCGCTGTCGGCCGGGGGCAAATTTCAAGATTCTTGAAAAACGGTCAAATCAGCTGTAATTTCTTGCAACAATGTAGTTTTCAAGAATAAAACATCAAAATAACGAGCTTTGTGTATTTAATACACCCAAAACATCTTGTACCCTTTCGAAAAAGTCATAATTGTGACAGAACTCTTTCTTTTCATCACCTGATTTCATGTATTATTAGGCTTAGGCTGGGTCCCAGCACTAATTTGTAGAAATGCGCGATGCATTTTTCCTATCAATTTGCGCAGCGCGGCCCTGGCGAGCGAGTGTGAAAATGCATTGAGGACGTAGACGATAACAGAGATATAATGGAGCCCTAGCGGAGTGAGTCGAAGGCAGAGAGTGGCAAGTTACATTTAAGTTGGCAAAATGTGGTGAATGTGTTTGGTGAGTCCAACAATATGCTGTTAGTACGTGATTTGCCGCTCTCCGCCCCTGTTCGGTGGTAAACCTGCCTTGTCAAATGCTCTACGGAGTCATAGATCAATCGGTGGTAATTTTAATGGCTCTCTGTCATCTAACATGATGTATGTAAGGTCACTAGTCATCTTCTGCCTTCTGTTACATACATATTCTATATATACAACACCCTTGTGTTGCGTGAGCCACATTCGCCATAACAAAACAACTGTATAGTTCCCGTCAATATGTGTCACTTATTAGTGTCGGTTTCGGTCGTTCCCTGGTGCCATTGCGCTGAGCAGAACTGACTGGGTCGGCGGTTGTGTGCCACTGAAATACAAACAGAGACGGCAATGGCCATTTGCCAGTGTTTATCGCGGTTCTCGCCAAATGTCGTCTGCTTTTCCTCGCGGCGCCACGGCAACGGGTTTCGGGTCGGCGCCTGGAGGTGTCGTATTGGGATGATTCGTTCTCCGAGTCTGTTATTGTGACCTCTGTTGTATATACCGTTGGCGTCCCAAAGCAGCAGTTCACACCTTCTCCCGGCAGGGGTGTTACGTCACAGCTCACGGCTCATGTGGCATCTATAAGTGTATATTCGCCATTCGGCGGGAGGGTTCACTTTGACGTCGGGGGAACAGTGGGTGGGAGTCGCACATATCGGGTACTGTTTGTGTCCGCCACAGAGAGGGGCCGGCAAATATCATTGTGGGTGTATATATGACGCGGTGGGCGTCTGGGAATGAGGGGTATGTGGGGCGGGTGGGGAGGGAGGATGGGCAGGGAGTCCCGAGAGGGGTGGGGGGGGGGGGTAGGACAGTGACACGCTGGATTTACTGTCTCTGTCGAACCAGTAATTACGTTACTGGAGGTTACTGGGAGCCCGTAGGTTACTATGAGCTTGAAGGTTTCTGTGAGCTTGAAGGTTTCTGTGAGCTGGAAGTGTACTGTGAGCTTGAAGGGTACTGTGAGCTTGAAGGGTACTGTGAGCATGAATGTTACTGGGAGCTTGAAGTGTACTGTGAGCTTGAAGGTTACTGTGAGCTTGAAGGTTACTGTGAGATTGAAGTGAACTGTAAGATTGAAGTGTACTGTGATATTGGAGGTTATTGTAAGCTTGCAGGTTACAGCGACTAAGCTTAATTGGAGGCTACTGTGACTGTAAGCTTGGTGGTTACTGTGACTGTCAGCTTTGAGGTTACTCTGAGATTGGAGGTCATTGTGACCTTAGAGGTCATTGTGCGCTTGGAGGTCATTGTAAGCTTGGAGGTCATTGTGAGCTTGGAGATCATTGTGAGCTTGAAAGTCATTGTGAGCTTGGAGGTCATTGTGAGCTTGGAGGTCATTGTGAGCTTGGAGGTTACTGTAACTGTACGTTTGGTGGTCAGTTCAGTTAGCTTGGGTTGTGGCCGCTCTGAAAGGGACCGGACCATAAATATAGCAACTAGTGCCAATGCAAAAACCATGACCAGACCATTATCGGACTGACGCTTTGAAATATGTATTCGTCTGTCCAGTTATTGACTACACCCGAACCCCCCCACCCCTGCGTCCCTCCACCCAGTGACACCCCCACACTCTGCTCCTCCACCTAGTGACACCCCCCCCCCCTCCGCCCCTCTACCCAGTGATACCATCGCACTGCCGGTCGATATGTTCGGGGATTGACCGTTGCATAGCAACCTTTCATATTCAAATGAGGCGACCGCGACGTCACAGCGTCTGTCTTTAGCTTCATGGTTTCACGGCTGGTGACGAGGGGGCGGTGGGGGGGGGGGGACGGGGGGTTAAGTAGGGGTCGGAATCGTAATCGTCACGGCTGGTAGGTTTGCCTGCCTGCCATTTCCCACCATGCCTTGTACTCACCCAATACCTGCATTATTAATCCCCATACGTAATGTTTGCGCGTGGCGCTTCCAGGAGACGCAGAAGATGCGATTTTAATGTGACAAGAAGACTCTATGTTAACAGACTTGGTAAGCGCCTGGTGACAAATGGTTGCGTGAGACATTGTGTAATAAATGTACAGGAAAATGTCGTTTGCACTCCACACTCTATACACGTTTGATGTCAACACGACTGGGACATTCTCCATCTCACCCGCCCCGATAGCTCAGAGGGTTAGGGCGCTCGCCTTGAATGCTCTGGCCGCCTAACGGCACGTGGATCGGTGTGGTCGCAGGATAAATCCTTCTCCCATTGACGCGATATGACCAACAGTGGTAAAAGCCTCCTGAATATACAACCAACCATTGCACCCAGCCATAGCGAACAGTGTGTCCCATAGCATGGGAACTGCACCCTCGTGGGGTGTTTTAATCCCAAAATATTGTTTTCATTAACAATATTTTTAAAAGGATTACTTTAATACATGTACTATAGTCCAACAAAAATGCTTTAATATTGGCCGCCCACACTCATTACTTAAAGGTCTGAACGCCTGCTTCTGAACGCCTGCTTCTGAACTCAAAACTCTTCCCGCCAAATTTGTGTGCGGCCTCATCGGTCCACTGTTTACCTTTTGTTGACACAGTAGCTTTCAGTGTATTGCCCCAGCTCGTACGAGAAGTCGTTATCATCACGAAGAAAAAATTACATTTAACTACCTACTTGCGACTACAACCAAAGCAAAACCCTCAAAGATGGCCAAAGATAGAAAATGTTGATTATAATGAATTAGTGATTAACAATTAAGGATTACGGGCTCGCAACTCGTTTAACAGTAATTTTAAAGTGTCTCCTTTCTTTTTTGCAGTTCACAAATGGACTTACGAAAGCGATCTGGAAGCCCAAGTACAGGGTGAGTTTACCGACTGCCAGGTCGCTCTATATCATGTGACTACTGTCAATACAGACACAATATTGATAGTGCAATTGCTGTAACAACAGGGGCGCGGTGTAATTTACATGTGCATATATAATTATCCCACAACTCGTGTCTCTGAGGCTTATATGTGGTTATAAGACCTACAGTGGGTGTATTTACCAAGGGTATGCAGACCTTCGCTTGGCGCCCGGATGGCTTATCACTGATAACACGCTAAGAAAGGCTGAACATCTACTCGCAATGACGCTTCTGGTGTTGTGTAAGATTACTTGCGAGCTGTCTGTATATTTATTTAGCAAAGATACCCTTGATTTATTTCTTCACTAGGCCTAACCATCACATAGTTGGGCAATATACAAATATATCTGTGAAAAACAAACTGTGATAGGCGCATTCAGTTCTATATATTTTGGTGTTATGTCTAATTTTTCTGCAGATACACATTTTGTCATGTGTGGACTAATATAGAATGCAATACTGCATTTGTAAAAAATAATTCCAAACATTAGAACACTTTTCTCACGATATATAGATATTTTGATTATTTATTTACAAAATACGTTGATGTGTGATGCCGCCACCTTGGCGTGGCGCGCAAATACCGAAATAATACCCAGAATGCATAGCAAATGCACTGACGCCTCACAGTGGAATAATCTGAAATACGCTTGGCGAAAAAGTCGTCTGCCAAGCGTCGTTCTGGTTTTGGCAATTTCTTGAGCAAGGGTAAGATAGGATTTTATGACCTATGGCAGACGGCTGAAGCGTCATCATGGCGTCTGACGCGGTCCGGCGCTGAGTGGCTTGCTTGGTCACATTGTGTATTCCAACCGAGCACTCAGTGACCTCTGGCGATGCTATCGGGCCTAATGTGCGCACTCCTCCTTTCCTCCCCCTCCCCCCCAACCCCCTCCGCCCCGCCGGCCGGCCGACCTTGACAACCGCTTTGGCCTTGACCTTGAACCTGAACCTGACCCCACCGCCCTGACCTGACCTCACCTGACCTGACCCCGTGCAGCTTGCCTCGACGTCGCCGTCATCGGAGCCGGAATGTCCGGTAGCTACGCCTCCTGGCGAATGCGGTACGAAGCTTCCGGTTCCAAAATCCATCTCTTCGAGATGTCGAACCGCGTCGGAGGTCGATTGTATACTCGATCATTCGCCGGTCACTTCGAGGGACAGGACGGCGGGCGGACGGCGGCGGCGGCGGCGGCGGCGGCTGAGGAGGAGGAGGAGGAGGAAGAGGCCGCGGCCCGTGACCCTCTGACAGCTGACATGGGCGGTCTTTATTATCTCCCGCAGTGGCACCCACGCCTGAATCGTTCGATCCATGCGCTGAAGCTCAAACCCGTCGAGTTGCACCCACGGAGCCCAGACCAACCTACGCTCTATTTGCGAGAGCGCCATCTAGCGAGCACATCCGATCCGAAGATTGACGTCACCTCCGCCCGCCGTATGCCGTATAACCTGCGCTACGACGAGCAGTACAAGACAGCCAGGGAACTGAAGCGGTAAGCCCGGGTAGCTCCGCGTCCATGGCAACGATAGACCGATCCAGGCGCCGTAACTAAGCCCCGTCTATACGCTTGAGTCCCTTTTCCTTAATCGTGAGTATGAAATTGACAATCATTGGTGCAAGTGACAAGTACTCATCTCTGAAACTGACAACAAAGTGACATGCTGCTTTGTTTGTCCGACTTGTTTGTCCGACATAACGCACGTGAACCTATTTTCACCACATAATGGGATAAAAGCAACAGTGACGTCAGTGAATGATTGACAGCCTGGATCGGTCTATTTAATAGTGTATTATTGCCAGACAGTGCACACATATTAATCACCCACCTGGTACACGTAACAATTCACAGTAAGTTACCGTTTTGCTATGAAGAGATGAACAAATACTATTTAACCTCATTTTTAATAGCCTGAGATAATAGCGCTCAGTACGAAAAGCCCGACTAAATCGCACAGCAATTCTATTTGTGACTTGTTTTAGCATAGTTTATTGCACATCAAGTCCTCGACCTTCATGGTATCATCGAATATGAGGTCAATAAATATTTAAGACCATTGGTAAACGTTTCCTAATCGGCGTGTCGTTCTCTATAGCATGTACCAAGAGCGAGCCCTGCCCGCAGACTTCATGGACAGACCTGATGACGTCAAATTTGATGACGTGGATATGCACGATTTGGGGTACGCAGGCTATTCAGCCGTATTCAGTTTCATTTCCATCCGCGCAACGCATATTTAGGAGTGAAATGCACGGGAGTTTGGTAAGTAAGAACGATTTGATCCCGTTATGGCGACTGATTGCCCGCGATCTCGCCTCACGTAGCGAAAGGGCCTTTACAAGCCACGCCCATAATAAGATCAATTACTTTTAATTACTTCACAAAATGGCGACCGATGCAGACGCGAATCTCACATATTAATTGTTCTACAGTGAAGATGGTAGTCGTCATCACGGAATGAAGTGTAACGGTCGTGTTAGAGGCCACTATGGTTCGAAACGCCAGGGGCAAAATATTTCGCCCTAGAATAGGACATTAGTATGGAGCGGGGCGAAATATTTGGCCCCCGCCGTTCGAACTTACGGGCCCTGGCAGGGCTCGAACCCACGACCTGTTGGTCTACAGCTCTGCCTGTTTACCCTGTGATCATAACCCCTAGCGGCAAAGTGTACATACAATAGATGCCCATGGGTTGCCATGATTATGTGGTCAAAAGTGCAAATCCATCCTGCTGGGGATAATTATTATTATTAACTGTAATATCTGGTTAACAGCTACTGGACATTTCTCAACCAAGTCGCCAGCCGCGAGGGCATCAACTTCCTGTACGACAGCTCCCCCTGGCGAAGCCTGGTTTCCAATGGCAACGCGGCGTTGCTGGCGTCCCTGGAGACGGGGGTTCCGGATGACTACCACACCGTGAAGGGCGGCATGGACAGCGTCCCGAAGGCCTTCGTGCGGGAGTTTCTGGAGGCCAGCCCAACGTTAGTGTCCAACCTGTCCAACGCTCAATTATTGGGTACTGTCTGTCTATACTGTGTGGAACTGTCTTTCACTACAGTGTACTGTTTTTTAATGTACTGTCTTGTACTGAATGATACTGGCACTGTAATATCTTGTACTGTATCATACTGGCACTGTACTGTCTTGCACTCTATGATACTGGTACTGTGCTGTCTTGTACTCTATGATACTGGCACTGTACTGTTGTACTCTATGATACTGGCACTGTACTGTCTTGTACTCTATGATACTGGCACTGTATGGCACTTGTACTGTATGACACTGTACTGTATGACACTTGTAATGTACCGTCTGGCCCTGCACTGTCTGGTACTGTCTTGCACTGTCTGGTAATGTCTTGCGCTCTCTGGTAATGTCTTGCGCTGTCTGGTACTGTCTTGAGCTGTATGGTACTGTCTTGCACTGTCTGGTATTGTCTGGTACTGTCTTGCACTGTCTGATACTGTCCTGCAATGTCTGGTACAGCCTTGCACCGTGTGGTACTGGCTGGTACCGTATTGTACTGTATCCCCACGCACTGTCCTGTACTGTCAGATACAGTATGATACTTTACAGTATTGTCTTGTACTGTCTTGTATATTACCGTCCTGCAGATAATTTGTTTCTGTCTTGTATATTTATAAGCATAATATTATGCGCTGTAAAGAGTATATGCGATATCATCTCTCGTCACACAGAGATAAGCGAGTATCATTTTTGGTAGAAATGAAGAAGCTATGTCCTATTGCATTTAAATACTGTGCTTCTGTACTGTTTAAGAAATATAAGCATCGATGTGGTAGAAAATACACAGCTTTGGTTTGTCTTTCCTATCCAAGATTCATGTCCGTATACTATGTTGTTGTAGGCATGCTATACATCTGAACATGCGGTTGGCGTGCATCCAGAATAGACCCGGGCATTTCCGGCTCATCTTCATCAAGACCAGAACGGACTCCAATGACGTCACGGAAGACCTATCGGTGAGCCAATCATAAAGGCTGCCCGTGGTGACGTCATAAATTGTCAGCGGTATCATGCGAAGCAGTCCGATTTTTTCATAGCAGTTCTTGCGGGAATAGTTATTTGGAATTCATTGATCAGTCATATGCGTTAAATATTGCTTAGCAGTGCAGAATCATTGTTTAGAGTATAGCATATGGTCTATTGGGCCCAATTCGGTCTTTGGTCGTTTTAAGTAACAAAGTATTTGTCTCCGAAACCCAATGATGACAATGAGACCATAGCCTTAAAAGGGAATTCTTTGAAAATACACGACAAGGTCCATGTTAGACCTGTGGGGATTTATGGCGTATGGGTCTATGTAGATAGGAAGACTCTCTATATTAGTGGTATCATATATGTAGTGACAGATCAATAGGTTAGGGCACTGGACCAGAGATCAATAGGTCCTGGGTTCGAATCCTGGCCCAGGTACCGAATCTGAGGCATGTTTCATCCTTCATCATCCCAAACCGGAAGTTTCCATGGCACTATTTAGTCTTTGTGCGCACAGCGCGTCCCAAAACCGCTATTTAATTTCCATTGATATCATTTCGCTGCAGGAGAGTCAGAGTATCTGTGCCAGGAAGGTGATCATGGCTACGTCACCGGAGGCCGTCCGGAACGTGGAAGTCATCGACTTTGCGGAGAAGCCCAACATGTCTGAGTTTATCGCGGAGCACCTGGAGGCCGTGCCAGCCGTGACGGCCTACTTCCTGTACAACCAGTCCTGGTGGGTGGGAGCCTCGCCGGAATACCCGGATGCAATCACCGACTTACCGGTCCGGCGCGTCCGCTACGTAGGCAGCGGTCGACTGAGGGCGCCCCCTAGTAGCGAGAATGACACCGCCCGGAATGAGGAATCCGGAAGCAGATCTCCGTCATACGGGCACTTGTTCCAGGTGGTGTCCGCCGACGGCGACGACGTCCGCTATTTCCAGACGCTGATGCAGAGCGCGGTGCATGACGGGACGATTCGGACTAACTGTAACCTCTCGCTGCAAGCCGTCCGGGACATCAATCGGCAGATCGCCCGGATCCACCGCGTGTCCGACTGGCGGGATATCCCGCTGCCCATCGCCGTCGCCATCAAGGATTGGGGTCGGGCGCCCTCTAGCGGCGCCTGGCACATGTGGAAGCGAGGCACGCGGTGGAGCGCCGCGGCCGCCCGGCTAGCCCAGCCCTACCCGGGCGAACACCTCTACTACGTCGGCAGTGGCTTTTGCCCAGGAAGCTGTCAGTTTTGGGCGGAAGGGGCGCTGCAGACCGTCGACGACCTTCTGGATCGGTACTTCGCTCCGGACGACGCCGGAACCACCGACACGTCCACCGGGGCTCAGGATCTGGACCAGGATCACGTCGATCTGGACATCTCCGGGGATCTGGCGGCGTCCGCAAAGTCGGCCGCTTATTCCACCGCCGAGGACGACTCCGAGAACGCCAACGGCGGCTTCTAAGAAAAGTCTTCCAACTTCCAATCTCTTCATAATATCTTAATATCCGCTTTATAACAGCGATGTTTGATATGAAACACCCACGGGTTATGATTACCTCCTCCTGCGCACGACTCCCACCGCACTCGTCAACCAGTCAGCGTTTAGCCGTTACCACGCCGCTTAAACATCACCATGACGCTGTGTTTGATGACGTCACTCCATGACGTCACTTCTCTGCTTTTCACGCTTGTTGACGTCATCGTATCGCTTGGCAACGAACCCTCCTGGCGCTATTGACATCACGTCGCATGATGACCTGTCGCTTGCCTTGCTGTTTGGCGTGTGTGACGCACTTACAACGCATGCGCGGAAAAGCAATCACGAACGATAGTCACGTGACAATTCTCTTCCGTGTTGTGAGTGAGTCGGCGGATCACTTCGCTCAGTCGCGCGCCTCGTTATCGCTGAGCCGTCGCTCTCCATTGTCAGGGGAACGCTTCGCTTCAAAATGTTACACTGACTGTTATCTTGCGCTAGGAGGCGCTGCGACTATTGGACATGGACCCGTAGATTATGAATAAACATGAGGTAATGGTAGCGCTTAAAAACGATTAAGAACCGAGAGGCTGTATGTTCGAACGCCACGTGTATCTGGGGGCCGATTAATCCTCTCACAATATTATCCCCTGATGTATATCGGCCCGATTTAGCCCACCTGGGCACAAAGACTATGACCCACAACCATGCATCTATTTTTAGTCCTTTAATCAAATCTAATCTTATTATGTGATTGATATGATTTAATAACCATGGCAAAAATACTCCTAATAATGTCTGAGTCGCAGCGCCCGCTAGCGGGGCAGTTTGACACCAGAAGACGAGAATGGTTAATTAGCTTGCAAACATAACATTGCAGTGCCATGCGACAGTAAACATTCGACCTTGGGCGTGGCTCCAGTCACGTACGAGCAAGGCCCAAGGTCACAGCTCACGCGGGGTGCCCCCCATGGCTCAGTAGGTAGCGCGTTTGGCTTTTTGGCGAGTTGTTCTGCTATGCCGGCCCATGCAAGCAGCCGGTGCGTGGTTCGCATCTCACCTGTACAAATGTCTGTACATGTTTGAACAAGATAAAGACCTTTCTTAGCGAGAAGTAGGGTGTTACTCCCGGCGACATGGCTCCTCCCTTCCTTGACCCTTGCCCTTGACCCTTGACCCTTGGTCGCTATATGACCTTCACCGGTTGACCCGTTCTATCAATCAATCCATCACAGCTTACGCCCATAACTCTAATGACAATCGATAAGTCGATTACCAGGCACCTCCGACTCCTGGATAGATGGTAAAACAAATGTGGTGTCAGAAATTGGGTGCTGGGTGGCAGAACGGAACCTTTGAATGGCTTGCTATATATATATATACACGTTATAATTGGATTGTGTGGGAAGCGACTATGTCTGGGAGAAGGAAGCGCGTGATGAGAGTAGTTAATGAGTGAGTGAAAATACGTGTAGTACCCGAGAAACATGGCTTGACACTAAGATCAAAGATATATCATTGGGAATTCATTCCTTTGAGAAAGCGTATATATGTATTCAGCTGTCTCAATTTTATATTGCTTGAAATACATGTCCCTATTCTAATTGAGTAATCTTAACACAATGTATAGCGAGATATCCTGACCTTCGACAGTTCCTATATGAACTTATAACAGCACTAGATGGATATCATTTAGCTCACGTAGTGGCATGTATAACATAACATTAGAATTTGATATATGGCTTCTAACTTTCATTACTCTGTATCGATATGTTATGATGAAATAACAAACGCAATATTCTAGTCTACAATGGAACATTTTTAACAATAATGGCAAGACGCTTATACACTGACGCTCACGTGATATGTGCAGAAATATGTCACGGGACAGTCGAGGTCCAATCAGATGACCGGTCTTGAAATATGTATATGAATTGTCCTTGATACCATTTTGGTAGTATACTCAAATGTAGCGAAAGTTAGCATTAAATCGATGCATCATGTATTAATATTATAGGGTGATGTATCTTCTTCAGCTGTATCATTTCTCATCACCAACTAGGATTTCATCGCATGCCGATATTTGTTAAGATCTCGGGGTCCCGATCACGTGACGTGCCGTACGAGATTAGACTGTTTAGCACTGTTTTCATGTAAAGAACTCATTGTAGTTTACATTCATCTTTGTTGTTGTTTACCCTGTTTCATTACATAGTTTTCACGAGTCGTTGTGTATCATTTCGCTCATATCTTAATAAATGTCATATTGACCATATTACCAATAAATTACGCTGCCAAACAGTCTGTATTGTCTCTTAATTTAAACGTCTATCTGTTGGTTTAAACATATTCATAGAAAGAGCATTGCCCAAGACACAAGGTGAGGTACATAAATATGCAGAACGAAATTAGTTGAAGGAAACGAAATGAAAGGAAAGAAGCATGACAGACACCAGTGTCGTTAAACCGTCAGAAACCAATGACTAAGGACTCCGAGGGGATACACATGTTTTTCCAGTGATGCTAATTTCAAAAGTTTAGGGTCACCCAGGGTGGGGGGGGGGGCACCACATATAGTTAGGTATATACATATGTGCCGCCCAAATAACCCCTTTTTCTCCTTTTTCCCCTCAATCCTCGAGGCAGAAATCTATAATTTCTCTCGATATGCCCACTACATTACTGGGCACTACATTATACAATGGTAGGGATGTGCCGCCCAGGCCATCGGAGGGCGAGGGGGGGGGCGCTACATTAGTACAGTGGAAGGGATGTGCCGCCCAGGCCATCGGAGGGGGAGGGGGGGGGGGCGCTACATTAGCACAGTTGAAGGGATGTGCCGCCCAGGCCGTCGGAGGGGGAGGGGGGGGGGGGCACTACATTAGTACAGTGGAAGGGATGTGCCGCCCAGGCCATCGGAGGGGGAGGGGGGGGGGCGCTACATTAGTACAGTGGTAGGGATGTGCCGCCCTGGCCATCGGAGGGCGAGGGGGGAGGGGGCGCTACATTAGTACAGTTGAAGGGATGTGCCGCCCAGGCCATCGGAGGGGGAGGGGGGGGGGCGCTACATTAGTACAGTGGAAGGGATGTGCCGCTCAGGCCATCGGAGGGGGAGGGGGGGGGGCGCTACATTAGTGCAGTGGAAGGGATGTGCCGCCCAGGCCATCGGAGGGGGAGGGGGGGGGCGCTACATTAGTACAGTGGAAGGGATGTGCCGCCCAGGCCATCGGAGGGCGAGGGGGGGAGGGGGGCGCTACATTAGTACAATTGAAGGGATGTGCCGCCCAGGCCATCGGAGGGGGAGGGGGGGGGCACTACATTAGCACAGTTGAAGGGATGTGGCCGCCCAGGCCGTCGGAGGGGGAGGGGGGGGGCACTACATTAGTACAGTGGAAGGGATGTGCCGCCCAGGCCATCGGAGGGGGAGGGGGGGGGGCGCTACATTAGTACAGTGGTAGGGATGTGCCGCCCTGGCCATCGGAGGGCGAGGGGGGAGGGGGCGCTACATTAGTACAGTTGAAGGGATGTGCCGCCCAGGCCATCGGAGGGGGAGGGGGGGGGGCG
>OZ025256.1:10045284-10091119 GCA_964019135.1 Arenicola marina | reverse complement strand
ATAAACTGCCGGTAATCTTTGAATCGAGTAAGCATTACTACATGAGCGCGTTATGATAATTTATAACTGAAGCGAAATAATTTCGTGACCACCATACGCGGGTATTTGTATGGGTGTTCGCCAGACGGACTTTAATTGCTTTTTGGAGAGTCGTTAATCAGCTCAGCATAGCGTCGGGCCCCCATAGCGTGTAACACACCCCTATCCCTCGCCGGTATACTGTGCCTGTGCAAATAACACTTTCCGTAAGCCACGAACAGACAGACAGTGGGTTGGCTGCGGTACCACTTTATTCTTGTCGTAATGAGAGTGGTTTGAATGAGTGCGTTATGACGACCTGCTTGGTTTCTGTTCACTTCGTTTTTGATACACTGGTATTTGAATATTACATCAAATTATTTGTCGGGTCAAGGGAACAAGTTACGCCATTAATTGACGACGCCGCAGCTTGGCAGGTCAGTATGATGGAGATACTGGTGTGACTTGTTCCGTGCCAATGCGTCTTGGAAGAATGGAAGAAACCAACTATTAAGATGTTGAAGTGTTCGAAAAAAATCGTAATGTCAACTTCCTGGGCCTAACAACGATCAAAAAACAGCCGCGAGCGCAGCGAACGGTGGCTGCAAAGTTAACAGATTTTGGTTGGTTATTCAGGAGGCTTTAACCACTTTTGGTCATATCGCGTCAATGGGAGAAGGAAGAGAGAGTGGAGCCATGTCCCCGGGGGTAACCCCCTACTCTTTACGAAAAAAAACATGGGATCTTTATCCTGCGACCACACGGACATGGCCACAGCAGGGCTCGAACCACCGATCCACGTGCCGTTAGGCTTTCAGGTGACCGGATAGGGACCCCAGATAGGGACCCCGGATAGGGACCCCGGATAGGTGGCCCGGATAGGGAGCCCGTATAGGGACACCGGATAGGGACCCCCTTATAGGGAGCCCGTATAGGGACCCCGGATAGGGACCCCGGATAGGGAGCCCGTATAGGGACCCTGGATAGGGACCCTGGACAGGGACCCCGGATAGGGACCCCGGATAGGGACACCGGATAGGGGCCCCGGATGTGGACCCCCTTATAGGGAGCCCGTATAGGGACCCCGGATAGGGAGCCCGTATAGGGACCCCGGATAGGGACCCTGGATAGAGACCCCGGATAGGGACCCTGGATATGGACCCCGGATAGGGACCCCGGAGAGGGACCCTGGATAGGGACCCCGGATAGGGACCCCGGATAGGGACCCTGGATTGGGACCCCGGATAGGGACCCCGGATAGGGACCCCGGATAGGGACCCCGGATAGGGACCCTGGATAGGTGGCCCGGATAGGAACCCTGGATAGGGACCACGGATAGGAACCCTGGATAGGGACCCCGGATAGGGACCCCGGATAGGGACCCCGGATAGGGACCACGGATATGGACACCGGATAGGGACCCCGGATAGGGACCCCGGATAGGGACCACGGATATGGACCCCGGATAGGGACCACGGATATGGACCCCGGATAGGGACCCCGGATAGGGACCACGGATATGGACCCCGGATAGGGACCCCGGATAGGGACCCCGGATAGGGAGCCCGTATAGGGACCCTGGATAGGGACCCTGGATAGGGACCCTGGATAGGGACGCCGGATATGGACCCCGGATAGAGACCCCGGATAGGGACCCCGGATATGGACCCCGGATAGGGACCCAGAACGAGAACGGCGCTATTACGTTTCCTAATTCGTCCTGATCAAAACTGACGACTTTTCCGGGTTAGTTTAAAAGACGAAACGAAACGAAAGATATATAGAAAGAGTCTCCAAGCTCGACCCGCAATAAAACCTGTCGACACCTCGCGAAGGATGGCTTGGGAATCCCGCTGATTTACTGGGCCTGTCAACGGGCGTAGGGCCATGCACGTGAATGCCTAGCAGGCGTAGCGGTGCGACCAACTTGCGACTAACGCCCGATTACGTCCACTTGGTGCACAACGCGTAAAATTCCTCGCGCGGATTTACGCCGGCGTAAGCTCGGCGTCCGCTTGCGACCAACTTGCGCCCAGTTGGTGCACTCCACCACAGGGGATATCCATAGGCCCTAACTCATCTGAATCCCTGACCCCTAATCCCCGACCCCTAATTCCCAATCCTTGACTCCTAATCCCTGAGCCCTAAATTAACCCTAATATCTGAACCCTAATCCTCAATTCCTGACCTTTAATCAAATCCCTGACCCACAATCGCGGACCCACATCCCGAATCCCTGACCCCTAGCTGACCCTTAATAAGGCCCTCACAGACGTAGGGATCAGGAATTGGGGATTTGGGGTCAGCGATTAGAGATTAGCGGTCAGGGATTTGGGATTAGGAGTGAGGGATTAGGGGTCACTAAGCCCCTTTTCCGAATATGCCTGATTGTTCCGGATAGGTCTGTTAGTGGCACACGTGGACAGAAACTGCTGTGCGATGCCAAACATCACAAGCGGTGCGTAAATACCGAGAACCCTGACCACCCCTACCACCCCCCGCCCCCGCCTGAGAACGCCAGCGGGATCCACGTGTGTTGCCACTCCGACGACCCCTGGATTCGCGGAAATCCCAAGCCGGGTTCACATTTGCGGAAGGTGTATGAAACACCACTTCCACTATCGGGAAAATTTAGGTGAGTTTTCCTGATCCTGTTGACGCACCCATCGCCCGCCAATGGAGAGCGAAAAAAAACCTTAATTATAACAGACCTTGTCGGTCCAACCGAGTACTGGGACTGGTACTGGAGTGGTTGTTAATGTCTCGTGTGGCAACTGGCAATGAGCGGCGTGAGGTCAAGTGGGTCGAGAGAGACAGAGAGAGAGAGGGGATGGGAGCAGGGGGAGGAGGATAGGGATACAGAGAGAGAGAGAGAAGGCTGAGATAATATAGCGTGGGCGGATTGAGAGTTGGCCTGGAGAATGCGTCAAGAGACAGTGTCGGCCTATCTGTTGTAGTAGTGTGGCGCAGACCAGTCACTCACAGATGTAGTTACTACACTGTACTTACTCTGTGGCCCCACTCACAGATGTAGTTACTACACTGTACTTACTCTGTGGCCCCACTCACAGATGTAGTTACCACACTGTACTTACTCTGTGGCCCCACTCACAGATGTAGTTACTACACTGTACTTACTCTGTGGCCCCACTCACAGATGTAGTTACCACACTGTACTTACTCTGTGGCCCCACTCACAGATGTAGTTACCACACTGTACTTACTCTGTGGCCCCACTCACAGATGTAGTTACCACACTGTACTTACTCTGTGGCCCCACTCACAGATGTAGTTACTACACTGTACTTACTCTGTGGCCCCACTCACAGATGTAGTTACCACACTGTACTTACTCTGTGGCCCCACTCACAGATGTAGTTACTACACTGTACTTACTCTGTGGCCCCACTCACAGATGTAGTTACCACACTGTACTTACTCTGTGGCCCCACTCACAGACGACCGAGCGACACTCCGAACAAAATAGCTTCCGAGTAGCGGACGAAGGCTCAATTGCGGCATCTGACTATACGTATAGTTGTATCATTATCATCTATTACCATTACCGTCAACATTATTAGCTCGAAACGTACGCCGGATAGGGCAACTTAATGGCTGAGATTACACAGCTCAGGATTATCAGTGGCGAAAAAAACCACATCGCCACTGAGGGGGTGGGGGGGGGGGGGTCGTGTTCCCAGATAACGAAGAACAATTCTTTTTATTCCCAGGTCACGATGAATTAAAAAGCATACATAGGAAGGGCGGATACACGATATAAATTAGCGATTTCCTGATTTACGTTTATTTAAAATTAAAATTCCCAGTTCACGAATAATTATTTGATTCAATCCCAGTTTACGATGAAGCGAAAACCCCATTCCCGAGGAACGGAAATACCCCTTGATTCCCTAGCCCAGCTAACGAGAGCCCAGCTAACGAGAGTCCAGCAACGAGAGTCCAGCTAACGAGAGCCCAGCCAACGAGAGTCCAGCTAACGGGAGCCCAGCTAACGAGAGTCCAGCTAACGAGAGTCCAGCTAGCGAGAGCCAAGCTAACGGCAGCCCAGCTAACGAGTCAAGCTAACGAGACCCCAGCTAACGGGAGCCCAGCTAACTGGTCCAGCTAACGAGAGCCCAGCTAACGAGAGACCAGCTAACGAGAGCCCAGCTAACGAGAGCCCAGCTAACGGGTCCAGCTAACGAGAGCCCAGCTAACGGGAGCCCAGCTAACTGGTCCAGCTAACGAGAGCCCAGCTAACGAGAGACCAGCTAACGAGAGCCCAGCTAACGAGAGCCCAGCTAACGGGTCCAGCTAACGAGAGCCCAGCTAACGGGAGCCCAGCTAACTGGTCCAGCTAACGAGAGCCCAGCTAACGAGAGACCAGCTAACGAGAGCCCAGCTAACGAGAGCCCAGCTAACGGGTCCAGCTAACGAGAGCCCAGCTAACGAGAGCCCAGCTAACGAGAGCCCAGCTAACGGGAACCCAGCTAACGAGTCCAGCTAACGAGAGCCCAGCTAACGAGAACTCAGCTAACGATAGCCCAGCTAACGAGAGCCCAGCTAACGAGAGCCCAGGTGGCCGATCAACGTCTGGCTGTCAAGGTATACGTAAACTATGCTGGCGTTAATTGGTGCTTATAGTATGTCTTTTTATGTTGTCAGCCTCGACCTCATGTATACATAACATTGTGATATGTATAACCGCTTTGCCTATATTCATATGTATGCAGCTTCCGTTGCTGAAATAATAATAATAATAATAATAATAATAATCATTTAAAAAAGTGCCCTGTGAGCATGTTACATCAGGGTCTGTAAGTTCGACACGGCCGGGGCCAAATATTTCGCCCTAGAAAAGGACATTAGCATTTCGCCGTTCGAACTTACGAGCCCAGGGCGAATACCCGGTGCCGGATCCGGGTCGAACTGCTCTACATAGTGTGAACGCTGCCTGACGCGGCCTGACGGGTTAAAGTCCGTAGTCGCGCACGGGAAAAACCTCATCCCACTCCGTACATTAAGTCACGAAAATAGAAGCGTCCTGTGAACAAAAAAGGGTTTATTATCTCTAAAACAATTTAAGGTCAATAAAGTTTGGTCCTGTAGTCAAATAAACAGTGTTGTATTTCCATTCAGCCGACTGAATTCCGCGCGTGGGCTACGATCAAATTATACTATTTGTCGACAACAGATGGTAAATCCTCTCCCTGCGTTAGCCGTTAGCAGAGTCGTCAACAAGACCCAGCGTGATGGATTCGCACTTGATTAACCTCGGTTCGTAAACGTTTGAAAGCCGCAAATAGCGGTAACGTCTGCGCTGCGAGTTTTACGACATGCGCTGCCGTAAAGTGGCGATATAGTCAGACGCCTGATGAGCGCTAAACTGTTTTGGTCAGCTATACGTGTACCTTGTTGAGAGACTTTTCGTCAGAAACTGAGGTGGTGACTGGCTACTGCGCCGAGTTCAAGGCGGCAACAGCTGTTTGAGGAGGGAGGTTATCCATACACTGGAGACACTTAACGACGTACAGACGTCGGTACTAACGAGCTTATCCAGAATGGGGCATCCAGGACCCCCTCCTCTTCATGTTGTTTGCAAGGAAGACCCTGTTTAGTGGCCGTCATGACCACCAAGTCGTCCTAACCACCAGCTCGTCCTGGCCACTAAGTCGTCCTAGCCACCAAGTCGTCCTAACCACCAAGTCGTCCTGGCCATCAAGTCGTCTAAACACCCAAGTCGTCCTAACCACCAAGTCGTCCTCACCACCAAGTCGTCCTCACCACCAAGTCGTCCTAACCACCAAATGCGTCCTCACCACCAAGTCGTCCTCACCACCAAGTCGTCCTAACCACCAAGTCGTTCTAACCACCAAGTCGTCCTGACCACCAGTGCAACATATAATATGAACTTTGTTTCTACTCATCGACGCAGCCGATCCTCCTTTTCTATGCAGTTATTCATCGTCAAGTATAACGACCGCTGTCCGCCTACACAAGGGGGCGTTCACCTTACTATGCATACATATGTCTGTCTCACCCACCGACAAGCCGGATGGTCTTTGGCCCACTAAGCTGCTGGTTAATGATGCTTCAACGTACCCAGCGCCTACACGTTCACACCGGTCGTGGTCGGGACATCGACGACTGGAATTATTGTTTTGATCAAGAATTCATATCAAGGGCTTGGGTGTAGTTGAGGGAAGGGGAAGGGGAAGGGGGACTGGGTAAAAAGCATGCCCCCCCCCTCCCCTCCGTCTCCCTCCGTTTTTATCTAGTAAGCGGCCCGGTATAGCATCTTAGTTATTATTATAATTATAATTATTATTATTATTATTATTATTTCGTACTGTTGTTCCGGGAAGCAGTGAGGGCCAGCCCTATCGGGACACTATCGACACCATCGGGGGTTAATCAATTACCTCTGCAGGTCGTATCATGCCAATGGGGGAAGGTCAAGGCCGAGAGGAGCGATGTATCCTCAAGCAACTACCTATGCTGTGCGAAAAAAAGCCACGTGATGTTTACCTTGGGCCCACACACACACAGTTCCAGGCAAACATGTACCTGATGGATTCGAACCCCGCCCTTTGGCCACCCGATGGGCATACATCTATAAAAACCTAGTCCTTGGGATTCCCCTGTCTGGGCTTTCCCGCACATGCTGCAACCGTTTTGGGCGGTGGTGGTTACGGTTTTATATACTATTTTTGGTTTTCGTCTGACACAGTTTGTCGGCTATGTTGCGCTGTTTGGATAGCACACCGCAACGTCAGCGGATCGGCGGGAAGGATTTCCAAGCCGCCTGTCTGCGGTACCTCTCGCTGATTGGCTAGCGGATGACCTATATTTCGTGGGGGGATTTCCCGCGGGATTACGTCACATTCACATTTGACCATAGATGCCCTGGCTTCTGATAAGAATGAGGAAACCAAAACTTATTGGTATTGGTGTCGCGCAAAACTGTGTTGGGGAGTAATCCTTCAGCGTTTTTATAATTCAAAGTCCATATCACAGCAGCTGGTCGCAGATGCACGCTCGCCCGCCATCTCGCCTGCCATCCCCCCACTCCTTCGCTCTCCTCCCCATCCTCCCACCCCCCTCGTCGCCCCCCAATCCCTCCCTGCCGCTGGGGCCACCGATAATTCTTTGTTTCTCGGCGGCTAACACCACCGTCCGGGGTGGTTTTATGGCTGAGTAACTGCCACGAGGTGGTTGTTGGTACTAGGATCTCCCCACGGCGGCTGCGTACTTTACGACCGGCGAGAAAGTCTACCATATGGAAGTCGTATTTCATCTCCGGGGCCAGTCATCCAACCCCATTAACAGTGTCCGGAGAGGTGCATTGGCCCAATTTAGGCTAGTTTAGCGTTCATACACAGACGGGGGGGGGGGGGGGGGGCGGGGTGGGTTCTTTATTCCCGTGTCACGACGAATTAAAAGCAGAACTCTCCGCATGCAATGGAAGGGTGGATACAAGATACTAAATTGACGATTTCCCGATTTTTAATATTAAAATTCTCAGTTCACGATTAATGAAAATCCTTGACCACTACCGACCAATAAGTTTATGCAACGTCGACTACAAAATGTTAGCTTTCTGTCTAAGCAACCGAGTCCGAGATGTTATAGGAAAAATCATTAGCAATGGCCAAAGTGCGTTTTTAAAGAAAAGATATATCGGTCAAAACATCCGCCTGATTGAAGACATCATATCACACCCAGACAAGCATAAGCGATCAGGTGTTCTACTATTTCTGGATTTCAAGAAAGCGTTCGATACGATAGAATGGAACTTCATTACTGAAACACTGAAGGCCTTTAATTTTGGAGATCAATTTATAAATATCATGAAAACACTATACACGGACCCAGTAGCTTCTATTAAAAACAACGGACATATTTCGGCAGAATTTAACCTTGGTACAGGGGTGACACAAGGCTGCCCACTCTCGGCTTTTCTCTTCATTCTTGCTGCGGAAATTTTGGCTATACAGCTCAGAGGGAGTAAACAAGTAAAGGGATACAGCGTCACCGTCAACGGCAAACTGCAAGATACCGTAATAACGCAATATGCGGACGATGCTACTCTTATCCTTGCAGATATGGAATATATCGACGCAGCTATACAGATAATCAAAACCTTCTCAAAATATGCAGGCCCAGTTCTGAATATGGACAAAACAAGCGGCATGGCTATTGGCACCTCCAAAAACATCACAGGGGTCTTAAATGGAGTGCATTTTCAAACAGAACCCACCCGAGTACTTGGGATATTTATGGGGCACGACAACGATGGGTGTTACCGGCTAAATCGGGACGGAAAAATAAAAGCAATAGAAAATAGGCTTGAAAACTTTAAGAAGCGCAACTTGACGCTCCTAGGCAAAGTAACCATCCTAAAAGCCCTAGCGCTCTCGAACTGTCCTTCGTTGCTAGCTGTAGCCAAGTAAGGGAGGAAAATATAAAAACTATCAACACCATGTTCTTTAAATTCATTTGGGGTAATTGGGATAAATTAAAACGCACACACATCATTGCCCCAATCACTCAAGGAGGCCTAAACATGGTTGATGTGTACTCATACTTTCAATCTCTGGAAGCAGCCTGGCTACTTACTTACTGGCAAAAATATTAAAGGCCAAAAGGATACATGGGCCGTTATTGCTAACAGCCATTTAAACGCAATAGGATATGAACACATATATCCAAAACATCCGTTCCAAAACGAGAAACTGATAAAACAACTTCCCCCGTTTTATAAGGAGGTAGTTATATGCTTTAACCAAGCACAAGAAAATACACATATAGAGGGAAAACGATGCACACTAAAGCAGCATATTTGGGGTAATTCCAACATCACGATCTACGATGCGAAAATCAAATCTCAGATCTCTTTGTTTTCCCGTAATGGTACAAACAAGGTATCCACTGTATGGAAGACCTAAGAATACAAAATGGGAAGCTATGTGAACAATATATACTTAACCACCTTGTATTAGATGCAAACTATCTGAGTGAAATTTATACCATGAGCTACTGAAAGAATGTGTACCATTATACAAGATAATGAACCATCTCTGGTTACTTATCTGTCTGAGCGGATACCCATTAAAAGCTTTGGCACGAATAGTAAAAACGAAAAAGAAAGTAACAAAACCACCACGTGAGTCGAAATGGAGATCTTTGTTAAATGACTAACACTTAATTTTTAGACCAATCTACCAAAACAAAATTCAGAACATTTTTGACAAAAAGGTAACAGAATTTAATTTCAATGTCGTGCACGACATAGTCGGTTGTAAGTCCAAGCTATACCAATGGAAATTACTGATGATATGCAATGTAGCGTGTGTAACAAAGAACAAGACCTGCACCACTTACTATACGACTGTAAACATGCCAAGAGTGTCTGGAAACTAGCAGAGTCCGTGCTACAAATAACTATTTCTTTCAGAGATATTATCTTTTCAGAAACTTCCAAGGACAATATATTCATGATTTCGCTCTTATCGTATCTTCTATATAAAGAATTTTTATCGGACTTTAATTCAAGTCAAAGGATAACCGGAATCAGATACCAGTTTTATCACTCCGAACTCTCCTACAGGCTTAAAGTATATACCATATTATACAAACCCGAAATATGTTACTTACTAGACGAACTTATACTTTCACTAACACGAACTGGTATTTTTGTAGATATGCCTTGTTGATATATTACGATCACAACGTACTACATGTGTCTCGTGTAATCTGTGATTCCCTATTATTGTATGTCCTTTATGAAATAAAAGTCTTTGTAAAAAAAAAAATCCTTGATCACGGCGGTCGGCTAATACCCCATTCCCCGGTTCACGAAGAATTATTTTCCTTATTACCAGTTCACGGTGAAATGAAAAGCCCAATCCCTAGGAACTCAAATACCCCTTGCTCCCCCCCCCCCCCCCATGCTTGACCCAGCGCGTCATGGGTGTGTCGCGAGCATGTCGCCACACGTCCTGGGCGTGTCGCAAGCATGTCGCACACGTCTTGGGCGTGTCGCAAGCATGTCGCCACACGTCATGGGCGTGTCACGAGCATGTCTCCACACGTCATGAGCGTGTGGCGAGCATGTCGCCACACGTCATGGGCGTGTCGCGAGCATGTCGCCACACGTCATGGGCGTGTCGCGAGCATGTCGCACACGTCATTGGCGTGTCGCGAGCATGTCGCCACACGTCTTGGGCGTGTCGCGAGCATGTCGCCACACGTCATGGGCGTCTCGCGAGCATGTCGCCACACGTCATGGGCGTGTCGCGAGCATGTCGCAACACGTCATGGGCGTGTCGCGAGCATGTCGCCACACGTCATGGGCGAGTCGGGAGCATGTCGTCACACGTCATGTGCGTGTAGCGAGCATGTCGCACACGTCATGGGCGTGTCGCAAGCATGTAGCCACACGTCATAAGCGTGTCGCGAGTATGTCGCCACACGTCATGGGCGTGTGGCGAGCATGTCGCCACACGTCATGGGCGTGCAACGAGCATGTCTCCACACGTCATGAGCGTGTCGCGAGCATGTCTCCCGACGTCATGAGCGTGTCGCGAGCATGTCGTCACACGTCATGGGCGTGTCGCGAGCATGTCGTCACACGCCCATGACGTGTGGCGAGCATGTCGTTACACGTCATGTGCGTGTCACGAGCATGTCGCCACACGTCATGTGTGTGTCGCGAGCATGTCTCCACACGTCATGAGCGTGTCGCGAGCATGTCGTCACACGTCATGGGCGTGTCGCGAGCATGTCGTCACACGCCCATGACGTGTGGCGAGCATGTCGTTACACGTCATGTGCGTGTCACGAGCATGTCGCCACACGTCATGTGTGTGTCACGAGCATGTAGCCACACGTCATAAGCGTGTCACGAGCATGTCGCCACACGTCATGGGCGTGTCGCAAACATGTCGCCACACGTCATGGGCGTGTCGCGAGCATGTCGCCACACGTCATGGGCATGTCGCGAGCATGTCGCCACACGTCATGGGCGTGTCGCGAGCATGTCGCCACACGTCATGTGTGTGTCACGAGCATGTAGCCACACGTCATAAGCGTGTCGCGAGTATGTCTCCACACGTCATGGGTGTGTCGCAAGCATGTAGCCACATGTCATAAGCGTGTCGCGAGTATGTCGCCACACGTCATGGGCGTGTCGCAAACATGTCGCCACACGTCATGGGCGTGTCGCGAGCATGTCGCCACACGTCATGGGCGTGTCGGGAGCATGTCGTCACACGTCATGTGCGTGTCGCGAGCATGTCGCACACGTCATGGGCGTGTCGCAAGCATGTAGCCACATGTCATAAGCGTGTCGCGAGTATGTCTCCACACGTCATGGGTGTGTGGCGAGCATGTCGCCACACGTCATGGGCGTGCAACCAGCATGTCGTCACACGTCATGAGCGTGTCGCGAGCATGTCGCACACGTCATGCGCGTGTGGCGAGCATGTCGCCACACGTCATGGGCGTGTCACGAGCATGTCGCCACACGTCATGGGCGTGTCGCGAGCATGTCGTCACACGTCATGGGCGTGTCGCGAGCATGTCGCCACACGTCATGGGCGTGTCGCGAGCATGTCGCCACACGTCATGGGCGTGTCGGGAGCATGTCGTCACACGTCATGTGCGTGTCGCGAGCATGTCGCACACCTCATGGGCGTGTCGCAAGCATGTAGCCACATGTCATAAGCGTGTCGCGAGTATGTCTCCACACGTCATGGGTGTGTGGCGAGCATGTCGCCACACGTCATGGGCGTGCAACGAGCATGTCGTCACACGTCATGAGCGTGTCGCGAGCATGTCGCACACGTCATGCGCGTGTGGCGAGCATGTCGCCACACGTCATGGGCGTGTCACGAGCATGTCTCCACACGTCATGAGCGTGTCGCGAGCATGTCGCCACACGTCATGGGCGTGTCACGAGCATGTCGCGGCGTGTCGCGAGCATGTCGCCACACGGGCACGATTGTGTGTTATAGTAGTGAAGTCCACACTTCAGATCCGCCACATGTGGCCTATTTTGGAAACCTAAAACTTCTTATACTTCACACTATTTTGATACCTATTAGATTGCTTTCACATAACCACCATCGACCGCCCTTCCAATGGGTTGTGTCCACTGCCATATTTGTCTCGGAGACGGGCAAGCTGAAGCCTGATCGACCCGCCAACCCGTATTGCTATTAGCTCGCGGGCACCGGTCATCTTCACGCGTCATTGACACGACTGACCATTGGCCGGACTGGGGAATGACACTGACTGAACAAAACCAACTGACGACCCTGAATGACGACCAGGAGTCCCCACCAGTGCTGCTTAAAACGGGATAGACTCGTCATGCTGACCGAATGCGCGCGCACCCGACCGATCACCTGGGCGAACGTTAACAAATCAAATGTACTTCCAAAACTTTATTCCTTCGACCAACTAGACTTCCGTCAAGACCAAAATGCAATGTGTCCACCAAGGTCAGTTTGGTGCAGGGTCGCCTTGCAATAGTTGCCATTGGGAGACGCTAGTGGAGGAAATCACGTACATAGTTTAGCCGACTACAGGGCTTAGTCGGCTAACATTACCATGTAAATGATGGGCCAAGTTTAGCCGACAGACACCCGTAACCGGCTAAACTACGTACGTGAAATGAAGAGACGATGGAGACCGTAGTCATCCCAACAAGCGCGTGCTCCTTCTTATTTTGTGACCCGAGGGAGAGGGGGGGGGGAGGGGCGATACCTTTATAAATGTGGAGTCAGCCCCCCCCCCCATACCACAAGTCACATGAGAGCGAGAGAAAAATACGCGATTTTGTGGTTATCGCGGCAGAATTTGTCGGTAAGAACTAAAAGTGATGCCACGTTTTATGCTTCAACAAAAAGTTCTGTTTCATTCACAAACACAAAATTGGGGCCCGACCTGCAGTCGTAAGAGCAGCGTTAGTTGGAAAGCAGCCCATGGACATACATGGTGTCACAAGTTAGACAGTCAGTTGTAACGCTGCACGCAAGGGTCTGTTGTCGAGGGGGGTCTATTGTATTCGAGATTGAATGCTCCTCGTTTAGTGCAAAACGGTGAAGGGACAAAGGGAACCTCAGCATGACCGTTCAGCTCGGGGATGTTTGGCCCTGTCGCTCCCTCTTGAACTTCAGCTATAGACATTCGCGCTTGGTCTACCATTATGTCATGCTATTGTGTAATCTGTACAAACATTTCCACGAATGTACTGTCTCAACGAGAAGAAGGCATTTCCAGGTATTAAAACAGTCTTCCTTCCATCCTGTGAAAAATAAGTTAGATTTTTGTCAAACAAGTCATAAGTCACAAAATAGTATGAACCGGAACTTTGAAGCTCAATCGAATGCTTTCGTGTTGATACAGAAAATTGGTCTTTTGTATGCGGCGGTAAAGGCCAGCTTCTGGGTAAACACAATACACATGTATACCAGCGGAAGAGTTAATATTAAAACAATCTGGGTGGTTGTGCACATTATGTGTCTTATATTTGGGTAAGTCTGTCAGGTTTAACCGCGAATTTGTACAAATTCGGGCATCCATTCTGAACTATCAAAGCCGTTATTTTTCGCGCCAAGTGACGCAGATGCAGGTTCAATACTAAACATAGGCAGGCGAATGGTTTATATAAATATTCAGATGAATTGGTAATATTGAGATAGGATCGAGGTAACCAAGAGGCGTTTGATGTGTTGAATTCATAATATCTGGAAAAGCGTTTCAACCTGCCATGTTTTGTAACGGAGGTTGTTACAAAAGAAAAAGCAGGACTGCCATTCCCATGCGTAGAGCACACCACCTCTTTAAGGTAAGCTACCCATAATACGCCTCGGCGATTTTGAGCAGACCTCGGTAAACATCGGCAAACATCGGCGGGCTGTAGCCTTGAGATTTTACGCAGTCTTAATGAAACAAAGCACAAATAAAACACAGCAAAAGAAGTGGTGACATAGGTAAAATGAATAGAGCATCGTATAACAAGCTTCTGCAATTTAGAAAAGACCTCGGTAAACATCGACACACATCGGCGGGTGTCAGTGAAAAGGGAATCCCTAACTCGTTACGTCATTCACAGGGGAATCCCCAATTCGTGACGTCATTCACAGGGTATTTCCCGGAGAATGGCTCTTCGTGATTCGGAATTCGGAAAATTCAAGAAAAAGGCATGGAGAAATCTTGTAAATAGTTCAGAAAACATTCGTGTAGATCATAGTTATATCGGAGACCATTATATATAACCAGATTTATTAAAATGTGAACACAAGGCGTAAATTACTGATAGTTGGTGTGACATAAGCTGCGCCAAAAAAATATTTGCGAAACAACATTTTCAAGCTTCAGGACGTGTTTCTCGGGAAATTTGGCTAGCTATATTTGTCTTTATTTTTTTACAAGAACGATGTTTTTAGAAGTTTTTAAAAGTGGTTTGGTGTCAACATTTTCATTTGTGATGAAATAATAGCCAATTTTGTGAAGCTGGTGATTTCGAATTTTGGCAAAAACTGTCCTGATTTTGCATAATTGCACATTATAACCATTCTGTTATTTTTGGTGGTTACTATTTACATTTTTGAATATCATTCCTGTATTGCACTAGGTTTAAGCTTTCCAAAGAGCTATTATTGATGATAATGACTTAATATTGAGCTGAATTGTAGCGAAATTACATATTCGGGGTAGGTGTCAAATTTTGGTCATTTTGTGAAATGGGGGTATACTTGGTAAATGGAGAATATGTTCTTAACGGGATGGTAAAGTATCCTAAAAATTCATCAGATGGTGTGTAATTGGGTATACTTTCATAAAATAATCGCAAATACAGAGTTCTTTTACCTTGCTATTATGGGTAGCTTACCTTAAAGGGACCCTACATTTACGTCACGAAACGTCGAATGATCGCCTCTGACAAGATTGGTTTGGCTTAAACTTATTTAATTAACAAGGTTACCCCGAATAGCATACGCTAGGAACCTGGGGCTTCTTCAAAAAAATAAAAAGCAAAATGTTACAATGTAAAACAAAATATGCAATAGTAGAATGGCGAGGCAAGTTTGATCACATATAACGCTTACTCTAGACAGATTATTATGGGCAAGATTTCTAATACTGTTCCCGAATAGAATTAACGTGTATTCTGTTTTGATGGCGTAATATATTGGGATTAATCTTCAAAATCGCTTTGGACATAGGAGCCGGTCTTTACACTTACTGTGGTCTGCATATAACTGCCAAAGCTGTGTCAATTTAGCAAAATTCTACATTTCTCTGTGTAACAACTGGGCACCTATAGGGTCTGTAAGTGACATCACAGACAGCGCGCGTTCACCTCCAGCGAATCCAGTTTTGGGTACATGACGCTTCACCGCCCCATATACAAAGCATAGGGAGCTCTTTGTAATGGCGTGAAACGCACAGAAAACCAGTGTCTTGCGATTTAAAACTAGTACGAGTATGAAGGTACACCCCCAAACATTTATCCCATATGGTTTTCAAATGTAACATTGCAGTTATACCTCAAACATCAGTGAGTCTAGTTCGAGGCCCATAGTAAAGTATAGGGACCCGCTGACGCGTTGTACCCAGAATCGTTGTTTCTAGAGGTGAGCGCGCGCTGTCTGTGACGTCACTTACAGACCCTATTCTGAGGCATGTTTCATCCTAGATCGTCCCTGTAAGATAAGATAAGGTAAGATAAAGTTTTATTTAACGTCGGTATGTAAAAGTCAACAATAAACATTAGCACACGTGCTGTTGACCGACAATGATAAAATGACATGAGTGGATGAGATATATGTACATATGACAATGCAAATATAACAACCTATGCATCTCATAAAACCTTACCCATTAGCTATGTTGCATAATGTGCACGAATTACAGTGACACAAGAACACATCCGAGGTTGACAGCGTTGTTTTAAATTCCTTGGCAGATTTGGCTAACTTCGTTTCCCTGTTGAGCATGTTCTATAGCTTGCTACCCTGATACTTTACTGAATTATGGCCATAAGCTGTTGTCTTAACGCGTGGCATACGTGTATTTGGCCCATTTTTTAAAATGTAATTGCTTTCCTTTACGTTATACATATCATGAAGATAACTGGGCCCAATCGTGTTGATACTCTTGTAAACTTCTAATGTTATGCCGCGCAATCGTTCAACATATAGCAATGGTCTACCCGCTCTCTTCCTCAACTCTGCGTATTCTCCTGTATCTTTTCAATCTTACGCATATTTTTCATATCACAAAAATGCCATACAACGGGACAATAATTAAAATGTGAAAGGATAAAAGAATGAAATAACGTAAGTTAGCTATCAACATCCATGGATTCAGAAACTAGCTAAAACATTGAGACTTTTTCCAGCCTTTTTGCATAAACTTGATATATGGTTGCCGAAAGTTAACCTAGCGTCCAGTTGAATAGCTAGTAATGTTACTTCCTGGTCTGCTGCCAGTTCTGTTCCAGAAGTCGAAAACGATCTGTGCTGACATAATTCGTTTCTCTTTTCAAACACGATTGCCTGGTACTTACTTGGGTTCGCTTTCATGTAATTATCGGGTGAACCACGTTGTTATCTCCGATAATGCCTTTCCTAGAGTTACCTTAAAGTTGTTAAACTCCTAACCTTGAGCCGCCACAGTATTATCATCAGCATAATTATACTTATCGGTTTCCCGTGCGGTGGATACAAGCAGGTCATTCGTAAATACATTATACAGATGTGGACCAAAAAAACAGATCCCTGTGATGTTCCTTTCTTGATGGAAAGCCACTCACTCCGATTATGTCCTAGTTTTACCCTCTGTTCGCAGTTCGTAAGATAGCTTGCAACTAGCGTACATGATTGTTTACTTATGCCATAAGCATTCATCTTGGTAATTATTAATCAAAAAGGAAGACAATCGAACGCTTTGGAGAAATCCATTAGTAGAGCTCCCATAACTTGATTATTATCTGATGTATTTTTGTAGTCTTCAACAAAGCGCATCAGTAGGCTTTGACAGCTGTGCCCCTTTCTAAACCCAGATAGTCTGGGTGATAACCTGGGTTCCATAAAGGACCTAAGCTGGTCACACAATATTTTTTCATAGATCTTGGAGATACAGGGGAGAACACTTACCGGCCTGTAGTTTTCCTTATTTAAGTTGTCCTTCTTCTTGAAAACTGGTGTGATTTCCGCGTATTTTAGTTCTTTTAGAAACGTATTACAATTAATCGTCATATTTAACACATACCTTAATGGCTCACACAAGATGGCAGATCCCAGCTTGATAAGCTTCGGAGGTATCTTGTCGTAGCCACTAGCCTTCGACACGTCAATGCCTTTAAGTGCATTGTATATTTCGTGGCTACTTACTGCCCGAAAGTTAAAAGTTTCCGTTATGCCTTGGGGATCTTCCTTTATAGCCATGACGGATTTATGGTCTTTGTGATAAAGAAGGGTTTCGTCTATTGGTTGATCATCTGGTATGTCATCTCTTTGGCCTATGTCATTGGCAACGTCTATGAAATATTGATTAAATATGTCACTTACCTTTGATGGATCTGATATTATCTCTTCTCGCTCTTTCGGAAACACGTTTCCGCTGCTTGCGTTTTTTCTTCATATCAGTGGTTTTACAACTTTCCAGAATTCCTAACCGTTAGTGGTAGTTTCGCTACATTTCCCCTTTATGTACTTTTGCATGCTTACTTTTCGTAGACGTCCTATGAGATTCCTTTGCTTTCTGTATTTGCCCAATTCTCTTGGCTACTAAATTGCTCGTACTTCCGTCTCAGCATATTTGTTACATTCATGGCTTTGCGAAGATGGCTATTCATATAGGGCACACAGTTATTCTTAACTACCCGTTGCTTGGTTGGTGCATGTCTATCAACGACCTCTTTGATCAATGTGCTACGAACCCAATATGAATCATCAACATCTTCAAAAGCTTCACCTACATGAACAGGTACCGAGGCTAGATCGTCTTTGTATTTAATCTCATCAAAATCTTTAAAGCTTCGATAATAGACACGTTTCTGCTGCTTAGTGGGGACTTTTGAAACAAGTGGGTGACTTAACGATATTTTTAGCACCATATACCTCTAGTATGTCGTTCATACAATTTTTATTGTTTAACATGTTTACATTTAAATCTTCCAACAGTACAAGGTTAACCTGTTCAGCAGCGATTGCAATCAGAAGGCTATCCATCTTTGTCACAAGTAATGCGTTTTTTACCTTCGGCTGCTTGTATACACTGAGAAAGAGCCACTTTTCAGTATTCAGCGTCACTTCGATTGCCAAGGGTTCAATGCGTCCATTCTCGTCTTCATTAAGTTCTATATCCTTGCGCCGCCGGTGTGGTATGTCGTCTCTTACCTGGACCACAGGGATGTCTGTATTATCATTTCGGTGGGTCTTGTAACCATTTAAAGTAAATTGGCCTGCCCGGAAAGCTATCATCTAACTTAATCTCTTGAATGAACAAGACATCTAATGCGCCTTTGCCCAGTGCTTGGCTTAGCGGTCCAAATTTTGTCGTACGCTGTTTATCTTAATGTGGGCTATCTTGAGATTTTTTACATTTCTCAGATGAAATGGGGCTGGTTCAAATAACTCTTCATCTTCGTTGGCTTCGATCCCTGTCACTAAATTCTCCGGTCGTTCGCTTACCTTTTCATGATTTCCGCAGTCCTGGACAGATTTGGGATCGTACCTTACCTCATTATTCTTGGGTGTAGCTATTGTGTCGGTAGGGGCACATGTATGATCCTCATTTATCATAAAAGGCTGATCAGGCCGGTATCTTACACTATCTGCAGCACGGCTTAAAATATCATTTGACTCTTTTACCTTGCATGGTATCGTAAAAACATCACGTGACATGTCATCTGCAATAAAACAAAGCTCATCATTACAATGTATACAACATCTGTGTCGGTTACATTGCTTAAAATATGGGCTTCACTGCCTAGTTGCCCAGTAAAATCACATTGACAGCTCTCTTCATTCATAAAAGGTAAATCAGACTTGCTACATAACATTATTAAATCGTCAGTGGAGGCATCAGTTGACATATCAGCCCTTCCTCCATTGCCGAATACCTATTTACAAAACTTGGCCTTGTGGCCCGAGCGACCTCAAGTGTAACAGGTGACGTAGTGTCCATGTCGGCAGTTGTCGGTCACCAGGTCACATGTCCTCCGCGCAGTAGTAGCACCTAGGCTGGTCGTTCGTCTTCTCTGTCGCTCGGGATCTGTCTGTCGCCTCTCGTCGGGCTCGGTGCCGTCGCTCTACCCGTCTCCACTCGCCTCCGTCCCTCTACCTGCGTCCACTCGCCTTCGTCACAGTGCCGTCGCTGTCCCCGCGTCCACTCGCCTCCGTCACAGTGCCGTCGCTGAACCTGCGTCCAGTCGTCTCCGTCAAGGCCCCGTTCTCCGCGGTCGGCGATGCGATACGCAGGTCTCCTGTCCACTGTCGCGTTATGGCGTCGTCCTGGTCCGTCTTGATCCGTCCGGCTGCGGCCACATCCGTCATGGTCCTTGGTGGTCTTACGGGGTCGGGAAGAAACGTCTTTGTCCTTGTCCGCATCGTCTGTTGGTGTCAACTTGAGCAATTGGCGGAGTCTGTTCTGGCTCTTGCACGTCAGATGTGTCGCGTCATTCGTCATGTATCCGTCGTTGAAGGATCCGTCATTAAGCCTAAACAGGGGGGAGTTGTCGGTAAAGTCGCACTCCATGTCGTCGCAGAGTCCTTGCAGGCCGGAATCTACCATGTACACAGAAGAACGACTTATAACATCATTTCATCCTTCACAAGAAAAATAGGACACCAAAACCATATTTAGATTCTGAAAATTAATTTCATATGCCATATAAAACATACGAAATGGACTGGTAGCGGGTATAGCCACACAGACTGTTTTTGTGCACATAAACGCTAAGCTGAGCCAAGGAACCTCCCGGGACGAGGCAAAATTCCGTTTTTGCCATAGTCTAATCTATAAAGTTACCTCCACCCTCCCCCCAGTTTAACGAACGAGCTGTCGTAAGCGGGTTGTAGTCTACTCTGAACATGTCTCCTGCAGTCAGTATGTCAAGAGAGTGGGGTAGGGGGGGGGGGGGAGGGGGCGCTATACAGTAGGTGAAGGCGCTCTCTCGCAAGCCCCGCCATCAAGGTTTCGTACGGCAAGCTCATTTTCTCGGTACGAAAATCGCATGAAAAAAGTCGTCGAATTCATTTACGTTTTGTCATAAAATCACCCAAATCAGAGTGTTTTCATTGACACTTGGGCATTGAGGAAGGTATTGCCTTTCAGTTAGAATACTGATTACTTCCATGCATAGTTAAACAACCCTGCTATCACCCCGTTTCTAGCGAAGCGTTTCAAAATTAGCGCTTGCGGCCTCCGCTGTCAACCATGTTTGGTCACGTGACTGTGGTAGCGTCGAAAATACGGAATATCTCTACAAACTGGAATGTGATTGAGGCTCAGTGACCTCACTGCGCAATCGACCTGACATTTAGAAATTCATATATCTCGCCCATTATGGAGTATGGTAATACATGTAATAGTTTCTGGAAGTATATATCTTACAAATAACGTTGGAATTTTGGTTTATAGTCTCTGTTAATACGACGATATCGTTTGTTGTTTTGTCGAGCCAGCAGACAGATTTGAGTTCCGTCCGCCATCTATCTCGCCATGGAGAATTTGCGCATGCGCACAGTCATCAAAACAACACCATTCGCTTGGTGGCGCTCCGTAAACCCAGACATTCACATGCAATAAACAAAACGCCACCTGGCGAAAGCCGCGGGCGAAGTATGACCAGATACAAAATGGCGCGATGAACCACAAGAAAATCTAATTTCAACTGACTTGATAAGAAAGCGATCGCTTTCTTGGTTCACATGACATGTTTTACGGTGTATGTCCTCACAGCCATATATATTAAGTCGCGTAAAGAATACGGATAATAACGATAGTAAAATAATGTTGTAATTCATGCACTGACTCAAAGGTCCCGAATCTTGTATTTCCGTATTTTCAAAGAAAAACGAATCCGTACGTTGCGAAACTGAACGATCATGAGGCCTAACTCAGGATAACGTTTTCTGAAAGTCAGTTGTGCAAGCGCATACCGGCTTATGAAGTATAGAAATTGACAAGTGATTGGATGGGGAAATACTGTTTATGTTTTAAAAAATGATAACATCGCAGTACACACGTAAGTTTGGTATCATTAAAATTGCACGGTGTTGCTTTCTGGTCAGAGCGATCGCGACAAATTCGTGGAAAATATGGGCCGAAACGTCTACGGCATTTATGACTTTGACTTTTTTTATATAGGTCCTACATATCCATAGAGACACGCACCCGCGTCACGCAAACGATTTGTGACATGTCAGGCTTGGTCAGTGTTAGCGCGTGGAAAGTTAGCGTAGACCAAACACTGACTACCGAAAACTTAAACGAAAGACTTAAACGTTACCATATCCTTCTCAATAGAATATATGGATTAGATCTGGGACATAAATCAGTCCATCTTGGAATAACCATTCTCGGCAATTACGGCTTGGTGAGTCATCATTCGGGCGAACAACAAAACTACAATATAATATTAATAAGTTAGAATAAGATCTATGTCAGATTATGATTTGAACGATTGTTTGACTCGGGCAAATCACTTCAAAACTCATGATAACAAAGACAAGACCCCCTTTCCACTGAAATTGGTGTTTAACCGTACGAACTTGAGGCACGTATCCGCCATTTAGTCGGTGAAAAGTGATTTAAACCTCACCAATAACAGGATCAAAAGTTGAGCGGCGTTCAAACGTTTTTGAGCGCTAAATCGGATCTTTTTACGTTTGTGCAACGCGATTAGCGATCAACGTTTATCGGCTCAATTTTTGGCTCGGATCGCCGCTGTTCTTGCTTTATGCAACCGGGCAGTTGTCGAGGGCGTGTATTGCTCTCATGACATGGTTGAGTGTTTTTCGTTGAGTTCAAGCCAATGAGCAGATAGAATCTGAGTCTGAATGTAAAAGCACCTGCGTTTGTATTCCCCTTTGACGTCACTTTCCTGGCTTCCAGAATTTTAATTGGTAAATGCAAAAATAAGTGGAAAAAATATTCCCTTCTAGCCTACTATTTGGGGCGTTATAGCTCGATAATATAAGCGTGGAAACACAGATGATCAATATAAGCTAAAGTGGTTTGGGCGTGACACCAGCTGTTTAAATGCAAGCCTTCATGCAAGACATCTTGCGTGATTTCCGCCATTTGAGGCAGGGGGGCGGGGGCAGAGGGGGGAGGGGGGGAACGGTAGCCAAATAGCCCGCTCGGATAAGAGGACATTGTGACGCGGATACAATAACGACGTAACAACATTGATAATGATGTTGTTAACTACAGCCATGAGATACACACACATACGCACCTCACGCAACTTGCTGCTCAACGTGCCAGGCTAATGGGAATGACGGGTATACTGTTCTTGGCAACAAGCCATGACATTTCTATACAACCTATGTCAAAACGCGCTACCTAATAATCTTGATAGAATACTCCTGTATGGACGTGAACTCCTCTCGTATGATTTTAATGTCAAATTGTTTAAATTAATCCATACCTTCCGAAATCTGTTCATTAATATTATAACTACATTTTCTCCAGGCTTCATGACAGTTTAATTCACTGTCGGTTCCGTGGAACTCAGGCGAGAACGTACATTGCAAACATAGAAATATGACAAGGAAAAGGAAGATCAATTAATGAAAACTTCTATTGTTTCCTTTTATTGAGTCCTGTTTTGCCGGTTAGGACCATGAGCAGGAGGTCATTATTTTCTCAGAGCGGGTCATTATTGTACCAAAACGGGTCATTATTGTACCAGAGCGGGTCATTATTGTACCAGAGCGGGTCATTATTGTACCAGAGCGGGTCATTATTGTACCAGAGCGGGTCATTATTATACCAGAGCGGGTCATTATTGTACCAGAACGGGTCATTATTGTACCAGAGCGGGTCATTATTGTACCAGAGCGGGTCATTATTACACCAGAGCGGGTCATTATTGTACCAGAGCGGGTCATTATTATACCAGAGCGGGTCATTATTGTACCAGAACGGGTCATTATTGTACCAGAGCGGGTCATTATTGTACCAGAGCGGGTCATTATTGTACCAGAGCGGGTCATTATTATACCAGAGCGGGTCATTATTGTACCAGAACGGGTCATTATTGTACCAGAGTGGGTCATTATTGTACCAGAGCGGGTCATTATTATACCAGAGCGGGTCATTATTGTACCAGAGCGGGTCATTATTGTACCAGAGCGGGTCATTATTGTACCAGAACGGGTCATTATTGTACCAGAGCGGGTCATTATTGTACCAGAGCGGGTCATTATTATACCAGAGCGGGTCATTATTGTACCAGAGCGGGTCATTCTTGTACCAGAACGGGTCATTATAGTTCTTTCACAATATTGACCCACCCAAGAAAATTATAACCCGGGGCTTAACGATAAAGACTTTGTTGTTTTTTATAAACTTCCATATAAAGTGCCACTGTCATCTAAGCTACATGTTTTCCAATATAAAATTATCAACAGAATAATTTCCTGCAGGAGTCGTTTTAAAAAAATGGCACATAACGGAGGACGAAACTTGTAAGACGTGCCATAATTTAGAAACTATAGAACATCTGTTCTAACATTGCCATGAAACAAAGCTTTTCTGGCGAAGAGTTAACGCTCACTAGGTATTAAAAACGCACTGTCTGTAACCGATGTTCTATTCGGGATTCCTTTTCACCATACGGGAGATAAACTTAAATTGAACTTTGTTATCCTTTGTGGCCGATGGTATATTTATACAGCAAAAGCAGAGACTGCATTTCAACTTACTTGAGCAGCCGCTCAAAATCGCAGTACAAGCGGAATATCACATTGTTCTCGCGAAAGTATCAAATGGTTACAAGAATAGACTGCATAAGCTATGTAAATTGTATTGTGTATTTACGCTTCACTATTATTTCGATGTATTATCCTATAATGTTTATGACAACTGACACGTAATTGATGTAGCGCCTTGCAAAGAAGTAAAAAAATAAAAATAGAAAATAAAATAACCCGATGCTTATCTGTTACGTGTGTCATGTGTCGTACCAGAATGTTCTCCATACACAAACATCATTGAGAAATATTACGACGCGCAATACACACAAAGTTACCCATGAATATGTATGGTTTCGCGGAAGAATATCTCCCAATAAGCAGTAAACAGGCCTACACAACATGTGTGGCCTGCTATGTATTATGCGATATTGTTTCATTCGAAGTATACTTGTCCCCTACAGGGGCGGATCTTGGCTGTCTGCACTCTGAAACCTTGCGACCGTTGGAAGGGGGGGGGGGGGGAAGACCGTGGCCGCGGGTGTCCACCATTATTTTTACCACCGGAGGGGGGGGGGACATCTACATCTCAGATGGCCTTGAATGTGCATGGAAAACGCCATTGTTCCTCCTCCTCTATAAGGCTCACTGAAAACGAAAATCGATTTAAATAGTACTTAACACCCCGTGCTTGATGGGAGGGAGGGGGGGGGGGGGTGGCGTGCATTTACAAACTCTTACAAACTCTTTCGTCGGTAAACCCGACTTTTAGAGTGTATGGCAGGGGGGGCGGGGGTGAAACTAACCAGGGGCGGATATAGGAATTTGACAAGGGGGGTGTTGCTCTCTGAAAACTTGCGACCGTGGGAAAGGGGGAGAACCCGACTTTAACAGTGTATGTTCAGGTTCCCAAAAGGGGCGGTGCAACCGCCCTATACCCCCCCCCCCCCCGAGATCCGTTCCTGCCCCTATAAGCGCTTATTACATAAGATCCACCGTTATCACGATTGGCTTTTGCGCTGAAACCAGATCTGAATTGTCTACATCATCTTCTGTTTTTGGCCTGTTATCCCCGTGGTCCAGTAGCAGTCGGTAGCGCTTCGGCTATTGGGGTGCTCTGCTAGACCAGCCCAGCGGTGCGTGATTCGAATCCCACCTGTGCAAATGTCAATGTTTGTGCAGGCTAAATATCCCTATCCAAAACGAATAAGAAATGAATCCTCTTTTCCCTGTGCCAAAATACATGTTCAGACGTCATCAAATACAAATGAAATAAAGTTATGTAAATATTTGTATGACACTTACCATGTTAGACCGCATAGAAATCCACGTCTTTGTTTGATCTGCCCCCGATTTTCTATAACCCTATCCTATATCGACATCAATTTGCGACAGACGAAAATAGCCTACGCGACGCTTCAAGCCTTGAGACAAAACATGTGCCTTCACTTGAGGCAGGGAGAAGCCAAGTTGCTCGCGCGGTATAGGAGGACATTGAATAATTGTCCCTCGGTTGTCGAGAAAAGTGCAATCATGAGTTACACGCATACTCGGAAGACAGCCATGTAATTCACTGTCTATGCCATTGATACTGTACACTGTAAACACAGAGATACCACATCGATAGGACGCTTACTAAGTGTATCAAGGAATGGATTGATTAAAATGAACCAGCAAGAGGGCAAGATAGAGATAATAATAACAACCTCTCGCTCACATAATCGGTTCCGTCGCCGCCTCCTTGAGGGGGAACAATAGAAACAAACATTAAGCCAGATAAGGAATGAGTTGCGAGTCATTATTGGGATCTCACAACTTCGAGGCTGCATAAGGACCTCATGACTTGCGTGGTTCATTTTTCATGTCCAGGAAATGGACTGTTGTATCAATTGCACTGCCTAATACGTGAGTGAGAACTAGGGAAAGAACGGTTCGTCAATGAGACGCCCCAGCGGGGAGGGTATGGGGGAAGTAGACATTTTGAAAGTCTTGTTTAAAACATCACCACACAAGGGTCACGACATACCGTCTAACTTCCCTGAAAACAACGCCACACGAAAAACTATTTTAGGGATTTAAACGCTTCTACTTCAAAATAATTATCCATTAACCATTAATTTAAAACTTGTTTGACGTCAAACAATTTTTAAAGTAATAGTTAATGAATGAGTTACCAGTCCATATTGGGATCGAAGAATTGTCAGGCATAGTTCTGAGAACATAGAAGAAGTATTGCAGCTAGATGGACGATTGCCCAACTGGAAACTGGAAAATGGAAAAAAGTACTTTGCTCTTCTTGACTTTTAAGTTTTCAGCTCACAGGAACAATACATTCTGTAATAGATAATGAATGAGTTACAGGTTGAGATCGAAGAACTCTGAGGCATAGCCAATGTAAGATGGACCTTGTAATATGTTACCGGTCGGCTTGTTACGCGGCATTCAACTTCCTGCGGTCTGCATTACTAAATGTGATGCCGAACTAGGCAGCAAAAAAAAGAAAAAAACATTCCTCTTTGGAACAAAAATAGACCACAGAAACTGTAGTTTGATTCTGAATTTGAATTCACATGTAATTTCTTACGTAAATACACACCCACATTGCCCTATATATCCATAACAAATCCTCGAAAGCACTGCTGACGAGACAACTTGATTTGTGGGTTTAGTCAGCGAATTCCTCGCTGTCGGCAGTGATACGAGCAATGTACATATTTTCAAAGCCTCACATCTTCAGTAATAGTGTATGATATGTTTACTTCACTTGTGTCTGAGGCATTCTTTTTCGGAAATATACTTTTGCTTTCTGTCTCGGCGTCCTATCTATCTTAGGTCAATCTCAAGCAATGAACATTTTATCGCGGTCCCTGAGAGACTGCGTTCCACACTAAAGCACAAACTTTCACGCCGGAGCCTCGACCGACCCTGGATGTTAGTCTCGTCTCTCCTGTATGAGTTTACACGCTCAACCCGTCAAGTCATTTTTAGAGGCTTGCCCTTTAGTTGCGAATCTAGGGCCTTGTTCAAGCCAGTCGACTTATTAGTCCGACCATCTAGTCGACAGCTTGGGGCTCTAGTCAAAGAAACTCCGGGTAAAAAAGTTTTCTCTAATTCAATCCAGTGACGATCCAGGATTTTGCACAAAAGGGTCCGGACACACGGGGGTTAAAGGTGCTTGTTATTGTTGTTTTTTCCGCCCCGAGACAGATTGTCAACCCTTTTCAACTATCCCGCGTTTGGCATAAAGCTATAGTCATTTAGTCGAGTCATCGTTCAGTCCAGCCATCGTCCAGTCCAGCCATCGTTTAGTCCAGCCGTCGTTGTTTCCAACCGTCATTTATCCCGGCCGTTGTCCGGTCCAGCCCTCGTTCAGTCCAGCCGTCGTTCAGTCCAGCCGTCGTTTTGTCTAGCGGTCGTTCAGTCCAGCCGTCATTCAATACAGCTCGTTCAGTCCGGTCGTTGTTCATCCCAACCGTCGTTCATTCAGTCCAGCCATCGTTCAGTCCAGCCGTTGTCCGATCCAGCCGTCGTGAAGTCCAGCCGTCATTCAGCCCAGCCGTTGTTCAGTGCAGCCGTCGTTCAGTCCAGCCGTTGTCCGATCCAGCCGTCGTGCCGTCCAGCCGTCATTCAGTCCAGCCGTCATTCAGTCCAGCCGTTGTTCAGTCCAGTCGTCGTTCATTCCAGCCGTCGTTCATTCAGTCCAGCCATCGTGCAGTCCAGCCGTCATTCAATCCAGCCGTTGTTCAGTCTAGCCGTCGTTCATTCCAGCCGTCGTTCATTCCAGCCGTCGTTCAGTCCAGCTGTCGTTCAGTCCAGCCGTCGTTCATTCCAACCGTCGTTCAGTCCAGCCGTCGTTCAGTCCAGCCGTCGTTCAGTCCAGCCGTCGTTCAATCCAGCCATCGTGCAATCTAGCCGTTGTCCGGTCCAGCCATCGTTCAGTCCAGCAGTCGTTCAATCCAGCCGTTGTCCGGTCCAGCCGTCGTTTAGTCCAGCCTTCGTTCAGTCCTGTCGTCGTTCAGTCCAGCCTCCGTTCAATCTAGCCGTTGTCCGGTCCAGGCGTCGTTCTGTCCAGCCGTTGTTCTGTCCAGCCGTTGTCCGGTCCTGTCGTCGTTCGGTCCAGCCGTCGTTCAGTCCAGCATTCGTTCAATCTAGTCTTCGTTCAGTCTAGCCTTCGTTCAGTCCAGCCGTTGTCTGGCCCAGCCGTCGTTCTTTCCAGCCGTTGTCCGGTCCAGCCGTCGTTCGGTCTAGTCGTCGTTCTGTCCAGCCGTCGTTCGGTCTAGTCGCCGTTCTGTCCAGCCGTTGTCCGGTCCAGCCATTGTTCAGTCCAGCCATCGTTCTGTCCAGCCGTTGTCCGGTCCAGCCGTTGTCCGGTCCAGCCGTCGTTCAGTCCAGCCCTCGTTCAATCCAGCCGATGTCCGGTCCAGCCGTCGTTCTGTCCAGCCATTGTCCGGTCCAGCCGTTGTTCAGTCCAGCCATCGTTCTGTCCAGCCATCGTTCAATCCAGCCGATGTCCGGTCCAGCCGTCGTTCTGTCCAGCCATTGTCCGGTCCAGCCGTTGTTCAGTCCAGCCATCGTTCTGTCCAGCCATTGTCCGGTCCAGCCGTCGTTCAGTCCAGCCGTCGTTCTGTCCAGCCGTTGTCCGGTTCAGCCATCGTTCAGTCCAGCCGTCGTTCTGTCCTGCCGTCGTTCAGTCCTGCTGTCGTCCGGCCCATTCGTCGTTCAATGCAGCCGTTGTCTGGTCCAGCCGTCGTTCAGTCCAGCCGTCGTTCAATGCAGCCGTTGTCCGGTCCAGCCATTTTTCAGTCCAGCCGTTGTTCAATCCAGCCGTCGTTCTGTCCAGCCGTTGTCCGATTCAGCCGTCGTGCCGTCCAGCCGTCATTCAGTCCAGCCGTCATTCAGTCCAGCCGTTGTTCAGTCCAGCCGTCGTTCATTCCAGCCGTCGTTCATTCAGTCCAGCCATCGTGCAGTCCAGCCGTCATTCAATCCAGCCGTTGTTCAGTCTAGCCGTCGTTCATTCCAGCCGTCGTTCATTCCAGCCGTCGTTCAGTCCAGCTGTCGTTCAGTCCAGCCGTCGTTCATTCCAACCGTCGTTCAGTCCAGCCGTCGTTCAGTCCAGCCGTCGTTCAGTCCAGCCGTCGTTCAATCCAGCCATCGTTCAATCTAGCCGTTGTCCGGTCCAGCCATCGTTCAGTCCAGCAGTCGTTCAATCCAGCCGTTGTCCGGTCCAGCCGTCGTTTAGTCCAGCCTTCGTTCAGTCCTGTCGTCGTTCAGTCCAGCCTTCGTTCAATCTAGCCGTTGTCCGGTCCAGGCGTCGTTCTGTCCAGCCGTTGTTCTGTCCAGCCGTTGTCCGGTCCTGTCGTCGTTCGGTCCAGCCGTCGTTCAGTCCAGCATTCGTTCAGTCTAGTCTTCGTTCAGTCTAGTCTTCGTTCAGTCCAGCCGTTGTCTGGCCCAGCCGTCGTTCTTTCCAGCCGTTGTCCGGTCCAGCCGTCGTTCTGTCTAGTCGTCGTTCTGTCCAGCCGTCGTTCGGTCTAGTCGCCGTTCTGTCCAGCCGTTGTCCGGTCCAGCCATTGTTCAGTCCAGCCATCGTTCTGTCCAGCCGTTGTCCGGTCCAGCCGTCGTTCAGTCCAGCCCTCGTTCAATCCAGCCGATGTCCTGTCCAGCCGTCGTTCTGTCCAGCCATTGTCCGGTCCAGCCGTTGTTCAGTCCAGCCATCGTTCTGTCCAGCTATTGTCCGGTCCAGCCGTTGTCCGGTCCAGCCGTTGTCCGGTCCAGCCGTCGTTCAGTCCAGCCGTCGTTCTGTCCAGCCATTGTCCGGTCCTTCCATCGTTCAGTCCAGTCATCGTTCTGTCCAGCCATTGTCCGGTCCAGCCGTTGTCCGGTCCAGCCGTTGTCCGGTCCAGCCGTCGTTCAGTCCAGCCGTCGTTCTGTCCAGCCATTGTCCGGTCCTTCCATCGTTCGGTCCAGCCATCGTTCAGTCCAACCGTCGTTCTGTCCTGCCGTTGTCCGGTTCAGCCATCGTTCAGTCCAGCCGTCGTTCTGTCCTGCCGTCGTTCAGTCCTGCCGTCGTTCAGTCCAGCCGTCGTTCAATCCAGCCGTTGTCCGGCCCATTCGTCGTTCAATGCAGCCGTTGTCTGGTCCAGCCGTCGTTCAGTCCAGCCGTCGTTCAATGCAGCCGTTGTCCGGTCCAGCCATTTTTCAGTCCAGCCGTTGTTCAATCCAGCCGTCGTTCTGTCCAGCCGTTGTCCGATTCAGCCGTCGTTCAGTCCAGCCGTTGTCCGGTCCAGCCCTCGTTCTGTCAAGCGGCCGTTTAGCTGGATCAGACATTATTTGAACGATGGAAATGTAAATCTAAAATGTCAAGGGCAGGATGAAACTAAAATCAGTAAATTGTTTGTAACTTTACGTGTCAGGTAAAGCAGTTGAAACGCGCGTGTGACGAAACCCATGAAACATTAGTTAAATCACTGACGTACGGTCGGAATAATGAGTGTAAACTGTCTGATATTTTAGATTGTAAATGTAGAAAGAGATACAAGGAAATCATTCGTCCATTACCAGTGAACGCCACTACAGATGAGAGAATAAGGAGGTTTCAGTCAATGATTTTACACAGGACATGCGTAGCGAATAGGTATTTATACACGATTAAAATAGTTAATTCTGATGTGTTGCTCTTGCGGTAATTAGTGCAAAATCATCTATTTTATGACTGTCAAGCAGTGAAGTCATTATGTTATGGTCCGAATTTATAGATTCGTTTAGAAATGTCACTGAGCAAGACATTAGCGCATTCATTTCAGCGCGGACTGTTAGGTTAGGAGTGACAACCTCTCCTTTTTTCTTTCATGCTTAATCACATATATTGGTTACTGCTTAAATCTATCGGAGTCGATGGGCTCCGGTTACCCCGACCGTTCTCCATGGCTGTATAAATTGTATTCAAATAGTATTACGATACATATTTGTGAAAACAGAACACTGTTTTTAAGGAAACTGAAACCGGTGATCCCTCTTTTAAATCACCACGTGCACTGTTTCACTTTCCTTCATTATCTTGGTAATCGGGAGGGGGGTGGGGGTGCCAAGTGTCATCGGCCCGGGGTGTTCCTTTGTCCCGGTTTTGCCCTCGTGTTATGTTACAAAAGCGGCAGAAAACTACTTACATGATTGTGATATATGTGTGTTATCTCTGTCGTAGCCGAGCTGGGGGAGGTTGGGGGAAGTGGGGCGGGGAGAGTAGGGCGTGGGTTGTGGGGGGGGGGGGGGCAGCAGATCCTAGGATAGCGAGGCCGGATCTATAGCGATGAGCAAATATAAAGCGACTGACTGATAAAACGCCATGAGGCTCTTGCATGAGGGTTTTTTTTTTTTTTTCTTCCAGGTGCAACAGGTCACACAAAACATAGTATGTCACGCATGAGGTGTTGTTAGCTAGCTTTGTTCATGTTGCCTACATTTAGATGCTGCCTTGTACACGTGATGCGTCAAGTTCAGTCAGTCTACGCTCTCAAGACTTCTCATCACCTGTGACCCGGCGTTAGCTTACCAGTTAGTGCCCCGCCCCCCCCCCCCTCCCCCCAAACCCCACCACCCGGGGCCGCCCCGATAGCCCATTGACGCGATATGACCAAAAGTGGTTAAAGCGTCTTGAATAACCAACCAACCAACTCTCCCACCATCCTCCCTCCCGCCCACACAAGCCCCACGCGTTGTACACCACGCTTGGGTCGTTACAGGTTGGACGAACATTCTAGGCGCTTTCAGATATGGATCGAAGGTGGGCGGGGGTGGTCGGGGGGGGGGGGGGGTGGGGGCGAAGCGGAGCTAGGTTCCCGGATGTGAAGACTCATTCCGGGTACTGTACATCGTGCAGTATCCCGTGTGAATGGTGTGACGTCTCAGGTCTGATAAATGTGGCATTTGTTCTGCACTTCTCGCCGAATGACGTCCTTCTGTCGCCATAGTCCATGTCCATACAAAACGTGTCATTGGTAATGTTGTTATTAATAGTCCCTTGCTTCGCCAATCCCGCTGTTCTATTTCTCTTATAAAGAACTATATGCATTTGTTTATATCAATATTGAGTTAGGCCGACTGCGTTGAAAATTCGTGTTCAGAAGTTTTGTTGATGAATTTTGCATGACTGAGAGCGTGCATGTCCCGGGGTGTGTTCACATGCGATGTTGGTTACATTCTTGTGCATATGTTCCTTGAAGCAAAATTCTGGTCTGGGGCCAAAGAAAAACATGAGGTCGACGGGTCTTCGCTAAAACTAGACATCTAGGCGGTTCAGCAACGTAAACACCATTCTCACGACCCAAGCTGTAGAACTAGCATTTAAATGTTATTTTTAGTTTATTGTCGATAAAGACTCCGAGAGTCGGTCCTGTCATTGACCATACACCTTCCATCGACAAGCTGCGGCTCACATGCTGTGTTCTCGCCAGAGGTCATGGGGATCGGGCGGGGGAGGGTATGTGGGGGGGGGGGGGGCAATCTATTCCGCGCTCGCTGTCTTGAGATATGAGATAAACAGCGTGACATGTGGAAGCCCGGGAGGATTAGTAGTAGAGCTAATCCGATACGTGTTTATCTTATGGGATTTGGTTAGCCAGTCGGACGCTGTAACCCCTGTATGTCATACATTTTTTGACGGCCGGGGGAGAGGGGGGTGTCCACTGAAAACTTGAGACTGACGGGAGGGGGTGGTTCCACGCCGCCTCCGGTAGAGTTCTTCCTCAAGAACGGTAGGGGGTGGGGGGGGGGGGGTGCACGCCTCAGATGGCCTAAATCTTGCATTGGTAAACGGCATTCTTCACCAAAAAGTTCCCTGGACACCGCCCCCCTCGACCCCCGACCGATCTGCCCTTGACTAAACAAAGAAACATGGGATATTCATATACCCTGCACAAACGTGGACATTTGCACAGGTGGGAATCGATTAACGCACCGTTCGCCTGGGGTAGCAGGGCACACCCGACCATAGCTCAAAAGCGTTACCTACTGAGCCACCTTGTCATCTATTTATCTTTATCAAAAGTACAGTAGTACAAAAGTACAATGTCGGACCCCCCTGACTGCCCCCCCCCCTCCCCTTCCCACTGAAGCCGTCACTGTACCGCGAGGAGGCACCCAGGACCCGTCACTGTGTCGCGAGGAGGCACCCAGGACCCGTCACTGTGCCGCGAGGAGGCACCCAGGACCCGTCACTGTGCCGCGAGGAGGCACCCAGGACCCGTCACTGTGCCGCCAGGAGGCACCCAGGACCCGTCACTGTGCCGCGAGAAGGCACCCAGGAGCCGTCACTGTGCCGCCAGGAGGCACCCAGGACCCGTTACTGTGCCGCGAGGAGGCACCCAGGACCCGTCACTGTGCCGCCAGGAGGCACCCAGGACCCGTTACTGTGCCGCGAGGAGGCACCCAGGACCCGTCACTGTGCCGCGAGGAGGCACCCAGGAGCCGTCACTGTGCCGCCAGGAGGCACCCAGGACCCGTTACTGTGCCGCGAGGAGGCACCCAAGACCCGTCACTGTGCCGCGAAGAGGCACCCATGACCCGTCACTGTGCCGCGAAGAGGCACCCATGACCCGTCACTGTGCCGCGAGAAGGCACTCAGGACCCGTCACTGTGCCGCGAGGAGGCACCCAGGACCCGTCACTGTGCCGCGAGGAGGCACCCAGGACCCGTCACTGTTCCGCCAGGAGACACCCAGGACCCGTCACTGTGCCGCGAGAAGGCACCGAGGACCCGTCACTGTGCCGCGAGGAGGCACCCAGGACCCGGGTCACTGTGCCGCGAGGAGGCACCCAGGACCCGTCACGGTGCCGCCAGGAGGCACCCAGGACCCGTCACTGTGCCGCGAGGAGGCACACAGGACCCGTCACTGTGCCGCCAGGAGGCACACAGGACCCGTCACTGTGCCGCCAGGAGGCACCATGGACCCGTCATTGTGCCGCGAAGAGGCACCTAGGAACCGGGTCACTGTGCCGCGAGGAGGCACCCAGGACCCGTCACTGTGCCGCCAGGAGGCACCCAGGACCGTCACTGTGCCGCGAGGAGGCATCCAGGACCCGTCACTGTGCCGCCAGGAGGCACCCAGGACCCGTCACTGTGCCGCGAGGAGGCACACAAGACGGGGCACTGTGCCGCGAGGAGGCACCCAGGACCCGTCACTGTGCCGCCAGGAGGCACCCAGGACCCGTCACTGTGACGCGAGGAGGCACCCAGGAGCCGTCACTGTGCCGCCAGGAGGCACCCAAGACCCGTCACTGTGCCGCGAAGAGGCACCCATGACCCTTCACTGTGCCGCGAGGAGGCACCCATGACCCGTCACTGTGCCGCGAGAAGGCACTCAGGACCCGTCACTGTGCCGCGAGGAGGCACCCAGGACCCGTCACTGTGCCGCGACGAGGCACCCAGGACCCGTCACTGTGCCGCGAGAAGGCACCGAGGACCCGTCACTGTGCCGCGAAGAGGCACCTAGGACCCGGGTCACTGTGCCGCGAGGAGGCACCCAGGACCCGTCACTGTGCCGCCAGGAGGCACCCAGGACCCGTCACTGTGCCGCGAGAAGGCACCGAGGACCCGTCACTGTGCCGCGAGGAGGCACCCAGGACCCGGGTCACTGTGCCGCGAGGAGGCACCCAGGACCCGCCACGGTGCCGCGAGGAGGCACCCAGGACCCGTCTTTGTGCCGCGAGGAGGCACACAGGACCCGTCACTGTGCCGCGAGGAGGCACCCAGGACCCGTCACTGTGCCGCCAGGAGGCACCCAGGACCCGTCACTGTGCCGCGAGGAGGCACCCAGGACCCGTCACTATGCCGCGAGGAGGCACCCAGGACCCGTCACTGTGCCGCCAGGAGGCACCCAGCACCCGGGTCACTGTGCCGCAAAGAGGCACCCAGGACCCGTCACTGTGCCGCGAGGAGGCACCCAGGACCCGTCACTGTGCCGCGAAGAGGCACCCTGGACGCGTCACTGTGCCGCGAGGAGGCACCCAGGACCCGTCACTGTGCCGCCAGGAGGCACCCAGGACCCGTCACTGTGCCGCGAGGAGGCACCATGGACCCGTCACTGTGCCGCGAGGAGGCACCCAGGACCCGTCATAGTGCCGCGAGGAGGCACCCAGGACCCGTCACTGTGCCGCCAGGAGGCACCCAGGACCCGTCACTGTGCCGCGAGGAGGCACCATGGACCCGTCACTGTGCCGCGAGGAGGCACCCAGGACACGTCACTGTGCCGCCAGGAGGCACCCAGGACCCGTCACTGTGCCGCGAGGAGGCACCCAGGACCCGTCACTGTGCCGCGAGGAGTCACCCAGGACCCGTCATAGTGCCGCGAGGAGGCACCCAGGACCCGTCACTGTGCCGCCAGGAGGCACCCAGGACCCGTCACTGTGCCGCCAGGAGGCACCCAGGACCCGTCACTGTGCCGCGAGGAGGCACCCAGGACCCGTCACTGTGCCGCGAGGAGGCACCCAGGACCCGTCACTGTGCCGCCAGGAGGCACCCAGGACCCGTCACTGTGCCGCGAAGAGGCACCCAGGACCCGTCACTGTGCCGCGAGGAGGCACCCAGGACCCGTCACTGTGCCGCGAGGAGGTACCCAGGACCCGTCACTGTGTCGCCAGGAGGCACCCAGGACCCGTCACTGTGTCGCCAGGAGGCACCCAGGACCCGTCACTGTGCCGCCAGGAGGCACCCAGGACCCGTCACTGTGCCGCGAGGAGGCACCCAGGACCCGTCACTGTGCCGCGAAGAGGCACCCAGGACCCGTCACTGTGCCGCCAGGAGGCATTATATCTGGGGCTTCCTCCAGTATTCAGTAACGAATCCTTCGCCTGGGGGTTAATTAGAGTAACCACGTGACCTCTTGGGTGTCTGATAACAGTGGATCTGATAACAGTCGCGGAGTATGGCAATCCATTGGTGTCATTTGTGACAAACCTAGTTTCGTGCTCGACAAATATATGTGCTTGCTCGACAAACCTAGTTTCTTGGTCGAGAATCCCCGACTTTTCGGCTTGAAACTAGATTCTCGACTGGAAAGTCTGTTTCCGGCGTTAAGACTGGGGTTATAGCGAGAATCCCAGTTACTTGAGCTATAATAACAAGGGGCCGGCCCGATAGTTCAGTGGGTTAGGCGCATTGAGTGCTCTGGTCACCTGAGAGCCTCACGGCACGTGGGTCGGTGGTTCGAGTCCCGCTGTGGCCATGTCTGTGGGGTCGCACGATAAGGATCTCATGTCTTTCTTCGTAAAGAGTAGGGGGTCATAACCCCGGGGACATGGCTCCACTCTCCATTCCTTCTCCCATTGACGCGATATGACCAAAAGTGGTTAAAGCGTCCTGAATAACCAACCAACCTCCGCCTATGTAGTTTATATAGTTATAGCACGCCGAATAATACGTAGGCCTATAGCATTTTATTCCTTGAGAAACTATGTTTTGTCGAATAATGATCAGTACGGCTTGCCATACACGGGAGTCCTTCCCCAGAATAAACACCGGCCACGGTGAACTCGTTTATCAATGAAGAACTCATCCTGACCTCTTCTTGACATCGATCCGGTGTCGTTCTGGTCCCGTTCCAGCTGTGCCAGATCTTTCTTATCTTGTCCGGTTCTGTTGGGGCGCCTGTTTCCCGGTAAGTGATTGATCCAGGGGGCAAAGTTCAAAGATCAAAGGTCAAAGGGCAAGCGCGGCCAAGATGGGTGGGGAGTGGGGGTGGGTGGGGAGTGATGAGTGGGTGATTCAGTCCAGACATGCATTCCACTTTTGTGCACACATCGGGTAAAGCAGAATGACATGAATAGTAATGGACTATAGTAGAGAACGCTTTAGGCCGTTTTTGTGCACATAGTACATGATTAAAGGCTGAATTGCCCAGGGCTATAGAAAACCCCCCGAGAATATGAAACAGCATTGGACGAAATTTCCTCCAGACGGCTTAGTGTAAAAGACGAAACGAAACGAAACGGAAAGACCGCGGTGTGTGCGTGCGCACGTGGCCTTCACTGACTGCTTAAAGTTACTATTACAACAAAAAGTAAACATTCATTGTGATCCAAATCTGGCGGAGAAAAAACGTGTGTACAGTGACGTTGATGTGCTGGTGACGTAACACGCATGAAGTAATCTCCGCCAGGGCGAGCGCCAACGACTAACTTTCCGGAAGTCACTGGTACCAACCATATATATATAACGTTATTGGCCAGGATTCGCGACTGGCAGCGCCTCCTTGAGGCAGAGTGTTATACAGTGTTTACAGCTGTTCCAACAGCCGCGGCGCCTCACGTGATCTGACGGAACACCCCCGCCGCAAAATTTGTTGAAATAGTAACCTTAATTGGGACTCACTGGTTCAGGGTGGGGGAACAGAGATCGTACGCAAGTTCTGGTGAGAACGTATGTATGGGCCTCATGTGTCCTCCTGGTCTTATGTGTCTCGTGGCGCCGAACTCCTATCCTTACGCCGTGGGCCCTATCCATAGGCCCTAACTCCTAACCCTCATCCCAATCCCTTACCCCTAATCCCGCACTCCTAATCCTAAATCCCTAACCGCTAATCTCTAATCGCTGACCCCAAATCCCCAATCCCTGATCCCTACATCGGTGAGGGACTTATTATTGTTGGGGTCGGAGATTAAGGGGTCGGGGATTGGGGATGTGAGTCAGTGATTGTAGGTCAGGGATTTGGTTAAAGGTCAGGAATTGAGGATGAGGGCTCAGATAGGGTAGCAAGATGCGCCATATTTATTTCCAGTACTAGCAAAAGAAATAACAGCATGACTATTTTGTTTGTACAGAATGCTCAAATTGCGGCCCATGCTCATACATTGATCGAGTAAAAAAAAAAGGGGTTGATTGAGTAAAAAAAAGGGGCTGTTTCCCGCCCGTTGTTCGTCATCTAACGTACCTTCAGTGGACAAAATTTGCTACTGATGGGAAGTTTTGAAAGCAAGACAGTACGGGATTTGTTTGTTTTGATGACGGTTCGGGCGATAATGCGTTGGGAAAAATAGTATTACTGTTGGCACCAAGCCCGGTAGCCCGCCGCAGACATGGTCACCATGCGGGATAATCACCCGAAAGAGATATTATGCGCGGGATAAGGTGATAAGCACCCAGTGCCGCAGTGCCGCAGCGCCGCAGAGGCGTAATCACTTTGACGACGTCATATCTCCAGGGAAACACGTCGCGCGAACACTTAGTTACTGGTGCTATTGAGCTCCACGTGCAGTTGTGAGTATCTCCGAAATCCTGCAGACTTGTGCTGAGATAAACCCATCTCGCACTCGACGCAATGCCATATGCATATCATCTAGATAAAGTCACACCGGGGGCAAAACGCCCTGTTTTTAAAGTCATCATATAAGTGAATAATATATGTATGAGCAGCTTTAATCACTTCTATTATGTTCTATTATGATGAACATTAATAAAGTAGACGATTTTTCGATTTATGTGTTAAACAAGAAATATATTTTTAATGAGAGAATTGATAATGGGGCAAAACGCCTACCAATGGTGTAAAACGCCTACCCCAAAATCTGGTAGGCGTTTTTGCCCCAAAATGAAGTGGGCGTTTTACCCCATCAGACAACAGTAATGTTATTTTAACCTAGCCCGCCTTTATGCAATTATCGCCCAAATTCACAGACACATCGTTACAGTTTATAATCTTGTTATTGTGATTGACCTGGTAATTAGACCTGATTCCTGATAAGCTATGGTGAGCCAATCATTCTCGAGCAATTTTACAAAAAAGGAGGTCATAATGGGAAATTGTCAATGTTATACTTATTTTTGCATCGACCCTATCGTACACTCTTCGTACCAGCATCAAGACATACATTTCTGTCTACGGTATCTGTGAAAGTTGGAATCGTTGCTAAGTTACATATAAGGTCAAAATCCATCCCACCTATGCATGACGTCACAATGCGAGTATCCTAGCAACGGTCGCATGACGCCTTGGACATTATGAATGGGTTGAAACTGCACAAATCATATACAAAAATACGAGATTTATGCAAAAGCTTACGTCAAAGGCCCTTCTTCGATTCGGTTAAACGTTTTCATGGAAAATTTCATGCATTTATCACATGCGCATTGGTACTTCTTTCAATTCCGGCGTTAAAAAATATGGTAGGCCCTACGAAGGTTCGTACGATGGGCTTTAGCCATACAAAATACGAAGGAGGTACGAAGGCTTCGTGAAACGCACGTACAGTTCTCGTACGAACCTTCGTATAAGGGCTACGTGTAATGTACGGTACGAAGCTTTCGTGAAACTGGCCCCCGGGCGTCTTGCCTCACCCTACCCTATTAGGGTTAATTTAGGCCTCAGGGATTAGGAGTCAGAGATTGGGAATTAGGGGTCAGGGGTTAGGGGTCAGGCTTTCAGATGAGTTAGGGCCTATGGATATCCTAGCCCCAGTTCTGTGGCTCGTCCCCCCCCCCCACCCCCTTGGATCCGCCACTAAAGGGAGTAATAATTGCGCACTGTTGAAATGTCAAATGCACTCCACATGCGGAAGGTGGCTGAGTTGCCGGTCCACGTGTGATTGTTGACTATATTCGCTGTGGCTCTGCGCGCGACTCGAGCAGTTCACAACTTCCGCCAAGACGAGCGGCGAGTGAGCGGGCGATTCGAAATTTGTTGTGTGGGAAGAGATGGACATGTCATGGAACATCGGGTCTGTTGAAAGATACCAACGATGCTATCCAGTAACATAACATCTATGGAGTTAAAAAATACTGGATTTGGCGGTGAGTGTTGCTTAGTTTGTTTCACAGAGATGAGGTGAGACGGCAACCCAAGGCGTTCCGCGGTCACAGACTTGCTTGGCACTGTGGCTGTAGACGGGCCCTGTCAGATTTTTGCCCGTCCTACAGCCACAGAACTGGGGCTATGGATATCCCCTGGAGGTTCAGTGGCCCAACGTAGGGGGGAGGGGGGGGGGACACATAAAACCCGGAGGACACACAAGACCCCAACAAACGTACGCTCAGCTTTGGCGCCCCAATTTCGGAATCCTCGGGATGCACGGCCGAGACATATCAGTCAAGCAGATTTGTATAATAGTAGGCCCCTCTACACTCGGAGAGAGGCCAGCGCTACACCTACTGTAGAGCTAGCCCCGTTTGATGGCGTTAATGGTTACGGCAGACTGATAGGCCGTCCTTACCGCCACGGCGTAGGTCGCCATATTCAGTCTAAAAAACGGTGAGATGTCCACTTTACAAGTTGCTGGAGGTTTTGACACCAAACACTTACCTCTAATTTTTAGTTGTTTAAGTTCAGGAGCATTATCCTCAAGGAGTGTCTGACTGAAATACGTTTCATGCAACTAACACTAGCTCCACTCATTCATTTTGTTCACTAACAAGTTTTCCTGGCTAGCGTTGCCATCTTATTGTGTTCCCGTTCTGTTTATCAACAGTGACAAGTGTCTACCCAGCTGTTTTCTGCATACCTGACAGAAAAACACGTGTCACTGTTAATAAACAGAAAGAGATCCAGTAACCAGGTCTTTGGGAAATGCGCAGCCAGTTCGCCAGAGGGCGTTTACCGGAAGAAACGAGTGACATCTAGCGGTCTCGTGAGACGACACAACACAAGACAACAAAACTTGTCAGCAAAACTTCTTAGCGGACAAAATACAAGAATTAAGCGAGTATTAGTAGCAGGAAACTTATTTCTGGCGGCCACTCCTGGAACATAATGTTCTGGAACCTAAAAAAGTAAGAATTAAAGGTGCGTGTTTTGTATAGAAACCTCTAGCAACTTGTAAAGTGGACCTCTCACTGTGTTTGGGACCAAACATGGGGACCTACGGTGTGGCTGTTATGGACATAGAACAATATAAAATCCATAACAAGCCATCTGATGGGGCTACTGTAGAGCAACCCCAATTCCCGCAGCCGTCTCTGCACGTGCAGAGCTGACCTACATTCGCTGCTGTCCAACTCTGAAGAGCAATGACCTTGACCTCTCAGCCAGCGCGCACGTGCTCTCTGGCTGGGCCGACAGCGCGTAACCGGACACCACCCACAAGCAGTTCACCTCCACCCCCTCCATCGCCAGCACCCACATCTGGGATCTCCACAATGTATATTCTAAGACGTCAACGAACGCAGCTATCTTTTTGAATCTGCCCTGCTGCCTATTTCACGTACGTAGTTTAGCCCTGTATTCGGCTAAACTGCGTTCGGGAAATTTGTCACGGCTCGGATTGACGTCACATCATTTCAGTGATGGCGTCACTCACCGTGGATATAGTTCCAACTCCCACTCGAAAGTGACTCAAAAGTTTTCCAAACTATCTCGTCACGCGGTGAGCGTCATTCGATGCCAAACACGACAGAAATGACTCAGGTGTGACGATATAGGTATATGTCACTCGTGGCGCCACTGGTCATGTTGGGATGGGATGCGGAACCAACCATCCCCTACCCGGCCACTCGCCGTTGGCATTGAATACGGCATTCGTCACATTGGACTTTTCATCTGCTGGAACATTCCACGAATTATGCACCCCCCCCCCCCTCCCCGTCTCCCCCTCTCCCTCACCAGACCATAGCGTCGTGTCGCTGTGATCATTAAATGTCAAATTACCAGTCCACCCAGTGCACTGGGAACCCGACCACAACGGATACCCCATCATATCTCCCTCCCTCTCCCCAACCCATCTTCACCCAACCTCCATCAACAGCACCCCCCGCCCCCCGCCCCTCTCACCACCCCACCACCCCCAACCAACCATAGCGATGCCTCAACGTTAACCGGCCCGGAGCAGGCGCTTTTCCTCCTAAAACATATTTATGTGTCATTGCGCTATTGATGTCATCAGCCTCCCCAGGTTGTTATGGCGGCTGGTTATAGGGTAATATATATATATTTTGTTATAGGGTATAGGGTATTCACATATATTTTGTTATAGGGTATAGGGTATTCACATATATTTTGTTATAGGGTATAGGATATTCACATATATTTTGTTAGAGGTTTATAGGGTATTCACATATATTTTGTTATAGGGTATAGGATATTCACATATATTTTGTTAGAGGTTAATAGGGTATTCACATATATTTTGTTATAGGGTATAGGATATTCACATATATTTTGTTAGAGGTTAATAGGGTCTTCACATATATTTTGTTATAGGGTATTGAAGACATTCTTCTTTAAAAAAAAAAGCTCAATGGCGATCATTTGATTAAGCACCAGTGACGTCATACAGCGGCGGATCCAGCGGCCTAATTCACGAACATAGTTTAGCCGGCTACGGGGCTTCGGGGGCGGATCCAGGAAATTAAAAAAAAGGTGGGGGGTCTAAATTTGCGACCGGGGGTGGGGGGGGGGGCGCTCTAAACAAAATTGCGATCTTTTTATTGACGACCGGGGGGGGGGGGAGATAGCGTTCTTCCTAAAAAAACAGTGGTGGGGGGGGCTGACCCCCTGGATCCGCGCTTAGTCAGCTAGAATCGGCCATCATTTACATGGTAACTTCAATCAACTAAGCCCCGGAAAGCACTTGGAACGTTCACTTTGCGTTCGCAATTCTTACGACCAGGGGGCGGGGGGGGGGGGGGATACACGATAATTAGGGGGCTCCAGTACAAAAAGGGGTGTGGGTGGGTGGGGGGAGAGGCCCTCGTTTTTTTTTTTTTATTAATTCACACAAACAGGTTTTAGTGATACACCCACTCTGTACATTTACTCTTAGCCCTGCCATCGATAGCGTATCCCATTTACTGTAAATGCACTGCTTGGCTTTGTCACTGATAAGGGTACTACCCATAGCTAGAGTTTTCAGTGCATAGTGTTTAACAAGTATTTATTATAAAATATTGCGATATACATATATTTTCCCCAACATCTACAATAATAAATATATTTCTTTCCTAAAAGAAATATCTAAACAAGCTATTAATGAATTTCATTCTAGGGTAACCTTTAATTTGTCAAATATGTCCAAAATACAATCCTGTTCTATTGTTTCTACCGTGTTGTTACAGAAAGAGCACATCTCTGAATCCCTCAGTTTACATCGTAAATAAGCTACCCAGTATATCTTTTAAATATATAATTCCGTGCCTCATAAAAAGGTGTCCCATGAGGGATTACACTTGACATCATTATCGCTGTATAATGATCTGTAGCTCTCCCACGCTTGACAAACTTCTCTCCAAAACGGGTTTGAAATTAGTTTTGATAGGTCCTTAAAAGACTGGCTATCCAATTTCCAAAACAATGCTTTTTCACAGTAAACCCACTCCCGGAAAAGGTTTTGCCAGCTTCCATTTGTTTGTATATGGCGGCCTACCCAAGATATATTTAAGGCCTTTGTAAATTCAACTATGTTCCTTAAAGCAATATATTACGTAAGGTTTTGTTTTATCAACCTCTTCGCCATGTCAAATAAGTACATCCTGTCTTGCATTTAAATCCTGAAAGCCTGTGGGCTATCCGGAGAGAAGCATTTTGGCCACCGGAGCAGAAGTTGGTGGCTGGCTTTATATCGCTATCACGTCCGCGCGCGATATAAATAAACCGCGCAGTTTTATGTTGAAATGTTTGTTTTACCGACTCAAAGAGATATAAAACATACGCATCATAATTTTTGAGACACTTTTCGTCTTGATTCTAAAATGTAAAAAATCTAAGATGGCGCATGTAAGTATATTCTTCTTCTTGCAGATTCGCGATTAGCTGCTGACAACTTCTGAGAATCGTTATCCATAACATTCCTGGTTCAACGCGAAGACCCTTTCCCTATTTACCGCGATCCGTTGTAGCAGTCTGTGAATTCCTCGATATTCGCGATATCACCATTAAGGCGTTTTTTTCGCGCCCAGCTTTAAAATGCCCAATCATTGGATTTACTGCGATTCGTTTATAGACTGTAAATTCTGCGATATTGGCGATATCAGCATTTTTGTTTTAGCGCCCAGTTCAGCCTAGACTCTGAACAGTGATCATCTGATTCGATATTACTCTCCCTAATGAGGACAGCTTGTGCCTGTGAGTGGAACCCTATTTTAATCTATGCAGAGAACATATAGTTGCGTATACTTTAGACACATAATAAGAAACGAGTAAATGTAGCGAATAATATAGCGAACAGATACGACAACGCTGAAACATGACGAGACTAAAGCCCGGTTCCCACGATGAAACTTTTCCACGACACCCGCCTTCTGGACCATATCTGGTGAAAATGTGTCTGCTGAAAATTCTCCTTTCACACGAGGAGATTTGTCCACGAGATTTTATACGACCTTCAAATTGGCCATCTGTTCTTGAGGTAGGTCACGTGAAACCGGAGCCGGGATGTTAACGGAATGTTAACTGACGTCCCTGCAGTCAGTCATCCCGCTAAATATTGTATATAGTCACCATCTGGTTGCCCTGATTTCTGGATCTATGCTCTGTACCCGTAAAACTACTGTGGCCCATAGGTACAAAGTAGCTGCGCCCTGCAAATCACAGCTGCGCCCTGCGAAACGGAGCTGCTCTCTGCAAAACAGAGTTGCTCTCTGTAAATCAGAGCTGCGCTCTGCAAATCAGAGATGCTCCCTGCAAATCAGAGCTGCGCGCTAAAGCGGCGCAGCGAGGAGTTCTCTATAGACCATATAAATAATTTTTGAGCTGTGCCCTTTAAATCAGAGCTGCGCAATGCAATCAGAGCTGCGCTCTGCATTTCAGAGCTGCGCTCCTCAATCAGAGCTGCGCCCTGCATTTCAGAGCTGCACCCTGCATTTTAAAGCTGCACCCTGCAATCAGAGCTGCGCCCTGCATTTCAGAGCTGCGCTTTGCAGTCAGAGCTGCGCCCTGCAATCAGAGCTGCGCCCTGCAATCAGAGCTGCGCCCTGCAAATCAGAGCTGCGCCCTGCATTCAGAGCTGCGCCCTGCATTTCAGAGCTGCGCCCTGCATTCCAGAGCTGCGCTTTGCAGTCAGAGCTGCGCCCTGCAATCAGAGCCGCGCCCAGCAAATCAGAGCTGCGCCCTGCAAATCTGAGCTGCGCCCTACAAATCAGAGCTGCGCCCTGCAAATCAGACCTGCGCCCTGCAATTTGGAGCTGCGCTCTGCAAATCAGAGCTGCGCGCAGCAAATCAGACCTGTGCCCTGCAATTTGGAGCTGCAGCCTGCATTTTGGAGCTGCGCCCTGCATTTTGGAACTGCGCTGGAACTGGAACGGAAATAAGTCAGTCGGTACGCGAGTGGGTTGCCAAGCAACAGGGCCCGTGTTTACAAACATTCCTTATAAGGGAAACAATATATTTGCTTAAGTAAAAAGAAATTACTCCGTAAGAAATTTACCAGAGAACCGTTTCACAAATATTCACAAGTAAATTAAGTCCTACACAAGTAAATTCTCAAGCAAATTCCTTATGCGAGATCGCGAGTTTTGCAAATGTGCGTTGCCTGATGAGCTTAATGGCGAAATAGTCATAGAATTGTTAACATTTAGCAAATATTTCCTTACGCAAAGCTAAAGGCTATAAGTTCGGATCTTTCTCTTGGAGATGAGCAAACAAACAGCTTTGCAGGAAATGATTGGGTTCATTCCTGAAGCCGATTCAAATAAGGATTTATATAGATTTATGTAATCCGAGGCCTGTTTCCTACAACTGTTTAGATCTATAAAAAAAACTGTAATTGTAAAGATATAAGCCCCCATTGCCCCAGTCATGACATAGATTGTATGCATTTTCACAAAGTATAACGTTAACACAAGGCTAGACTACACTTGCATTTGCCGATTGCAGGGCGCAGCTCAGATTGCAGGGCGCAGCTCTGATTGCAGGGCGCAGCTCTGATTGCAGGACGCAGCTCTAATTGCAGGGCGCAGCTCTGATT